>OY728133.1:937267069-937892069 GCA_963277665.1 Viscum album | reverse complement strand
TTAAATGATTTCACAAAAAATGTTTTTGAAAATGTTTTTATGTTTCTTTTAAAAGTTTTCATGGAAACAAATATTCAATATTTTTTCAAGAATTATCTATTTGATTTCAAGGAAAATGGTTTTCAAATTTCGTTCAAGATTATTTTATAATATATTAAGGAATATGATTTTCAAATTTTTTCAAGATTAATTTATATGTTTTTAAGGGAAGTAAGTTTCAAAATTATTTCAATCCACATTTATATGTTTTCAAATTATTTACAAAGAAAATATTTTTTAAAAGATCTTATTTTTTAAAAATCCATTTTAAAATAAGAATGAATATTTTCCTCAAGAAATTATTTTAAAAGATATCTCAACATTATTTTAATACATAGAATAAATCTGTTTATTTTAATCATTTCATTCTAGGAAAGGATCCAAATGTTCAATTCATATTTTTTTATTCGAATTGTTAATGTTTTTATCGCACTAAATTTTTTAAAATAAGTTTTTTCATGGGTTATATGTTTATGATATATATATTTATTCCATTGATTGTATGATTTTAAATCCCATTTCACATCAATGGGTTATACAATGGTAAATTCATATGAAACATGCTTACTTTCAATGGTTATTCTATAATTAAATGATTATGCAAACTATATATTTTCCATTTATTATGATATGATTTAATGTTTATTATTCCTATTTCATTTAATGCGTTATGATATGATTTTCATGAAACCAATCCCATTGTGTGGTTCATGATATGGTGAATGTTTTTTTAACATGTATGTAAGATTTTCATAGGTGATGGGTGGGGCCTATATCTTCCTAAAATTAATTAGGTAAGAATAAATGATTTATGATATTAAGAGGGTGCACAAGAGGGCATCCCAAGGCTGAAAAATAGTGTTTATGGGAAGGAATCCCAATCCAAAAACATGAGGGAATATTAAACCTGAAACAAGAGGGTATATGGGTGGACATACAGTTCAAAAAAAAGAGTGTATATAAGAGGGAATCCAAATTCCAATGTTGGTACATGGGATATTATCCCAACCAAAACATGATGTGATTGTATTGGTAGTTATCCTTGACATTTCATTTTCTATTTTTATGTGTATTGAAAAAAATTATGGCTTAATACCTTTTATGATTTCGTATATTATACTACTGATTCAATTATTATTCATGCCTTATGATGTTATAAATTTTATCCCAAGATTCATGTTTATGATATGCAGGGTATAATCATCTAAGTTTATGGTCAAATTTTTCCAATCATATGCTCATGTTTAAGTCTATATGCTTCCTATATGTACCCTTATTGAGCATTTTAGGTCACCCCACTTAATGTTTCATCACCAGGTTTTGAAGATATGTATTATGTTTCATGTTTTTAAGAAGATTTGTAGTTTATTAGAACCGATTGTGAGATAATTTAGTTCACATATATTGATGTTTTATTTTTCTATGTTTCCAAAGATGCAAAACTAATACAGTTTTTGGGGGTTTATTTGTAAAATGTTTTATGTATTCCCCCAAAGTTATTTAATTTCTATGTAGGAAAAGATACTATATATATAAAGATGACTAAATCCAATAAATTACTTGAATAAAAAGGATGAGGAGAGTATCCCTTACCATGACAGTGCACATTTAAAATCATGAGTGGAGATTCTTAAGAGTTTAGTAACACCATGGAATGAATTAAAAGACTGGTAGGGATTTTAATTAAAATATATATGGGTTTTTAGTAATTATTAGTGGTATTATGTGTTGTTATTTATAAAAAAATATATGGGAACACGTTATTATTCACTAAACATATGTTCTAGGCTCTATTTGATAAAAATAATAAAAAACACAGACCCTAACCACTAATTATAAAAAAATGGAGTGGTTTTAATCTTTTCATAAGGAAATGAACTAAAATACATAAAATAATATAATTTTATATATTTAAGTGGGTCATGTTTGTCTTATAGAATTTATTTTAACAAAATTAAATATAGTACATTTTTTGGAGTGTTCGTCAAAGGATTATAAAATTAATAAAATTAATTCAAAAAAAATAAGTTAAAGGGGAAATATATATTTGGTCATGGATATTTTTTTTGGAATATATTACATCACTTTTTGGTCATTATGATTTCATAATACATATCATATATTGATATCGTATTTAACATTTACCCAAAAATTTGATTGAATGTGAAAATTTTGTAAAATTCACCAATGGTAAATTACAACCTGTTGATTTCAAAAATATTATTTATATTTTAAAAATAACGTTCTAATTATGTGTATTTTAAAGTTTTAATTTAAATCCTCATTTGTTGAAAATATTGATTTTTACAACATTAACTATTTTTGACACTTATAATGATTATATTGAACTTCCTTATATTATATTATAATTTATATGTAATTAAATAATATTTAATATTATTACCATATGAAATAACATTTATATAAATAATATTGGTTTTACTAAAGAGATTGTTTTAATAAAAACTAAATTGTTTCCAAAAATACAATTTTGTATTTTCATATAATAATCTAATTTTTATCAAATCATATGTTATTTTAAATATAAATAATATGGATAAATATTATAATTATTTTTTTAAATTAGGATTATATAAGTTCTTACTTCTATGATCTAGATCATTCCTCCTTATTACACAAGTGTATGCCCTAAGGGTAAGGGGTGCGATGGTGGGCCTTTCATGTGGTGGTTCTGTGAACATGGTTTGGATAATGATCTTGATAAGCATGAATTTATACCATAAATTTTTTTTTCATTTTCCATTTATTTAATATCGTATTTGGATTGGTCATGTACAAATCCCAGTGTTTCATCTCCCTCAGATGCTTTGAAAAATGTTCTTCATTGGGTATGATACAATTGATTAAGGCTAATGATTCTTATGTATCCATAAATTTTTTTGGATCATAAACCATTATATAATAATATTATATGAGTTTCTAAAAAGGATATATTATCTATGGTGATTTGGCATAATTATATTCAGTATCTCAATGGCTTAAATAACCCCTTTAGTGCTCGTGTTTTCTAAAATTGCATTACATAATGAGATTTTTTTCATTTAAAATTTGAATTTCATTAATCAAAGCTCACATTATTACATTATTCCCCATTTAGAAATTTATCTATTGGAATTTTCATTTAATACTCAAAAATATATTTGGGTAATTTAGTTTCATCTGCTTTTTTGTTACATGTTTCATCCCAAAACATTTTGTTCTTCCGAACACTTTGACCTGGTGAGTTGTATTGTTTCATATAACCTTGTTACAACAATATAGGGTATTTACTAGGTGATTATTGTATAAATGATTATTTTCCATATGAAACTCCATAGGAATTTGTACATGTGAGGAGTCTTGTATGTAATTACTAATGTGGGATATATGAAACCCATCATGTTTTTGAGATATATTTGTTGGGAGTAGTAGTTTATTTGCCAAAGATCCAATTCCATCATCATATTTTTATTATTATAAAGCGAACATAAAACAAAAGGTACAAGAAATCAAAGGAACAAAAATAGACAAAAAAAATAAAAGAACCTACGAGGGACTGAAATGATGAAGTCTAAATGCATCTAATCTAATAAAATTTTCTCCCTCAATAGAGAAGGAATGCAGATCGCGGTGGAGGAAAATGTTAAGTCCATGTTTCTCCATAAAATAAAGATGATCCCAAAATTTATTAACCTCTCTAAAAGTGTGTAGGAATCCAATTCTATTGCTGATAAACATCATAAACCATCTAAAAATATTATATATAGTCCATGGGGTTATAATATTTCCATGAAATGATTCATGGATTAGGTTAGAGTCTGTTTCAATTACAGTACGTCCAATGATCCATTGCCTATAATGATGGAGACATGCAAGGATGGTCAATAACTCTACCCAGATTGAGTGACCTCTATCAATTTTTGGAGAAATGGAAATGATAACACTTCCAATAGATTCCAGGACCACACTCTTACTTTCATATCATTCAGAAAATATAATCCATCAATATTAAGATTAAATCCAAGAGGGTGATAGACCCAAAGAACCAAATTCCCTAAAATATTTTGGTATTTAAATGTGGTGAGAACCTGGAGTGGACTAAGATATGGGGCCTCCATCCATTTATGAGAGAGAACCACCATACTGTCCAATATTAATATGGTTCTACCAACTATTAAATTACCTGAAAAATAAATAACCTCGTGTTTAGCCTTGTACCTTACATTAAAAATGCTTTAATGACCTACATCCGTAATAATTGTTCAATCATTAATCTCTAGGCCAGTTATCCGCACTCCATGAAACCATCAGTAGATAAAAGGAAGATCTATAAAATTCAGGGGAGATACTGGTGATTTAACCAAAAGTACTCCACACATCGCAAACCCAATCACTACTGAAGGAGATATTGCACGTGATATCCTCCTTGCTCTCCTTGCAACACTGACAACATGAAACTCGGTTGACACCAAATAATTTTAACATTCTTGTCCTTTAGAATAGAATTTTTCCTAGCCCTCCAAAAATGAATGTTTAACTTAACAGGGATATAATCAACCAACAAGGATGTTACCTAGGTGTCCTAATGAGATTCATTTCTGGTCACCCTCTTTTAGTCCTTTTAGGATAATGTTGTCAAGGTTGATGCATTTAACACACATTTTTTTGATTCATCTACCAGAAAAATTAGATCAAATTATTTTTCATTGGTTACTTTCCAAAAATGCATTGAAAAATGCTAGGAATGAACAATCATTCTTGAAGTTAATATCAGTAATAGGGCAACCTAGAAACCCTAGATTAACTGAAACCCAATTTTCGGGCCAAAATAAATTCCCCATCTTCCCATGATCCATATTTTAAAAGGATGAAGAAACAATAATTGTGATTCAACCACATTCCAAAGAGATAAATAATTCCCATGATATCCCATCCTACCCCTATTACTTTTAGAAACTACTAATCTCCCAAAAGATACCATTCCTTGTCAATCTCCTCAGCTATATATTCTCACATTCCATGAAGAGTATCATAGATACACTTAATACCAATACAACCATCCTAGATGGGCCTCAAAAGCCTACTTCATAATACCCAGAGTTTCATTACCTCCTTGTGAGAATACCATATGAAGGAGTAAATTAGTTTTTCAATATTAGGTACCACCCCCTTTTGGTACAATGGTATCAGAGAGGGAATGACATTGAATGGACAACAAGACACTACTAGCTAAGGTAATTGTTCTACTGAAGGATAAATACATGTTTTTTCAATTATGAATTTGTGCTGAGATTCTTCTTAAAAGATGATAAAAATTATGGATGTTCATTCATCCAAGGGAGACCAGTGCACTATAAAAATATATGTATCTAGTATTATTTTTTCCCTTATTCCCAAGCCTCTTCAATTTCATCTATATTGATATAAAAAGGAAAATATTACCTCTAAAATAAAACTTGAGTTCATATCAGTTATTTTATACATATAATTCCTTTTTTCATTTTTTTGTGATTTTAAATGATATTGAAAATTTTGGAAACACTTCATATTCTTTTTGATATAATTAGGTATCATAAAATTTCTATCTATATATTAATACAGAAATGTTGTAGTCTAGAACCTCCTCCCTTAAAAGGATTAGAAGGTACCATTGGAATTATATAATAAAAATTGTTTCTATATGGGAGATCCACTAGGGGATGCTATTGTTCCCAACATCCATGAAATTACATTAAACCAAATCTCAAGATATCCTATAGATTATGGATAGTTCACATATATTGATCATACACCTAAGGGTGTATTGTTTATTGAAAATTATTTATGTATCCAATTCTTGTTGATGTATTCTACAAAACCTTTAAGAAAAAATTAAAACTTGATTAAATTAAATGGAATGTGGTACTACATTTTTTATTAAAAAACAACCTCTTCATATCTTAATGAGTTGGTCGATAGAGAAATATTCCTTGATATATATGAGACACAATAATATTGTAAACTGATCAACTACCATATATAATGCCCATACCCCAAAAGACTAGAGATGGTACATTATTTCATTACATTGGCATGATTACAAAGAATACCATACTAAAGGTTAAAATAATTTATTGCTCCTGAAGAAACTAGGTACATAAATAATAACCATAATAAATTTTGAATCCAAAATAAGTCATGGTACAATATAAAATGAAATAAATTTCATCCTTCAAAGCTTAATAAATGACCCCTTATTCATAACATGGAGAAGGAAAACAAATAAAAGGGGTGAGCTAACATGATCAGTAATTTATACATATAGTAGAATAATGAATCAATTATAATTGAATAATAAATAATTTCATATAATTTATATGGCATGGTGAATAATTGATAACCACATTCCATTAATAAATTGTGAATTAAACTGCATCCAAATATTTTGTCACATAGAAAACCTCATGGACATTGGAAACTAAATACTTAATAAATAGACATCTTATTATTTGGACTTCATGTATATAGTACATGAACCATCATACCATCGATATAATTTTAGTTTGTGGGTTGAAACCTATCTGATTATGTTTCTTCAAATAAGTTGAAGGGTTTTTGTGAAAGCTGTGTTATCTCATGAGACTTGTCGATGAATCATAGGGCTATATAGGACCCCTCCCACCAATAAAAGTAAAAATATATTTTTTATAATTATTTAATATAATAAAATTATTACATATATATTTTGAGTAGACTATACATATTCATCAATACATCAATAGTTAAAAAAACGTTCAAAATAAACACCAAATGTAAAATAGTATACAAATAAGAAAATAATTATATACATGAAATGAGAATGTGTATATTTAATATAATTATAATTTAAAATTGTAAATTATCTCAAAGATTCATTAGGAACACACGATAATAATTATTTTTTGATAAATACTAAGTAATTCTTAGTGAAATGGAAATTGAGACAATGTCCCATACCACATTGTAATCAATCAATTCATATGAAAATGGTAATAATCAAAAAATGAATCATTTAACAACATGAATATAAAGTGAATCATGAGATTTTATATCAAATTAAGGTATACATACAACACAAACTATAAATTAGTGGTCAACATTGGAAATCTTAATCAAATAATAGTGGGATGGGAAACCCCTTACATTATGAATCAACGTGTTCTTCAATTGATCTTAATGTCCTAGATACTCAAATTATATCCATTAATTTAATATTTAGGAACATTATATAATTAAATTTTAATTATTATAACGTCATTATGTTTTTTATAGACTATTTGATTAGTTATATGATACGATTTCATCGATTAGGATCATTTGTTTCCTTGGTGTTCATGATCCGTTCACTTGTATACATGTAATGAAAATCTTGAAAAATTGATTTAATTTTCAGCTATTTAATAATAATTAATTAAAAATAATGCATAATTGTACACTTTTATAAGTATAATTTTTTATATGGTATGGTCATGAATCGTTAGATAAGATACTTAGTGAAGATCGTTTAGCTTAATTTTAGTTGTTTTAGAGGATAATGAACATGTTTTGTTCCGTTATATTATATCATTTATATAAAATCATTTCATAAAAATATATAAGATATAATAAATATTTTATAATCTTTTTACACCATAATAATAGTTTTATGACCTATTATTATGTATAAATTATATAACAAACAATAATAGTCCACAAACAGTCTAAATAGACACCTCCTAGATGATGATTTCATTTTTAAAATAAAAAGAGAGTGTGATGAGATTGATGATGTATCTTCAATTAACTTGATATAACTCTAGTATATATTTTATACTAGAGTTATCAAGATTATTTGGAAATAGGAGGAAAGGAGAGAACAATAAATAAATAAGGAACAAGAAGATAAAAATAAATGGAAAAGGGAGAGGATTTTACCTCTTGGATACTCTTTGAGAATCGTAATAAGGTGACTGATTTTTGTATTTTGAAAACACCATGACAACATTTATGTGGGTAGGGAATAGTTAATATTAATTGGATAGAACAATGATAATATTGAAGCCTTATAGGATTGAAGAGAACATGGGGTGAGGGTGGGTTTTAATGTCGAGTAGAGGAGTGATTTCACAATATTGTTTTATTATTATCAAGAGAATAAATTATATTGATTATTATGAAAAAAAGTAATAGTTTCATGTGATTTATAACCAATGGCCATTGAAATCATCCATGAATCAAGTATAAATTCTAAATTCAATTATTTATAATATTTTGTAAATTATCAAATTTAAATATTCACAAAAAATTCAAGTATTTCAGAAAAACAAAAAATTCACCCTAACCATTTTTCAAATTGTAGAAAACAAAAAATGAACTTCTTTTTATGAAAAAAATCTAGATATAATAAATTTAACATTTAATTAAAATAACCATTTTTCTAAAAAATGTGTTTCTAAAAGTGTTAATTATAACGACCCATACTTTACATACATTATTATTACTTCAGAATTGATGCACACTTATTACAACATATAACAATACCATGAAAGGACCGTATAGGTATAGTGTCATTAGAAACTGGGAAACATAAACATATGGGTCATAAATCATCTACACTATCTCCCTTTTATTTTATCATATCTAGAGTCCCTTTTGAAAAATATTACATAATACCCTTTTTCCTGACCTGGGGAAAAGAAAACATACAAAAGGGTGGGCTCAAATTCTTAGTATGGTTAAAGAAAAGAAATATCTATAACATCATATTCTTAAGAACATAACATTGTGGAAATCTTAACCTGAAAAAGAGATTATAATTTCATAACATGGGATAAATCATTGTAGTGAAATGTAATCCCAATAATCATAACATGAAACTTTGTGGAATACACACATAATCATAGATAATCATTTAATAGTAGGCAAGACTCATTTCTAAGACTATCCTAGTGGATAAAGTCTATTTCTGAACCGAGTTCACTCCTCGTTTCAGTGCTATAACACTGAACCAGATTAACCTACCATTCCATCCATGTCTATCTCATGAGATATAAATCTTTACCAAAGCATTGGAGGGAGATATAGGTCCCACCCATCTCACAATTAAACCATTCTTATGTGTTCCACAAGATCATAAATCATACATCATAGCATAACCCATGTAATGAAAAAAATGGGATTCTTAAACATCATGCCATCATAACATAATCCATATAATATAAAAGGAACTCATAAAAAAATTCCGTCAAAACATAATCAAATCAATGTAAAATAGTGATATAAACATGAACCCTATATTATCTTAGATGGAAAATAATTTTGGTAAAACACTTGAACTTCATTCCTGAGGAAAATATCCTTTCAACATCAAAAACATTTTTCATTTCATAACATGTCAAACAATTTTATACTAAAAGAAGTTAATAAAAAATAAACTTGAAAACTATTAAAGTAGGCTTCATGGAAATAATGATCTAAAAATCCATTCATGTCATATAAGTTATAGAAAAACATTCTTCTCATACTTTGGCTGAAAAAGTCAAAAAAGTACCTCATATTAAAAATGACAAAATATTCTTTTCATATCGTTTACTAAAAACATACCAATGGGTTAAATTGGATTTAAAAAATTTTATGAGGAGTTAAATAATATTACATATTGATTAAACATGGATATGGATGATAATTATTCCCTAGTAAATTCTAATGTATAAACAATCTCGGATAAAAATGTGATTGCGAGATTTTCCCTTACCTTTGATCCAATTTGCTTCGTACGTGTCCGAACCACCTGTATAATGATTTAAATAATTTTATTGACTTATTCCAAAATCATATTCATTATTATGATATCATATATGGTCATATTATTAGCATCGTATTAGTAATATTTCATTGCTACTTGTTATTCGCGTGTTTATTGCTTTTTGTTATTATGAGTTTTTTGACAAATAAATTCATATTCGTATTTTTAGGTTATAGATACCTCATTTCCTGAATTGTATTAGTGTAATATATATCATATTTATTCATTCAATTCATTTATATAATCATTATTCATTGATGATTATGTAGGACAGGTCACATCACATCGTGGAGACGGTAGGCCGTACATACGCACGAGTGATGATATGGTTCCCATGATCGGGGAATTGTATTGAAGTGTATGTATAATATATCAGAATAAATATCACTTTACAATAATTATATATATTTATTCATTACAACATTATACCCATCCAAGTAAGGTGATGGTGGAAAATAGATTACACCATGGCGTGGAGACGGTATTCCATATTTACGCAGGCACGATGATTTCATTTTTCGTAGGATGGATAGAAAGTGAAATAGGATTGTTTCATATTTATAATAAAATATCAGTATGTGAGTGATACTGATGTTATTACATCATAATGAAACAACTAAATAAGAGGATGTATAACAATAAATAATCTTCAAATAATCAGTAACGCACATTACCTCTTCTTTGAATCCCCTCTTCTTAACCTTATTTTTGGGCACTAAAGATGGACTTTGTAGAAGACCAGGACATCTATGATGTTTCTAGGGATGTGTAGAAGAAAAATTTTCAGGGGTTGACTGAGATTGAAGTCTCAATGTGGTGCGAGGAGAGGGAGGAGGTTCCCTTTTATAAGGGAGGAGAGGGGCACTTTAGGAAAAACATAAAATATTATTTTATAATAAAGTCGTGTTCAGTTTTTAATAGCTCCAAATTGATTAATTTTGAGGAAAAGGTTGTTATGTGTATAAAGCCTCTTAACCAAAAGATTTTAGTCAAGTTTAGGTTACTATTTTAACCTTATCATTTAGATTTAACTTTAAGTAAAATAATTTAATTTTTACCGTGTCTTCTTGTTTTCTTACACTATATGGTTAATAAACTTACTATAGAAAGCCAAAAGAACCCCCAAGTGGTTCATTATTAATATATATAACCTTGTCTAAGTAATTTGATTGATCCCTATATTTTTATGACTAAAATAACAATTAATAATATAATGACTGTTTTAAAAACTATTTTATGTCAATTTTGTCACTATTTAGTAATTGATTTTTTTCAAAATCATAAAAGAATGATTAGTTAGAAAAAAATTAATTTAATAAATAATAAAATGTCATATTAACCTATAAAATTAGTTTAATTCCTAAAAACACTCAAATTAAATTTATTTGTGTATTTATAATATCAATTATGTTAATATTTCCTTAATAAGGTAATTACTGCATCATCATTGTGTCATAAGTAAATTAAATTATTTAAATGATAAAAATTATAAGTAAAATACCATTATATAGAAAATAAGTTTAGATTTCTAATGAAAATTTATTGTCGAAATTTTCTTATTTATAACCCTATATATAAAATGTTTTAGTTATTAAACATTGATTTTAACTATTTTAACTCTTCTTTAAATAAAATAATATTAAATGTCCTAATCGAATCCAAGTGTACCTAAATGGACATATTTTATTAATAAGGTTGTTTTTGGTCGAATTAAAATTTTCCAATAGAATTATGACATGTCTTAGGGTAATAATAATATCATTTTTACCTTTATTTATCCTATTTTCTTTTAACTGTGTTAAATAAAAGTAAAAAACTTACAATTCACCAAAAATTATTTTCATCCCTTTGAACCACATATTACTTACTAATATCAACCATGTCTCTTGGATGTTTTAAATTCCACTCACAGAAGCGGTAAAATTATGTTTTTTTTAAATTTTCAAACTCTCCTAGGAGGTGGGTAAAAACGGTGAAAAGTACAATAAACGTTTGATAAATATAAAATTATTATAAAACGACTCCAAAGAATAACATTGAACATATATAGGTATTATGTATCAATTTTGACAAAAAAAATTTAAATAAAATAAATAATTATTTAAATAAAAAGTTGGTTTTTATATAGTAACCCAATGTTTTGGGTATTCATCAAAAATTGAATGTTTTCCGAAAAATACCAACATTTCACCCTAGGATAATTTCGATATTCCAAATCCGAAAATGAAGTCCATTTTGAAAGATAATATTTATAAAATATCAAAAAGTTGGTATTACTATTAATAACGGTTAGTTTTAATAATATTTTAATAGCATATCATTGTTTAGTGAAACTCGATTTTGCGTACAACACAAGCTATCGAGGAAGACCGCGATTGCGTGTAAAGAAAGCCAAAACACTGTTTTGTGTAGTGAAAGATTACTTTGATTATTTATATAACATAAAAACAAAATATTTCTCATAAAAATATCGGGTTTTACATTCTACCCCTCTTAAAATGAATTTCGCCCTCGAAATTTGTCACTTTGTAACAAACAGATGAGGATACCTCTCCCTAATCATATCCTCAAGCTTCAATGTAGCTTCTTCTAATTGGTGGTTCCTCCATAAAGCTTTCACCAAGAGAGTGGTCTTGTTCCATAGGACTTTTTTGCTACAATCCATAATCTCTATTGGTTGTTCATCATAAGAAAGATCTTAATCCATCAATACAACTTCTGAGCTGAGTACATATGAATGATCAGGTATGTACTTTCTCCGGAGAGATACATAGAACACATCGTGAACTTTAGAGAGATTCGGTGGAAGCTCTAATTGGTAAGCTACATTCCCAAAACGACTTAGTATTTTGAAAGGACTAATATACCTAGGGCTTATCATTCCATTTTTTCCAAATCTCATTACTCTCTTCCAAGTAGAAATTCGTAAGAACACTTTATCACCCACATCAAACTCTATGTATTCTCATCGGTTAGCGACATAACTTTTTTTCGACTCTGAGCTGCTCTTAAGTGTTGTTGAATAGATCAGACCTTTTGTTCCTCTCATCAACAATATCAGTTCCTAATATCTTTCTTTCCCAAACATCATCCCAGCAAGTTGGAGTTTGACATTTCTTTCCATAGAGATCTTCTTAAGGAGCCATCTTAATACTGGAGTGAAAGATTTTATTATAAGAAAATTCCACCAAAGGTAGGTGTTGATCCCAACCACCATTGAAATCCATAGTGCATGCTCTTAACATATATTCTAGAGTTTGAATTGTTCTCTCAGACTGAACGTCTGTCCGAGGATGATAGGTAGTGCTGAAACTCAACACTATATCCAGAGTATACTGAAGACTTCGCCAAAACATTGAGGTAAATCTCGGATCCCAATTAGATATAATGGAAATTGGTAGTACATGCATTCTTACCACTTCATTTACATATATCCTGGAATGCTGATTGATAGAGAAATCATATCTAATAGAAATGAAGTCTGTCGACATTGTAAGATGATCAACTATGACCAAGATTGCATTATTGAATTTGGATGTTTTAGGAAGTCTGGTGACAAAGTCTATAGTGATGTTTTCCCATTTCCATTTGGGTATGGGTAATGGTTTTAACATCCCCTTAGACTTCTGTCTCCCATCTTTAACTTGCTGACAAATGAAGCAGCGAGAGACATATTCAACAATATCTCTTTTCATTCCATACCACCAGAAGTACTCTTTTGGGTCCCCATACATCTTTGTGCTTCTAGGATGAATAGAGAATGAATAACTATGAGCCTCATCCAGTAACTCCTTATTTAATTCTATGATGGGAGGAACAGAATCCCGATTCCTGAACCTTATTATCCCATCACAATCAAGGTTGAATTCAGGAACATTTCTCACCTTCTATTGTAACTCTACATCTTCTTATTGTGCCTCTTTAATCTTCACATGTATAGATAGTTGAACATTCATTTTATAAGGATAAGATCATTCCCCTTCCATTATAATTCCAAGATCCATCGTTTGTAAATCCATAAATATTGGATCTTTTGTGATCCTCATCATTGATTAGATGGCATGGTCTTCTTGACCTAATGCATCTTCCTCCTTGTTTTCCTTCCCAAGGTGATAATTAATTGAGCAGTCGTAATCCTTAATCAGCTCCAACCATCTACATTGGTGCATATTCAGCTCCTTTTGTGTGAAAATATACTTTAAACTTTTATGATTAGTATAAATATTACACCTTTCTCCCTAAAGATAATACCTCCATATTTTTAATGCAAAGATTACCACAACTGACTCTAAATCCTGAGTTGGGTAATTTTGCTCGTGGATTTTCAACTGTCATGAGGCATAAGCTATCACTATTTCTTTTTGAATGAGAACACAACTCTGTCCCTTCTTGGATGCATCACTGTAAATCACAAACCTTTCTCCACTACAAGGCAGTGTGACCACAGGTGCACTAGATAACCCTGTTTTTAACTCCTTGAAATTATCTTCACACTCCTCCATCCAAATGAACTTAAATCCTTTTCTAGTCAAACTGGTGAGTGGATTAGATAATCGTGAAAAATCATTCACCAAACATCGATAATATCCATCCAAACCAAGAAAAAATCAGATCTCAGTTACTATTGTTGGTCTCGACCATCTTTCAATAACCTCTGTTTTTGTAGGATCTACAAATATCCCCTCTTTTGAGATTATGTGACCCAAAAATGAATCATTTTGAAGCCAAAATTCACACTTTTTAAATTTGTCATAAAGCGTATCCTCTCTCAGGGTCTTCAATACAATTATCAAGTGATCATCATGTTCTTCCTTTCTCTTTGAATAGACAAGAATATCGTCTATAAAGTCTACCAAAAATTGATCAAGATAATCTCTAAAGACACCATTCATTAGATTCATGAAGATAGAATGGGAATTAGTAAGACCAAATGGAATCACTATAAATTCATAGAGTCCATAGCTTGTACAGAATGCCATCTTTTGTATATCCTCCCTTTTGACACTTAATTGATGATACCCTGAACGAAGATAAATCTTGTAAAAGTATTTAGCTCCACGTAGTTGGTCAAATAAGTCATCAATTCATGGGAGAGGATATATGTTTTTGATAGTGATCTTTTTAAGTACTCGATAATCAATGTAGAGTCTCATTGATTGAAAACTCAACATCATGATTTGGTGGAATACATGGAAATTACTCCGGAAAGACATCATCAAACTCTCGTACAATGGGAATATTTTTAATCGTGAGTTTCTCACAAACCATTTGAGATAATTAACCTTCATTTATTGGAATCAAGACCCATAAGATGGAATAAATTTCCACCAGAAGGTTATGTTCATCCTTGCATTGATAGACGATCATATATTGAGCAGGAATATGAAATGTGACACCCCTTATTTGGAAATTGATATGAGATACATATAAGGAAATCCAATCCATGCCATGAATCACATCAAATTACACTATAGGAAGGATCACAAGATTTCCCGGAAGCACTTTCCCACAATCTTCAATCAGAAAAGAATTGTAAACTTTTGATGCGATTGTTGTGACATTAGTGGTTTTCACAGCTTACTCATCATCTAATTGTTGAGGTAATACAGAGATACCCTTAAATATTATTCAGTAATAAAATAGTGGGTGGATCCAGAATCAAATAAAACATTTTTTACTTTAGAGTGGATGGTACGTGTACATTTCACCACTTTCTAATCGTACTCCACGTCACTGATATAAATTGCATGTGACTATCCTTTGTCATTATCCTTAAGAGTTTTTTGATGTTGATCATCATCAACAACCCTCAGATTAGGTAATTGATTAGCATAATTCCCCATCTTCTTGCACTTTTAAAATTAAATCATAGGAGATGCACGCTGTGTGGGATTTTCTTTGTTCGCATCACTACACATCTTCTTCCCATCATTGCAGCATTCAAATTCCTGATGATCATCCTTTCCATATTTGAAACATTTACGTGTCCCTTTAAGACAACTCTCTCCATGTTTTTCCCACACTTTGATCATAAGGAAAAACTCATCTTCTTTTCAGTGTGGTCTATAAATTTACCTTTGAATTCCATTTTCCCCTTATTAACAAATGAATATTACTGATGGGTTACTCCAATATCCATCTAAACCTTGAGATTACATCGAACAATTTCCTTGTAGATATTAAAGTCCCTTATGGCTAATTCCCTCCGGAGACTTTGTTTTAAGCCACTAATGAATCGATCGATCTTACTCTCTGGTTGGATAATAATTCCGGAAGCGTACTTTTCAAGCCTTGTAATATTTTCTTCCTTGGTATCAACAGGATCATCATCCTTTTTCTTCAGTTCAAGAAAATCCTTCTCCATCATCGTTCAAAAATAAAAGGGAAGTACTTATTGAAAAATAATTTCTTGAACTCGTCCCATTTGATGGATTCAACTTCATCCCTTTGCCTCATATTCTTGATATGATTCCACCATTGATCAACTTCACCTTCCAAAGGATATACTGCTATGATGAATTTATCATGTTCAGAACATTGATGAACTGAAAATATCTTTTCAGTGGTACTGATCCACTATTCCGCCACTAATGAATCAGTAGTCCCATTGAATGAGGATGGACGCTGCCTCATGAAAGATTCAACAGAATGTTGCTAATTAATTTTCTCATTTGGAAGTCCTTCATGATTCATAGCTTGAGAAAGTTGTGTGAGCATGGCTAGAAGATTTTGTATTCTAGCTCCCATAACGTTTGGTTTCTCAGGAGGGACAATCATTGCATTGTCCGTCGCATTCAGCATTAACATGGTTCCTTCGGGTTCCTCCCATTGACTAAAAACAAGAAGAATAGTGTGAGAAACACTAATTATAATAGGAAAACCACATAATCAAGAAACAAATTCACACTAAGGTCTTATAATAGGTTGTTCATGGACATTTCTGAAACACTACGTTTGTGTTCTATGCTTAGACATATCCTTAGAGTTCTTACTAAGGCTTTCACATCCTAGTTTACAAAGGTTGACTATACATTCTCTTTGATACAAACTATAACGACCCATACATTATATACATTATTATTACTTCAGAATTGAAGCACACTTATTACAACATATAACAAAGCAATGAAAGGACTATATAGGTATAGTGTCTTTAGAAACTCGGAAACATAAAAAATTGGTTCATAAATCATCTACACTATCTCTCTTTTATTTTATCATATCTAGAGTCTCTTTTGGCATATATTACTTAATACCTTTATTCCTGACCTGGGGAAAAGAAAACATACAAAAGGGTGATCTCAAATGCTCAGTAAGGGTAAACAAAATAAATATCAATCAAAACATATTCATAAGTACATAACATTATGTAAATCTTATCCCGCAAAAGAGATCATAATTTCATATCATGGGATAAATCATAGTAGTGATATGTAATACCAATAATCATAACATGAAACTCTGTGGCATACAAACATAATCATAGAGAATCATTTCTTAGTAGTCAAGACCCATTTCAAATACTATCCTAGCAGAAAAAGTCCTTTTCGGAACCGAGTTAACTCCCCGTTTCAGTCCTGTATCACTGAACCACATTAACCTTTCGTTCCATCCGTGTCTATCTAATGAGATTTAAATCATTACCTAATGCATTGTAGGAATATATAGGTCCCACCAATCTCATAATGAAACCATTATTATGTGTGCTACAATATCATAAATCATATATCATAGCATAACCCAAGTAATAAAAAAAATTGGGATTCTTAAACATCATGCCATCATAAAATAATCCATATAAGATAAAAAGACATCATAAATATAATTCCATCATAACACAATAAAATCAATGTAAATTAGTTATATAAACAGAACCCTATATTATCTTATATAGAAAATAATTTTGATAAAACACTTGAACTTAATTCTTGAGGAAAATATCCTTTCATCTTCAAAAACATTTTTTATTTCTTAACATGTTATACAAATTTAAACTAAAAGAAGCTAACTAAAAATAAACTTGTAAACTTGTAATAGAGGCTTCAGGGAAATAAGGTTTTAAAAATCCATTCATGTCGTATAAGTTAATGAAAAACATTCTTCTCGTACTTTGGCCGAAAAAGTCAAAAAAAAGTACCTCGTACTAAAAATGAAAAAAGATTCCATTCATATCTTTTACTAAAAACATACCATTTGGTAAAATTGGATTTAAAAAATTGTAATAGGATATAAAAAATATTAAATATTGAGGAAACATGGATGTGGATGAATAATATTTCCTAGTAAATTCTGAATTTTAAACAATCTCGGATAAAAATGAGATTGCAAGATTTTCCCTTACCTTAGGTCCAATTTGCTTTGTGTGTGTCTGAACATCCTGTAGAATGATTTAAATAATGTTATTGACGTATTCCAGAATCGTACTCATTGTTATGATATCATATATGGTCATATTATTTTCATCATATTAGTAATATTTCATTATACTTGTTATTCGGGTGTTTATTTCTTTTTATTCTTATGAATGTTTTGTCGAATAAATTCTTATTAATCTTTTTAGGATATAGATACCTCATTTCCAGAATGGTATTATTGTATTACATTTCATATTTATTCATTCAATTCATTTATATAATCATTATGCATTAAGGATTATGTAGAACGTGTCACATCACATCGTGGAGACGGTATGCCATACGTACGCACGAGCGATGATATCGTTCCCATGACCAGGGAATTGAATTGAAGAGTATGTATACTATTTCAGAATCAATATCACATGAAAATAATCATATATTGTTATTTTTACACCATTATATCCATCCATGTATGGTGGTGGTGGAAAACAGATTACACCATGGCGTGGAGACAGTATTATGTACGTACCCATGTGCGGTGATTTCATTTTCCGTAGGATGGATAGAAAGTGAAATAGGGTTGTTTCATATTTATAATAACATATCAGTATGTGAGTGATACTGATGTTATTACTTCATAATTAAACAACTAAATAAGAGGAAGTAGAAGAAGAAATAATGTTCAAAGAAGCGGTAACATACATTACCTCTTCTTTGAATCGCCTCTTCTTAACCATCTCTAAGGGCACTAAAGATGGTCTTTTTAGAAGACCAGGACCTCTAAGATGTTTTAGGGAAGTCGATAAGTGAAATTGTCAGGGGTTGGAAGAGCTTGAAGGCTCAATGTGTTGTGAGGAGGACAGGGTGGAGGTGCCCTTTTATAAGGGAGGTGAGGGTCATATTAGGAAAAACATAAAATATTATTTTTTAATAAAGTAATATTCGATTTTTAAAAGCTCAAAAATTAATTTATTTCAATGATAAGGTGGGTATGGGTTGAATTCCTCTCAACCAATATATTTTAAACAAGTTTAGGTTACTATTTTAACCATATCATTTAGATTTAACTCTAAGATAAATAATTTAATTTTTACCGTGCCTTCTAGTTTTCTTACACTATATGTTTAATAAAATTACTAAAACAATCCAAATGAACCCCAAGTGGTTATTTACTAATATATATAACCTTATCAGAGTCATTTATCTGAACCATAGATTTTTTGAAATAAATAATAAATAATAATATAATATTTCTTTTAAAAACTATTTTATGTCAATTTTGTCACTATTTGGTAATTTATTTTTTTGAAATTATAACAGAATGATTAGTTAGAAAAAAGATAATTTAATCAATACTAATATGTCATATTAACATATAAAATTAGTTTAATTAATAAAAAGTCTCAAATTAAATTTATTTGGATATTTATAATATCAATTTTGTTATTATTTCCTTAATAAGGTAATTACTGCATCATCATTGTGTCATAGATAAATTAAATTATGTAATGTATAAAAATTATAAATAAAATACCATAAGGATGGAAATATTTTTATCTTTTTAATTAATAATTATAGTATAATTTATCTCATTTATATCCCTATATTAAAAATGTTTTAGTTATTAAAAATTTATTTTAACTATTTTAATTCTTCTTTAAATAAAATAATATTATATGTTCTAATCTAATCCAAGTAGACCTAAATGGTCATATTTTATCCCTATGGTTTCTTTGGGTCAAATTAAATATATCCAATAGAACTAGGATATAGGTTATGGTAATAATAATATCATTTTTACCCTTAATTGCCCAATTTACTTTTAAGCGTGGTAAATAAAATTAAAAATTTACTACTCACCAAAAATTATTTTCATCTCATTGAACAACATTTTACTTAATGATATAAACCATGTCTCTTGTATTTTTGAAATTCCACTCATAGAAGCCGTAAAATTATGTTTTATGTAAATTTTCAAACTCTCCTAGGAGGTGGGTAAAAGACGGTGAGAAGATCAATAAAATTTTTATATATCTAAAATTATTATAAAATGACTCCAATGAATTAAATTGAACTTATATAGGTATTATGTATCAATTTTGACATGAAATAAATTCAAATTAAATAAATAATTATTTAAAGAAAAATTCATTTTTTAAATAGTAACCTAGTGTTTTCACTATTCATAAAAAATTGAATGTTTTCATAAAAATACAAAAATTCACCCTAGTATAATTTCAATATTACAAATCCAATAATGCAGTCCATTTTGACAGATAAAATTTATAAAATTTCAAAAAGTGGGTATTACTATTCATAACAACTAGTTTTAATAATATTTTAAAAGCATATCGTTTTTTAGTGAAACTCAGAACTGCATACAACGCAAGCTATCGAGGAAGGTCGTGATTGCGTGTAATGAAATCAAAGAAAGTGTTATGTGTAGTGAATGATTCCATTGAGGAGGTATAAAACATAAAAACAAAATATTTCTCCTAAAAATCTCGGGTGTTACATTAATGATTCTATAATACCCATAAAAAGTTTCCAATGTCTCATTACATTATCCCAAAATCATTGTACGAAAAAATATAGATTTAATAATAAATTTTTTGGGAATGATTTATCATATAAATAAATTTTTTACCTATATAATTTTAATTAAATATTTATTGCTCACAAAAATACAAACACTTAATTATTAATTTTTAAAATAATATTCTTTTATAAGTTTCCTCATTTTAATTTATACATTCATGGGTGAGGTTACTATTCATAAGTGTTATGTAACAATTCAC
Source organism: Viscum album (assembly GCA_963277665.1). Taxonomy (NCBI): domain Eukaryota; kingdom Viridiplantae; phylum Streptophyta; class Magnoliopsida; order Santalales; family Viscaceae; genus Viscum; species Viscum album. The sequence goes on along the minus strand of OY728133.1, from coordinate 937,871,073 downwards.
AGGGGTAAAATTATTATTCATAAGTTTAATATTATTATTCATAAGGGTATGTTATTATTCCCCAAAAAATATGTTGATCTTATTAGTCTCTAAATATTTTATTAAATGCAACGACATATGTCTATTTTTTGAGATTCAAAACACAGAAGAAGAAAAAATTATGTTTAATGTATAGGTTATAAATATCTCCTATAAAAATATTTGGTCTTGCAGAGACTCAATGTTTGATGAATAATAATCTATCTAATGAATTGAATTAATTTAAGAATAAAAATACAATAAGTTCCTTCGGTGTCACATTAATAGTGAATATATTCAAAAATAATAATTATTTATCAAAATAAATATAATACTCAATATTAATATTTTTATTATTGATTAAAATTTTAAAATAAATAATCTATTTATGGAATACATATATTCATATTAAAAAATTATTTTACACAATATAATATTATAAAATATAATTTGGTTTTTTAAAGATTAATTAATTATTTTAGAAGCTATAAATTATAACTATTTATAAGTATTCGTGTTATTTAAAAATCATAATTTTAAATTATTTTTTTTTATAAAATAATGAATTTTAAATAATAAAAGAAATTAAAAGGGTGCTACATTAATCATCCTTAAATATAATTGCATCCTCATAATTCAAACATGTACTTTGAATGTTAATCGTTAATACTTGATAATTAACTTATAGGTAACCAACATTGAAAAAACGGATTATAAAATAACCTCTTCAAAGAGGTTGTGGTAAAAGATTTGGTCACCACAATAATTATGATTCCAAATGGTGTGACCTTAGTTGGAAGACAAAATGTAGACATGTAAGAAAACTCAATCTTTAATGTTAGGATGGAAAGTGATAGAGAACATGTTCAGATGAATATTGATTACTAAAAAACAATAAACCACTTTAATGAAAAAACACATTGATACATAAAATATTAATATAATAAAAATACATTTTATTTAAGAAAATATTCCTCGAGTTCATGAATTATTCAACACTATAAGATTTTAATTACATGTTTCTATTTCATAAACATAATCATATCCTTTTATTTATCCATGAACTATCTATACTTCATCACTTAGCATAGGTTGTGCCTTGTGGTGAAGAAATAATTTAACCTCTAAAAACAAAAACAAGGATCAACTGAAACCATTGTTAAATGAAAACACTTTCCAAAATATAATTATACAACACTTTAGAAAGAAGGTCACGGAATTTCTATGAGTATCTTATAATCAACCCTTAATCAAACTCAAACAAATCTAAATTTTCACATTCCAAATATGTAAATAAGATCATCATGTATCCTCTTGAAATTCGGTAACAAATTGAATAACTATAAAACCATATTGATAATATTTATTCTTCCATATTCCTTATTTTAGATAGATGCTATTGGATATATTCCTTAAATCTAAAAGTGTTGAAAACTACATCGATGATAGAATAGACTACATTTTGAAAAGTCAATAATAAGTTACAAATGTAGTCAGTACCTATCCACATATATTAATTCTTCACAAATATCATAACATTTGAAATATATTAAGGGTTTTATTTCCAACAATCATGTGTTTTCCAAAATATTTTACTTTTTATTGAATATTATTTCATTTTAGAATTCAATATATGGTCTCAAATACCGATTGAAACAATACTACAATACAATCCCCAAATATTCCATAATTCTTATAACTGGTACATTGCTGGTAAAATATTCAAATAATTTAATTCCTGAATAGAAATATTAATTATTCCTATTCTTCTATGGTATAAGAATAACTTTATCATTATCTTATCACATCATTTGGGTTATATTTCTTCAATTAATGGAGCATTGATTCTCATAGTGTCTCATCTCCTCACAATTGAAGCATTGAACATTGGAAAACATTTTCATACCCTTGTAATCATGAACTTGGTATCCTTTTCCTCCACACTTTTAAAAAACTCTCATTTAATTAAATAATTTTTTAGGGAGATTATTTCAAAATTATCATAAGTGGGAAATACATTCATTCTGTTCTTCCTTTTAACCATCGTTTTCTATTCAACATTTTTATTCTCTTTCATCACTTCAATGCTATAGGAATAGGATAATTTTTTACTTTTCTTGTTAACACATGATATTATATCCTCATATGATGAAGATACCATAGAGACTATTTCCCTTCGACATATTTAATTAAGACCATGAAATATATGACCATTCATACTCTTTTAATCAGATGAATTGGTGGATTTACCATTCCTTATGCTAGGAACCATTTATAAAAAACCCATTCTTCTGAATTATCTCATAACATAATGAAATTTATATAACTCTAAAGAATTTATAACATATAATATTAATTTTTAGATCATAAATCCTAGAAATATATACTTTGATTACATTGAAAGAGTAAATACTTCATAAGGGTGTGTAAGTAAAATATGTACTATCTTAAGTATATCCCTTATGATAATTATACTAGGTGCACATTAATCCCCATTTTCATGTTCTAGTTCATCTAGAGTCAAGGGAAAACACAATTTTGGAGTTTTTACCCTTAGGTACATTTGTAGCAGACCCCTGTCTACTTATATTTTATTGATCTAGATATGGTCTCCATAAAAACTAACACCTGACCCGGTCTATGGAATGTCTTGAGGGGTGTTCCTAATCCCAAAAATTATGTTTGGGTGCTTAGGTATCATAAATAATCAGTTTGAGAATGATTTATCCAAATTTAAAATCATTAAACAACCAAATACAATAAATAAACTGAATCTGAAACATTAATCCAAACAAGTCTTTAATCAAATTAATAACTAAAATACAAGTTTCTTAAAGACGGTCAAGTGGGGCAGAACTCAATATTATCTGGAAAAAAAACTCAAGGGCCACCACACGGCAAGGTTCCATCATCCTCGAGCCTTCTCTACAACATCGGACAATGAATGGAATCTAACAAACTAAACCATAGGCACTAAAAGAATTTTCCATAACTATGACAAATATTACCAAGTCTACATACACCCAATGTTGTAAATATAGTGTCAGACTAACACCAATAGGAATCAACCCAAAATATTTCATGTGATAATCATTATAAGATAAAAATATTGCAATTTTTCTTAAATAATAAAATGTAGAAAAAATTTTATAATGGATGAAATTTTAAATGAAAACATTTTTACTAGGGGGATATTTTATAGAATGATAACATTTAAATGAAATAAAAAATATAAAAAATATTATATCCAATCACACCATATACTGATGGTTATCATCATATAGTCAGTGAGCACTAGTCCCGAGAACACCCTAAGGGACCATCTAGCTGTGAGCCCTAGGTACCTCGTATATCAGAGAAAAATAACCATAATAAATATCCATTATGATGCACTATCCACTGGTAGGGAACATAACCATTTTCTAGTGGTCCCCAAACTCATCATAATAGTTTATTTATTGTTGTCATCATCAAACATTCTTTGTGAAATAGTGACGAAACCACTCTGGATCACAAGCATATTAGTACATGTCTTCCCACCTAGATACGTAGGTTTCCCTCTTATGGCTCAATCATGTTCTACATGTCATAAAATAAAATTTTTACCTAAAAATTCCATTTCCAAAATACACTAACACCAAAAATCACACAATCATGTTACATAACACCCCATTAACATTCAAATTCATTTAATCATCACTCACACACACAATAGCCCATAAACATGTTTCAATCCTTTCTAATAATTTACTAAAACATTTAAACAATTCATAAAATGTCTTAAAAACATTTGAAATCTCCAATAATATTTTTTTTATTCAAAATCCAATATTAATAGCATATTCCCCCCAAAATAGTACATAAACATGTTTTTTACACTTTGTATAACTCAATAAACCAATTAAAATTTTCATAAAAACCATCCACAAAGTATAAATTTTTTTTCACATAAGACCCATTAAGAACCATGTTTTAATGCCAAAAGAAAAAATATCCCTACCAATCTATATTTTGAAGCCCTAACAACATTTAAATAACCATTTTAAAATTTTATTAAATGACCCCAAATGATACCACAAGAGTTACATAAGAAAAACACACCATTTCAAGAAAATCCTTCATTAAAATTAAATGATCTACCAATTCCATCAAAAAGATATTTAACACCACACAATACACATGAGTAACAATATAAATAATTAAATCAAGAATGCAAATTCATCAATGAATTAGTACACATGGAATCACATACCTTTTGTGTCAAAACCCCAAAATCATTATATACTACTTTAACCACGCCACAAGAGAGAGAAAATGAACCTCAATACACAATATTGGATGGAGAATTCCAAAATAAAACACTAGGTATGAAACCCTAGATTCTTGGTATATGGAACATCAAGAAAGAAGGGGAGAAAACCTATGGAAATTGATAGAACAAGAGAAGAATTCAATTACTTGTGAAACCATGAAGAAATATAACTAAATACACCATTAAAAGAATATCCAAGAAGCCAAAACTGGAAGGGTGTTTCGCATAAGGAATTTGAGGTCATGTGGGGACTGAAATGAGGGAAAATGTAAAAAATATGATTTATTTATAAAATAAAAAAAATCCCTTTCTAATCATCGACGATTTAAGAAAACATAAAGAAATTGTCCCAAATCATTGACGAAGATGAGATCCAAAGAGGGAAAATGGAACATGGGGGTTCCCTTAGGGGTCTTGGGATGGATTGAGAGGTTTTATGACTGAAAAAATGTTAAAAAATTCATGTTATACAAAATAAATAAACTAGTTCCTTAAATCAAGAAATGGGATAATGGGTTAGTCCAATGCCTGAATAAATCACCCAATTCCACCATGATTATGAGTTCCAAAGGGGTAATAATGGATATGGTGGTCATAATAGGATAGGGGAGGCCAATTGGGAAGTAAAATGTATTAAAATATTTGAAAAAATAAGGATCTATAAAATAATTGTATTAAAAAAATCTGAAATGGGCTCACAATTTGGCACAAATCATGAAGAAACCACCCCAAAAAACATACCCCCCAAAATGTTTCACTATGACTGTCACAAATACAATTATAAGGAACCTAATCCTTATTACTTCCCATTAAAAAATACAAGTCCAACAACCATCCAAGACTTACAAGACTAATGAATTATATGATGAACACTCGAGACACCAAATCATATCTTAGAAAACCCTGAAACCAAGAGAAAACTGAGTCCCAAAAAAATTCAAAACTGAGAATGGAATTGAAGATCAAAGTGTTTTTTATTCTCCCCAATATAAGGACTTATTCCCTTGGAAATCCCCATAAATGACCGATGAAAAAACAAAACCCAATGGATAGTCCATGATGGACTCCTTTTCCAAGTCTTTCCACCCCTAGAAAGCCAAAAAACCTTCAGTTGATCAATCCAAGGAAGGGATACTCTCACCAAACAAAATTTACCACACATCCCTAAAACAATATAAAATATTACAAACACATCCCATATGGTGTGATCCAATCCCATGTTTACCCATGGAAGAAATATATTGTTATATATCTCAAAACGAGACTACCTACCGACATGCCAACACCAGGAGAACAAACGAATTACTGATATAGGGAGATTAGAATGGACTCCCCACCATAAGAGACAACTTAGTTTTCAAAGATAGAACTCGAACACCCACAAGGGGAGACTGAATGGATCCCCGTCATATGGGATAGACTGACATTATAATTATTCAAAAAGAACCTAAATGAGACATATGGTGGCTCTCACCACCATATAAACCATCCATCATTGCCAACTTTCAGGGGTCGACATGAAGAAGTCCCCATAAGATCCAAACCCCACTGTAGGGGGGTCAACAAAACACCAAACCAGTAATGAAACCCCATAGTTAACCACTTCCGTGGAAATCACCATCAATGACTGATCTTGAAAAAAAAACAAGATCAAAAAGAGCCTACACGTTTATTCATACATGAACAAATAAAATAATGGTTGCACCACAAAGGGTTCAAGCACTATGTTTAAGGAAACAAAACCACCCTTCCCAACTAAAATAATATAGTTACACCTCCACTAACACAGGATAGAACTATTATGAATTTGGTCTACACATCCATTTTCACCACATGAGACAACTTGAAACCAAACAACCCCATCTAAACATCAAACTGTCTCCACATCCCACACCAGAGGAAGAAGTGAAACCATGATCCCATACAAATTGTGAGAATTCTTGATTTTGGGTAAAGTTCCACGTTTAGGCCTATTACTGGAGCCCTAATGTTTGAAGAATCTCTCGGGCCACTATTAGGATCTAATGATCAAAACAAACACCCCCAAATAAAATTCACTAGCTCAAAAAAAACATTTTTTCCCGAACATGGACTTGGGTGATGCACATGTAACCCATCTTTCTCCATGAAAAAGAAACAACAGATGGAAAAAAATAGAATACATCATCAAATAGATGATGTAATTTGAATTTATCAAAACAAAAGCACTCTTTCACTTAAGAAGATTCCCTTTAATGTTTTTGGAACATCTACCTTTTCCTTCAACTTCAAACACAACAGAATAAGAAAAAACAAAACCTGACACTTTCAAGGGACATTTTCATTAATTGAATTGAAAACTTGAATCATTTTCTAAGTAGCATGAGATTATCGTAAGAAATCATGGCAGCCTCAAATGACCCGATTCATCCACATTGGTTTCCCATCATGAAATGTTTACTTGATTAGACTAAAGAAATACCCAAAGGCCCTTATGGTCATCATTCTACACTAATGATCCTGTATTGTTTTCACCTTCCTCACTAGAATTCCCCTTCACCACATCCAATAAAACGTGTAGACAAAACAGTGTCAGACTTCATCTTAGAGAATTTAAGAAACATTGTTAAAATAAATAACCATGTTGTATTCAAACCATCCAAAACTAGTATCCTTTCATCAAAATAATCCACTTAACCAAAAAACCTAGGGGTAGACTCAACCCCAAAACCTAGTAAGAGTGTCTATACATTGATCAACTGGAGGGCCTTCCAACTACGAATCACCAGTGGATGCACTTAAATCAGACATTATGGGATTATGGGGGAATACCCTAGATGGAAATAAAAAATAAGGACCCATCCAAGGTGGTCCATTGGTAAAAATATACCATAAACTAGGTCAAAAAAACTGATGAAATAAATTTTAAGGACTTCCGGATATATTTCCCACAAAGAGCCACAAATCAACACTTCAACCCAACTCACCATGAAAATAAAAACCCAAAAAACCATTCAAACAAGATGGTTTCTCAATCTAAATACACCCCACCACATCATTACCAAAAATACAAAAGGAACACCCACTAAACCAGTCATTAAAATATCAAATATTCTTTTAAAATACTCTCTTTGAAAATAAACGAGTCGACGGTTGGAGCCTCTACAAATGGTACTCCATGGGCCTCCCACATTCTTGATTCCGTGCCACACCAAGCACCCACCTCATATCCATATCGACACTCATCCAGAAACACCATAACCATCCATCATCCCATGTAAATCCATGCATTTTGTCACTCATTGAAATAGAAATTAATAAAAAGAATCTTTCTAATTTTTGAAACCATGAAATTCATCGGACACATCCCTTCTCTCAAAACAACTAACCAAAAAATAAAATCCCAATTCAAATATTTTATGCCTTTTTGAAAAACCCTAAACATCATTTTAATCTCACTTTAAAGTCATACAAATTACTTTTAATAAATCTCATACCATTTTAAAACACTTCCTTTTTTATGACAAAATCCATTTTATCAACACAAATTAATTTTGAAACTCATTTATCCCAATTTCAAACAAGCTTTTATAAATTCATGAAACATTTCTAAATCCCACCAATTATCAAATGAAAATTCATCTTCAAAATCTACACATAAATCCCAAAACACTGTATTTGATTTAAATCACTTATCAATTACTCATAAAACTTTATTTGAAACATATTTTCAAAACCCACCTTATCATTATTCACACTTTTATAAGAGGTGTCAACACACCATTTACACTTTGAAAAACATTCTGAAATATCATTTATACCATTTCATAAATCAATCCATTTCCACTTTACAATAAAAGTAATTCTACAAAGATTTATAATTATAAAAATCAAGTCATCATATTTTTTATTTAACACTATGTTTCAAAATTCAAAAACTAAAAATGCACAAGACAATGAAAGGAGAAATTAGAGATGGTGGGTGGAATGGACATATGGTGGGTTATAATATTCCAATCACTTGACCATCAAAAAGTGTTTTCTAGGGAAACATCCCCATTTCTACAAGGTATTCGAGTCCCTGCATTCTCATTAATCCCATTAACCCAAATCTCTTTTCATTTCACCAATCATCGATGGACCATGAGAAAAAAAGAACTCAGATAAAACCCAACCTACCTTAGAGACATGAATCTTATCATGAGGTTTGCTGGATAGGAACACTACTCTTAATTCGAATGTCGATTCCTAAAAATAATATCTCAGGGCTACCCAGTCTCTTTCCAAAAATAATATAACGCAAAAAGAGCGAACCTCCACTGATATCATTTTTCCTCAAACCAAATTTGGTCACCATTAAAACTAATGCCCAACCCAGTTCTTAGAATGGCCTGAGTGGCATTACTAATCCCTAATGGATTTCAAAAGTTACTATGTATCATTAAAATTGTTTTTGGGAATGATGTGCCCAAATTTAGAAGTATTAAACTACCAAAAAAATAAATACAATAAATCTGAATGTTTAATCCCAAAAAGCATTTTATAAAATTCAGAATTGAAATACATGGTTTTAAAGAATTATCAAGAGGGAAAATATAAAATTAGCAGAAAAAAACTCAATGGACACCACATTGTAATGGTCCATCATTCCCAGGCCTTCTCCACAATAATGCACCAAGATTAGAAGCTAACAACCCAAACCACTGGCACTAAAATCTTTGTCTATAACTACAAAAAAGATTACCAATTATACATACAAACATGGGTGTATGTAGTTTGTGTCCCTATGCCCAATATCATTCCACCACAAATATTCCATGTGATAATCATTATAAGAAAAAAATAATGCACGTTTTCAAAAACAAAAAATGGTAGCAACCAGTTTATAAATTATCCAACGTTGAATGAAAATAGATTTCAAATGAAATATTTTATGGAATGAACACTTTTAAATAAAATTCCCAAGATAATTAATTATCCATCCATAAAAACTGTATAATGATGATGTGTACAATATTGTCAATGAGAAATAGTCACAAGAACTCCCCTAGGATCTAGGTAGTTTTGGGCCCCTCGTATCTCGATGAAAAGTAATCATCATAAATACATGTTTGTGTGCATGAGACACTAGAAGGTAACATACCCATAACCGAGTGGTTCCCAATATCAGAATAATTGTCTAGTTATTGTTTTCATCGTCAAAAATACTGTGTGAAATAGGGATGAAACCTATCTGGATCACTAGAATATTAGTATATATTTGCCCACCTAGATACCTGAGTTTCCCTCTTTGTGCTCAATCAAGTTCCACCTATCATAAAAATTAATTTTCACATAAAAATTCAATTACCAAAATATTCACACACCAAACATACCACACAAATGTCACATAACACTCAATTCACATTCAAATTTTTTTAAACATCACACTCACACAAAACAGTCCATAAACATGTTTCAAACCCATATTTCAATTTAATAAAACATTTCAATAATTCAGAAAATATTTTCAAAATGTTTGACATCACCAATCATCATTTCTTATTTCAAAAACCCATTTTAATAGCATATTCCTTCCAAAACAGTACATAAACTTTCTTTTTCACACTTTGTATATCTCAATACACCATTAACAATTTTCCTAAAACACTTCCATTATGTATAATACTGTTTTTCACATAAAACCCATTCAAAACACTCTTTCAATAAAAATAAAATCACACCAAAACCCCTCTAAAATAGATTTTTATTCCCATGAATCATTTAACAAACTATTTTTCCATGATACAAAATGGCCTCAAATGATTCCAAAAGAGTTTCATAAGAAAAATACACCATTTTAAAAAAACAACATTAAAATTATATTCTAAACCAATTCCATCAAAAACAGAATTTTAACGCCAGAAATACCTATGTGGAACATTATAAATTTTTAAATCAATCATGATAACTCATAAATTAATTATTACAAATGGAATAACCTACCTTTTGTGTCAAAACCACCAAATCATTGTGTGTAACTTCAACCACACCACCGCCACAACACAATGAGGTGAAAAAGAACCTAAATCCACAATATAGGACCATGATACCCAAAATCAAACCCTAGAAACAAAAACCTAGCTGATTTACATTTGTAACTTCAAGAAGGAGGGATGAAAACCTAAGGAAATGGAAGGAATAAGATATGAATTAACTTACATGAGAAACATTAATGAAATATCCCCAAATACACCGATCGTTGAATCTCCAAGAAGCCAAAATTGGATATAAAGTTAAAACAATGCTGAGGAGGTCATGTGGTGGCTGAAATGGGGGAAATAGTAATAAAATCAATTATTTATAAAAGATTTAATTTTCCCATTTCAAATCTAGACAATTTGAGAATCCTAGGGAAAATTCACCCAAATACATGGTGAATATGAGCCATAATGAAGGAAAATAGAACATTGGGGTGATCCTAGTGTTTTTGGGGTCATGTTTGAGGTTTAATGACTGAAAAATAATAAAAAATAATGAGATATAAAATAAATAAATTATTTCCTCATATCTGGAAATGGGCTCATGTGTTAGCCCAATGCCTAAATAAATAACCCAAATCCACCATTGTAATGAGTTTCTAAAGGTTCCAATGGATATGGTGGTTTGAATAGGTCATGGGAGGCCAAGTGGGGTATTTAGTAGGTGAAAATATTTAAAAACAAATTATTATAGAAGAAAAAAATTTGGTTTTTATATCTTGAAATGGTATCATGGATTGGCCAAAATCATGATGAAACCACTCAAATTAACATACCCTATAAAAGGTTCTACTGGGTGTGTAAAAAATTCAATTCGAAGACACCTCATCCTTATACCTTTTCATAAAAAATATATAAGTAAAATTCTATCCAAGAACTCTATGACATATGAAATAGATCAAGAACAACTAAGAAGCAAAATGTAATCCCAAAAACCCAAAAAGCATTATAAAAATGAGAACAAAAAATAATATTCAAAAAAAAGAATGAAATAGATGATATGGTTATGACATATAGTATCTAGATAGGGATGTATTTACTCTGAAGATACACATAACCTATAAATTACAAAAATTCTAGGATCTTCTTGTATGTGTATCAACATAGTTTATCTTAGGGTTTTGTTCATTAATAAAAAATTTTAAAATCTACTTTCAATGGTTTCTACTGAACTTCCTCTAATACCAATTGTAAAGAAAAAACTGTAGAATCCCAGTGCCAGTGATTTATTTTATTAAATTGAAATGATTACAAGGAATTATATCCTAACGTGGCGATCTGTTAATTAGCCTTTAAGAAATTTGATACATACATGATACACATTATACATTTGGAAGAAAAAATAAAACATGATACAATATAAAATGAAATAAATTTCATCCTTGAAAGATCAATAAATGACCCCTTGTTCATAACATATGGATGGAACAAACATGAAAGGAATGAGACCAAATTCCATGTATGTGTTACATGTACAGAATAATGAATTGATAAAAATTGAATTATAAAAAATTAGATATGATCAATATGTCATGGTGAATAATTGATAAACAGACACCATCAATAAACTATGAATGAAAATTCATCAATGGAATTATTCATAGTGATAACCTCATGTAATGTGACAAGTAAATATTGAATAAATGGAATTATTATTATTTGGATGTTAGGTATCTGGGACATGAACTGTGATACCATCTAGAGAGTTTTGCATCTAGTTAGAAACCTATCTGATTATGTTTTGGAAACAAACTCGAAGGAGTTTTCGACAATTTTTTTTTGTCTCAGGAGACTTTTCGATGCATCGAGGGTCTAAAGAAATCCCCACCCATCATTAAATGTAAAAATCATTATTTATATTGTGATTTAGTAAAAGTAAAATAATACTCTCCAAAATTCATATAGAATATATGATACAAATTCATCTATAATTCCTTGGGAAAAATTGCATTCAAAATAAACACTATGTGTAGAATTTATACAAGAAAATAATCATATCCATGACTAAAGAATATGACTATTTAATAAATTTATAATTTACAAAGAAAATTTATCTCAAAGCGGAAGTACACACCACAAAAGACATATTATGTGTGAAATACCAAGTAAGTATAAATGAAATGGAAATTGAGACAAAGTCTCTTACCACATTATAATCAGTTGAATAATATGACCAAAAATTAATAATCAATAAATGAATCCTTTTATACTAGGAATAAAAATTTAATCATGATATTTTATATCAAATTTTAGTATACATACACCACATATAAGAAATAAGTTTTGAGCAATGCAAATCTCATGCAAATAAATATGAAATGAGAAGCCTCGTACCTTATTCAGGAACGTGTTCTTGACATGATATTAATTTCCCAGATATTAAAATTAAATACATAAATAATTATTTTAAAAAATTATCTACAAGTATTTTATTTATCATAAATTAATTATATTCATTTATGTATTTTTTCTATTAGTTTTATGATAAATATTATCTCTTAATATCGTAAGTTTCATTGGTTTTCATGATCTATTCACTAGTAAACATGTAATGAAGTTCACATAAAATGGATATAATTCTACAAAATTTGAAATATATGAATTTAATAATAATACTGAATTTCAAATGTTTTCAAATATCACTTGTTTATATGGTGTTGGGATTAATTATTATATTAGATATTTAGAGATAATAGTTTATCTTAATTTTAGCAGGTTTTTATTACAATAAAATAGTTTAGTTCCATTATTTATTATTATGTTTATAAAATGGTTCAAAAACCTAGAAATAATAGATAATACATATTTCATAATCTAGTTCTATTGTAAAAATAGTTTCATGACAAGTGTTGAAGGATAAATTAGAGCATGAATGTTCATCATCCATGATATTTGTAAATCAGCACCTCTACGACGATATTTTTATTTTTAAAATAAGAGAGAGAGAGAGAGAGTAAGGAGAATGATAATGTATCTTCCATTAAAATTGTATAATTATATTATATAGACAATAATATTGTTATAATTATCTTTTAGATAGAGGATTGTAAGGGATTAGAGTAAATAAAGAAGGAACTTGAAATGAAAAATAAATAGAAAAGTATGAGTATTTTACATCTAGGATACTCCTCCTTGAGAATATCATTAAAGGGATTGATTTTGGGGCTTTAGAAGGACCATGATCTCTTGTAAGTGGAGAGGTACTAGGGAAGTGTATTTGGGAAGAACATTTATAATCATTAAGTCTTAGAGTAGAGAAGAGAATAGGGAGTGAGGGGTGGTTTTTATAGTGGAGGAGAGGAGTGATTTGTCAATATTTTATTCATTATTTTTCACAAGACAAGAAATAGTATGGATTATTGGTTCTGAAAATAGTAATAAGTTCATGTGAATCCAATCCAAGGACCATTTACATCAAAACATACTCAAGAATGAATCACAAAGGTCATATTAATATTCATAAGGTTAACATTAATATTTAAAAGGGTAACATTCCAATTCATAAGGGTATGTTACTGTGCTCAAAAATTAAGTTGTTCCTATAAGACTCTAAGTATCTTACAGAACACAACCGTCTATGTAATATTTTTTAAAGTGAAATCACAGTAGTGGAAAAATTATATTTAATGGTTTTGTTATAATTATCACCTATAACAAGATTTGGTTTCTTGTAAATTCAATGTTTCATGAATAATATGATATATAATGAATTGATATTATTTATGAATAAATATACCATAAAATAATGGGGTGTCATATTATATGTTATTATATTCATAATATAATTTGTTATTTATAAAAATAATTATCATACTCTATATATATATTATCCTTTAAAATGTTTAATTAAATAATCTATTGATCAAATACATATATTCATATTAAAATATTATATTATAGAAAAAAATAGAGTAAAATAGTATTCTCTTTTTTTAATATTACTTAATTAATTTGAACGATAAAAATTTTAGATATTTATAATAATTATTATTAATTTAAAAACAAAAATTTAAATTATTATATGTCATAATTTAATGTAACTAAATTATTAGACAAATTATTGGGGTGTTACACTATTCTCCCCTAAACAGTATTGTGTCCTCACAATTTAAAATTGAACATCTCAAGTTAATGGTTGATAATTAAAAATTCCCTTGTAGGAAACCCACATTATAAATAGGGTTAATAAAATATCCACTTAAACGAGCTTATGGGAAAAGAGTTGGTTACCATAAAAATTATTCTTTCGAATGTGGTGACATTATTTGGATGTAAAAACAAGGACAAGAAAGAAAAATTCAATCAATGAAGTTATCATGGAAAGTGATAGAGAACATGTATAGATGGATGTTGATTACTAAAAAACTATATACCAATGTAACGAAATAAAATTCATTGATATTGTAAAAGTTTATGATAATAGGATAACATTTTATTTAAGACAGTTTTACTAGATTTCAGGGATTATTCCACTCTATTATAGTATAGACATATGTTTTTATTTCATAAACCCAATATTATCCTATGATTTTACCTTAAACTATGTATAATTCAACCCAAAACCTAGATTTCAAAATGTGGTGATATAATACATTAACCGAAAAATCCTTATATAATGATAAACTGAAACCATTAACAAATGGTTAAATATTAAAAAATATATTAATCAAACACTTAGAAAGAATGCCATTCAATTTCTAAGATGAAATTATCATCTAACCATAATCAAAATTAAGCAGTTCAAAATTTTCATATTCCAAACATTGTAAAAACATCTTCATGTATCCTCTTGAAATATAATAATAACTCATATTACAATAAAAACATATTAGAGACATTCATTCGTACATATTAGTTATGTAAGATAAATTTTATTAGATATATTCCATAAATCGAAAATTGTTTTTAAATAAATTGATTATAGCATATAATAGTTTTTGAAAAGTCAATAATCGGTATAAATTTAGTATGTACTTATCCAAATCAATCATTTCTTCATCCTTATCTCAAAATTGAAAATATATTAACTATTTTATTTTCTTCCATCATGTGTTTTCCTAAAACATTATCTTTCTAAATAATGTCTTTTCAAGGTACCATTCAATATATGGTCTAAAATCATTAATAAAAGTAACTACATTACAATCCAAACATGTTCAATAATTTGTATAACAAGTACATTTCTGATAAAATATTCAAATGGAATATTTCATGAATAGGCATAATAATTATTAATCTTCATTTATGTTAGAATCATAACATGATTGTTATCTAATAGAATTAAATGGGGTATATTTCATTAAAACGTGGGATATTGATTCCAATAGAGTCCCGTATACCCAATATTAAAGTATTTCACATTGGAAACTATTTTATTACCCTTGAAATCAATAACATTGTGTCTTTTTTATCCACACTTATAAAAAAACTCCCATTCCCTTCATGCATTTTCTAGGGCGATTCATTCCACAATTATCACATGTGGGAAACCACTTCATTCCCTTTCTTCCCATTATACATTTCTTATCTTCCATTATTTTATTCTCATTATTATATTCAAAACCATAATTATTGGATAATTCATGACATATATTTTTAACACATGATATTATTTACTTATATGATGAGGATACCTTGGAGGTGATTTCTCTTCAAAACATTTTCTTCAGACCATGAAAGGTATGACCCATCTTACTCATTCCACCACGTGTATTTGTGGAGTTTCCATTCCTTCTATGAGAAACAATTTTAAACAATTACATATACTGTTTTAGTTCGTAAAATTATGAACATTTGATAACTCTAAACTTGTTCTAGAACATAAAATCAATTTACATATCACAAATCCTAAAACAATATACTTTGGTTTCATTGGAAGCATAAATCATTCATAATGGTATGTATGAAAAATATGGATTATTCATAGAATATCCCTCACGAAAGTCAAACTAGGTGAACAGTAAGTCTCATTGATGTGTACCATGTTACCTTGAGTAATGCTCAGAACACCTTTTCAATCTTGTTACACATTGGTACATCTCTAACAAAACCACATCCACTTGTACTATGATGACACAGTTTTATTTACTAGGAAGATCTACATAAAATATTCCTTACCAATATTATATGATTTTTTGTATGATTATCACCAAAGAGTATCTTTGGGTTTTTCAATTAATATAAGTTTTCTATATCTAATTTCCATGTTTTTTTAAATTCCATCTAATACAAATAGTAAATCCCTCACCCTAGAATCCCAAAGTCGGTGCTTTATTTTATTACATTAATATGATTATAAGCAATCGTATCATGAAGGACTGATCATTTTAGTAGACTTTAAATAAGTAGATACCAACATGATACCCATCATACATTGGTAAAATAAAATAAAAAAAGTTACAATATAAAACTAAATAAATTTCATCCTTGAGAAATTAATAAATGACCCCTTATTCAGAACATGGGGAAGGAAAAAATGAAAGTGATGAGCTCAAACGATCAGTAAGGGTTATATATAAAGGATGAATGAATAAATAGTATATGAATCCCAAATAATTACACATTATCAATAGGTCATGGTGAATAGTTGAAAAACACATGCCATCAATAAACTGTGAATAATAATGAATCCATATGTTTTGTTAGTGTTATATCCTCATGGAAAGTTAAAACTGAATACTTAATAAAAAGAATAATTATTATATGGACGTCATGTATCTAGAACACTACCCAATATACCATAGTTACAGTTTATGTCTATGAGTAGAATCCCATTTTATTATTTTTTGGAAACGAACTGAAAGGGTTTGTCTCCAATTGATTTGTCTCATGATACCTGTCGATGCATTGAGGGGATATAGCAAGCCCATACCATCACTAAAAGTATAAATAATTATTTATACAATGAATAATACAAGAAAAATATTATTTTCAATATATTTATTTATTATAGGTTAAAGATTCATCAATACTTCCTCAGTTAAAATAGCATTCAAAATAAACACTGTATGAACAATAGTATACATCTAAGAAAATATTCATATACATTAATGAAGAATATGAATATTTAATATAATTATAATTTCCAGTTAATAATGAACTCAAATGAAATATACACACACCACATAATAAATATTATGTGTTCAATACAAATTATGTTTCAATGAAATGGAAATATGGACAATTTCCATTACCACATTGTAATCAATTGAATCGTATGACCAAAAATTAATAATCTTCAATTGAATCATTGAGTACAGTCAATATAAAATGATTCAAGATATTATATATCAAATTTATGTATGAATAAACCACTTAAAAGTATTATGATTCAAACAATTGAAATCTCACACAAATAAAAGTGAGATGAGAAACCCCTTACCCTGTTCATGAATGTGTTCTTCACTTTTTTTAAATTTCTTTGATAGTCAAAGTATATCAATAAATTAATTATTTAAGAACCTTTTCTAGATGCATTTGATTTATTATAATTTCATTGGGT
Source organism: Viscum album (assembly GCA_963277665.1). NCBI lineage: Eukaryota > Viridiplantae > Streptophyta > Magnoliopsida > Santalales > Viscaceae > Viscum > Viscum album. Next base: position 937,853,243 of record OY728133.1, on the reverse strand, counting down.
TAATTTATGGACTTTTTGATTAGTTATATGACACTATTTTAACACTCATGATCAATCACTTCCTTGGATTTCATGGCCGGTTCACTTGTATACATATAATGATGTTCATATAAAATTGATATAATTCTATGGATTTTTAAATTTGTTCAATTAAAAACAATTAATATGTTTAAATGGTTATTAATATCATTTGGTTTTATGGTTTAATTATTAATCCTTATATACGATATTTAGTGAAAATATTTTAAAATACTTTTAGCGGGATTTGATCATAATAAACTCGTTTTGTACCATTATTTAATATTAATTACATAAAATGGTTACAGAACATTAAATATGATATAATAAATATTTAATAATCTATTAAAATAAAAAAAATTGTTTCATGGTCGTTTGTTAATTATAAATTGGAGAATGAATGTTCATTGTTCACGAAGGTTGTAAATCGGAACCTCCTAGACAATGATTTCATTATTTAAATAAAACAGAGAGAGAGTAAAAATAATAATGATCTATCTTACATTAACATGATATTATTCTAGTATATATATAATACTATATCTATAATGATCATTTTTATAAATTATGTGTGGAGATAACAATAACTAAATAATGAATTTGAAAAGAAAAATAAAAGGAACAAGGAGAGGACATTACCTCTTGGATACCCCTCCTTGAGAATCTCTTTAAGGGGACCGATTTTGGTATTTTGGAAAGAAAAATATCTATATTAAATGGGTAGGTACTAGGTAAGATTATTTTGGAATACCATTATTAATCATAAAGTCTTATAGGAGTAAAGATAATTGGGGGTGGGGGTGGTTTTTATAGTGGAGGAGAAGAGTGTTTTCTCAATATTTTATTCATTATTTTATTATTTTTCTAATGAAAAGAAATAGTACTGATAATCATGAATAAAACTAGTAATATATGCATGTTAGTTTGAAATAATGACAATTTACATCATCCACGAATCACGAACAATGTATAAATTCATTTATTTAGCATCTTTTGTAAATTATTGAATTTCACTCCACACCAAAAAATTAATTATTTAAAGAAAATCCCAAATATTAACCCTGAAATTTTTTTAAGGTGTATAATAAAAAAACAATATTTTATTAATCATATTTTCTATATATGTGAAGATTAAATTTTAATTAAAATCACATTTTTCTTAAAAAATATGTTTTTAAAACAATAACTAATTTTATAATACCATGTAAAATTATCTATGGTCCAATTAAATTATACAAAAATTAAAGAAGAAAAAAATATATTTTTTGAATATATTTTTTGAAAACAAACAGTCTTTTAAATAAAAGTATAAATTATAAATTTTTATTTAAATATTTACTGCAGAAAAATACTAACTGTTAGTTATTAATTTTTAAAATATTCACTTTCATTTATAAGGTGAATAAATTTAATTTATACTTTAATGGGTGAGGTTACTATTCATAAGGGTCATATTACTAGTAATAATTTTAAAATTAATAATAATATGGGTGAAATTACTATTAAAGAGGCAAGTTACTATACAGTATAAAATAATTTTATCTTATAAAACTTTAAATCTCATATTGAATGTAATCGTGTATGTCTGTATTTTTTAATTCAAAACACAAAGATGAAAAATAATGTTTGACAAATAAATTGCTACTACCTCATAAGAAAATGTTTTTTATTCATAGAGTCTTGGTTTTTCAAGAATTATAATCTATTTGGAAAATTGGAATTATTTATGAAGAGACATACAATAACATTTTTTTAAGTCATATTAATAATGAATATATTCATAACATAATTTATTATTTATAAAAATATATATAATTATAAATACATATATTATTCATTAAAATATTTAATTAAAGAATATATTGGTCAACTACATAAACTCATATTAAAATATTATTTTACATAAAATAATAAAGTAAAATAATAATAGTTTGTTAACATTAATGAATTAATATGAAGGATATAAATAATAATTATTCATAAGTAATAATATTAATTTAAAATAACAATTTTAAATTATTATTGTTCATAACATAATGAATTTAAAGTTATGAAACATATTACTGGGGTGTTACACCATCAAAATGGGATTATTTTCTTTACATTTTGTTGTGGACTCCAATTATGATATACATGGTATTTGTTTTCCAATTTAAGCAATGGTATTTGAAGTTTCCTCGTAATACCTTAATTCTTCTATTTTTTAACCTCGACTTATTGCAACACTAAGTACTAAGATACATATTCTATAATATCCCACTTCATATATTTAAAATGTATTTTTGTTATTATATTTTATTACATCTTAATGATTCTAGTATGAATTGAGATGGATGAGATATTCCCATCATCTGGAATTTCAATATTCATTTATCATTTTTATGGGTCTCATACACAGGTTTAAAACTTGTAACCTCGTCTTTAGCAGTGTTTGATTCCATAATGTATTGTTAATAAGTTACCTAAGAAATGTATGATTAAGGTCATTTTCCTATTCTTATTTACATCCTATGAATGTCCAAAATGATTACATCCCTTTCAATCCTCATCATAAATAGGGTAATAATATTGTTTTTGACTTAGACCACCGACATCATTGTTCACATTCATAGGATGGTAATGTATTTAACAGTCATAATCTGTCGTGATCTCTAACCACCTTCAATACCCTATATTGATCTCATTTTGTTTCAACATATAATTTATTATTTAATGATTTTATATTTCACACATCTCCCTATAAAGATAATTTCACAAAATATTCAATTAAAAAATCACTATTTCCAATTCAAGATTATGCATTGGTTAGTTTTTTCATTGGATCCTTAATTGCAAACATGCATAGGCCATCACTTTTTCATCTTACATGAATACCTGAAAAAACCATTTTGGGGAATATCAATATAGATCAAAAAATTTTCCCCACTAGTGGGTACTGTGAGAATATTTATAGTAATTACCCTATTCTCTAAAATTGTAAAATTATCATCACATTCATTAGATATTATAAACATCACTCCCTTTTGATTTAGACATGTTAATGGTCTTTAACATTATGAAAAATTTCATAAAAATTAATAATAATAACCAACTAGTCCAAGGAATCTATGTATCTTTTCACAGATGTTTTTCAAGGCCATAATTTAATATCATTAACTTTTTAATGATCCATATATATATATATATATTCGATTGTTTTTTTAACATTTCCTCAGAATGTTACATAATGCATCAAAAACACAAATATAATTTTATTCATAAAAAAAATTTCCTTTATTAAAGTATTTAGTAAAAAATGAAATTGTTTTCTATATCCTCTATTATTTTATATTAGATAATAATTTATTCTATAATGTCAAATAAAATTTTTCAAGGTAATCCCAAAATTCACAATTCATTTTTTCCATGAAGATAACTAAACATTAGTGTGTCTAAATGGAATTATTATGAACTCATAGTGCCCTTTCCTTGTATGGAAATTTGTCTTGGGTATATCCTCCCTTTACTTAATAAAATCCTAAACAATAATCTATCATATAAAAGTACTATGCTAAACATAGTTGAGAAAAAAATAAATCAATACAAGATAGAGGATACATGTTCTTTATCACAGCAATGTTCAGAACATGATAATTAATTTATAGGTTCATAACCTATCATTATAATTAATGAAAAGGACTATTACTCTCTATGATGGATAAGTTGGGAATATAAACCATTTATCTAGATTATACTAGATTGTCTTCAATATATAATCAAGTTTAACAATGTCCATTATTTATGGAATCTAAGATATTAACATAGATTAAGGTATATATTCAACATAGATCTAAACCACTCAAGAATAAGATAGGCAAGGAAATTTAATGAGAAACGTTTAATGACTCACTAATTCTCATTGTGTTGAGAGTACAAAGAGTTAGTACGAGGCATTAAGAGACATCCATAAGAACCCAAAGGTAGGCATCAAATGCCAAAGGGTTACAAATACAAATAGGGGACACTTTACCCTTTATGAAATATACCAATAAACCTACCAAACATAACGAAACATTTACCATATGATGCATGATCAAATGAAATACAACTCAACAACTTCATGCACTCAAAACCACAAAAAGTAAGAAACAATAGAAGGATAACCAATTATTATAGTACATAGTGGATAAACTACAAAAGACTCTCCAAAGAACTCAAGACTCCATGCTCAAAATGATACAAGATCCAAAATCTTTGAAGAACCAAATATCACAAGTTAGTGATAAACATGTGTGAAACATTACCATTTCCCATGTCCCGGAAGATCTGCAAAATCACAAATGTTCCAAAGCAGGGGTGAGTATAAAACATAGTAGGTTTCCTCTAATGATTTTCCTACTCATGAAACTATGATATAACAGTTAGAAACAATCATATAAAATGGTTTATATAAAAAAATTCTCAAAAGTAGTATATAAAAAAACATAAAGATGTTTCCAAAAACATTCATTACCAAAACCATACAAGTGCAACTGAATACAATTTTTCCAGCAAGATATTTTTCTAGAAAAATAACCAAAAAATAATTACAAATATTTCCAAATATCTATATATCATCATACCCAACCATTACTCAAACCCATGGAACCAAAAATGCATGCTATATTATGACGGTTCCATACTCATGAGCAGTTTCTGGTCGATCTACCAAGTCATCGCAAGGTAATTGTTTCCTATGTTCCATTAATCCTTGGGCACCGAGCCCAAGGTAATATTTCAACCAATCCATGTATATTAAATTACCATGTGCCATTAAACCTTTGGCACTGATCAGAAGGTCATATTTCAACCAATCCCCATATATGCAATATGAACACACACCACATATTCCCAATGATCAAGCCAAAATAAACCCTTCAATAAAAACACCATTTTATTGAAAACTATTTCTGTCCAAACCATTTCATTGCCAAACCATTTCAACTCCAAACCATTTCAATTGAAATCCATTTTAATTAAAAATAATTTCTATATTAAACTCTATTTTTATCAAACATTTATAAATTCTAGAAAATCTATAATTTAAAATCATTAGTTTAAATTAAACCCCCTTTTGCACAACTATTCACCAAGATCACACTATTTCACAAAAACCATAAATCATCACAAATGAATATGTTTTCATGCATTTCACAATAAATAATACAATTTTAACCTAATCCAATAAACTATAGTAAGAGGATTCGAGAGAGAATCCACCTATCTCAAAGGTTTTGATGAATCTTTAACAACAGACAAAATACGCACAAGGCAGCGGGTCGATTCTCCAAGATGGGCCGTAGATCTCTTATCTTGGGAAGATCATGGATCAACACAGAAATATTTGGCATCCAAAAATGTAGATCTACCCACTATAGGTTCATATCTGAGAAATAATGGAGATATGATAAGTATATCTATGAATATCAAAGAAAACATGAAAAATAAAAAATGAATGGTGACATACCTCAAGAGTCGGACTCGAAATCACCAAGGGATGCCTATAAAATGTCTAAAACTCATCTGATGAGGGTTATAAATCCTTAAATGATGATTAATCTCAATTAGGGTCGTTTTGAAGCCAAAATGAAATAAATAGAGAAAAAATATGTAAGATCCAAGAAAAGAGGATCTAGATTTGACCTCTGTGCAAGATTTGACCACACTGTTTGTGAAACCGTGTATGGATCTTAAAACCCTACTTTTGGTCCCAACACTCCTAAAGAAACCCCAAAATTATTCCATCCTTCAACTTTATACCTTTTTATGGAAGCATACAAATTTATGGAAACACCCCACTTTATGGAAACAATCAAATTTATAGAAAATCCCACTTTAAGGAAACACCCCACTTTGTGGAAACAAACCACATTATGGATACCACCCACATTATGGAAACATCAAAATTTATGGAAACTCTCTATATTATGAAAACACTCTATTTTATGGAAACATTCTATTTTCTGGAAATTCATTATTTTATGGAAACTCTCTATTTATGGAAACCCAATCAAAGACACGCTAATTAAAAAACATGAGAAAACGGGGTTATGTACCTAAAACTAGGGTTACTACATTATCCCCATCATTGGTATTTCCATCCTTGAAACGTAGAAGGCCCTTGTTGGCCAAAAAGAGTTCCGACCACTGCTCTTTCATTTTTTTCTCACGTTACCATGTCTCTTCCTGAATCTGACCATATTGCCATAAAAACCAATCTAGGCTGATGCTTTTCCCTATAAATACATTATCTAGTATATCTATGATCCACACATAAATATGTACCAATGATTCATCCAGGTCTACCTCAATGTGATCTCATCTGATCACATGGTCAGGATCATGGTGATACTTTTTCAACTGTGATACATGGAACACATTATTCATCGAACTAAACTATGGTGGTAATGTCAGCCGATATTCCACCTCTCCAACCCCTTCCAATATCTAAAAATGTCCTATATATCTAGGAGATAACTTGAAATTCTTCCCAAAAGGACGGTGTTCAATCCTTGGAGAGATCATCAAGGAGGCATGATCACCAACAACAAATGACAACGGTCTTTGACAGTGATCTGCATAAGATTTATGATTATTCTGAGCTGTCTGTATCCTCTTTCTAATCAACTAGATCTTCTTTGTTATTTCTTGGACAAGGCATGGCCCGACTAATGATGTTTCACCCATTTCCACCTAGCATAGTGGAGAACGACATGGACACCCATACAATGATTCAAATGGAGCCATGCGTATCGAGGCTTGAAAGTTGTTATAGTATGAGAACACCAATATGGGAATATGATCCTCCCACAAGCCACCAAAATCTGTTACACAAGCCTACAACATGTCATGCAACATTTGTATCATCCGCTCATATTTCCCATCTATTTAAGGATGATATGCGATACTCATAGTCAAAGGAGTTCCATGGTCTTTCTGTAATGATTTCTTGAAACAAGATGTGAACCTCACATCTCTATCTGAGATTATTGACACTGGTATATCATGCTTATTTTTCACTTCTCTGATATAGATATTTTAAAGATCTTCCAACGTTTGAGTTTCGCAAATATTAATGAAATGGGCTAACTTGGTTAGATGATCCACTATCACCCAAATGACATCGTGTTTCCAAACCATTCTTGGAAGACCTGTATCAAAATCCATTGTTATTTGATCTCATTTCCACACGAGGATGGGCGATTATTTTAAAATACTAGCTAGTATCTAATGCACTTCTTTATCCTTCTTACAAGTTAAGCACCGCGAGATGAACTCGACCACTTTATCATTCATGCCTCTCCACAAAATCTACGCCTTAAATTCCTTATACATCTTCTATGTACCTGTATGTACATCACATCTTGAATGGTGGTATGCATGAATATGTTCTCCCTGAAAAATCATAGGTACAACCATCTGATCTATGAAACACAAAATTAAACCCCCAACATGTTTCCAGCCCCCAATGGTATTTCCACCATTGAGTTTTGAATATACAACCAGAAACTCTGCATAAGATGTTCATGCCAATTTGATCTTTTTTAGTAAATCATGAACAAGAAAATCATAAAGGAATACTAAAAGATCGCCTCGTTATTCACATTCCAAATGCATGTTTTCTAATATCGACATCAACTACCATTCATCTATAGCTTCTTTCGCCAAATGAGAATATAAATTTCTATTAAATTCATCTGCTACTGAATATTCGTTCCCCGGTGTGTACATCAAGTCCAAGTCCAACATTTGAAGATAATCCATCCATCTCCTTTTCTTTATATTCAAATCTCATTGTGATAAAATGTTTTTCTGATTTTATCATCCTTAACCATAGTAAATTTCTCACCAAAGGGATAATGTCTCCGTGTTTTCAAAGCATGGATGACTGCATCTAACTAAAAATCATGTATTTGATAATTCTTCTCATGAATCCTCAACAGCCTTGAACCATAAGCAACTACGTGATCTCTTGGCATGAGAAGATAGCCCAAACCTGATCCTAAAGCATCACAATACACCACATACCCCTGTCCTGATTCTAAAAAGAACAAGATGGGTACAGATGTAAGCAAAACATTTAGTTCTTGGAATGAATTCTGGCATTCCTCTATCCCTTGGAATGATGTATTCTTCTGTTTTGGAGCAATTATCGGTGAATCTAGTCATGATAAATCACACCCAACGTGTTGATATTATCTAGCTCCATTAAGAAAACATCGTATCCCGAACACATTCATTGGTGGTTTCTAAGATATAATGGCTTCTATCATTTAAGGACCAACAGAAACACCTTTCGCAGAAATTACATGGGAATGGAAACATACTTCTTGTATCCAAAAATCACACATTGATAATTAGGAATAGAAATAATGATCTCTCAAGATTTGTAACACTATTTCTATGTGCACCTCATGACCATCCTTTGTCTTTTAATAGAGAAAAATTACATCCACAAACACTACAACAAAAGAATCCAGATATTGTTGAAAATATCCAATTCACTAATGCCATGAAGACTGCTAGTTCATTCAATAGACCTAAAGGCATGCCTACATATTAATAATGTCCATATATACTTCTGAAAGCTGTCATTGGAATATCCTTTTTTTTGAACTCTCAATTTGTGATATCCTGGTCGCAAGTCAATGTTTGAGAATCACTTATCTCCCATTAATTGATCGAATAGATCATAAATTCATGAAATTGGATATCTATTATTTTATCGTAACTTGGTTATGATTACGATAATCAACACACAGTCGAAGAGTTCCATCTATCTTCTTCACAAACAAAACCAGTGCTGCCCATGGAGACATACTTGGTTGAATGAAACCCTTGCTTTCCAGCTCCTGTAACTACACATTCAATTTCTATAACTCTATTGGTGCCATCCTATAAGATAGAAGGGAAATAGGGCTGGTCCCTGGAAGGAGAACAACTGTGAACACTACTTCCCTTAGAGGTGGTATCCTTGAGAATTTATTTGTAAAGACATCTAGAAATTGATCCACAGTAGCTAGATAACAATTTTCCTCGATCTCTTCCACTGATTCCAATTTTAATTCTTACAATTTGTAATAAATTTTTCCTACCATTGGAGCCAAAAATCTTTTTTCACATTTTTTACAATCCTCTCTCCTCTAATGAGAAGTTTGATGTCGTCCTCAGTCATGAAACTAACTCTTCTCCTATAATAGTCTATTTGATCCTTCAAAGTTGTCAGCCAATCCATACTCATCATTACATCATAGACATTCATATCGAACATTGATAAGTCCCATTTTATCTCAAATCCATCAACAGTTATAACACATGCTCTATACAAAAAGGCTTGAAATTTTCTTTCACAAAGAGGTGTTTGCAGTTTCAAAATAGAAGGCATCATATCATGTTTTAATCATAGAAACTTAACAGCATGAGAAGCAATCAAAAAATATGATGAAATAGTACAAAAAACAAATTCAAATAGGTAGAATTTAAAGGATTCATACCTCTCATTATAGATTGTACAGCCTGATCATCGATAATAATATTCTCACCTCCATACAATTTCTTCATAACTATATTGTTCTTCTTGTTTCCTTGCTGAGGTTGACCTAGTTTAGGAGTCATGGTATTTCTAAAATCACCATGGATAGCTCTGCTCTGCTGATGAGACTGATTCTGTTGTTCTTGAACAATCAAAGACTACGATTCTTGTGATATATGTGAAGTGTCTCGAGCACCTGAACTTGGAGCACTATGAAAATAGCACTGAAGATGTTATATCATGTTACAATTATGACATGATCTAGGTTGTACCATACAATCTCGCATTATTTGGTCATGTGGACCACATTGAAAACAACCTTCTTTGCTCTGGGGTCATGGAGGAAGGTTTACTGATCCAACCGCCGGGTTATGATTTACACTTGAACCATGGAAAAAGGTGTCCCTTTTCCTCTAGTTCCCAGTGGTAGAGTTCCTACCATTTCATCTAGGTATCATCATGCCTCCTCCCATAGATCCTGAGATATCATGGTCAACCATAGTCTCTCTGCTCACAACCTCTTTATAGTCCGTAATACAAAGTACTACAATCTTTTATAGAATCTCTTATCGTGGCCCAGATTCTAAGATGCATGCCTTCAAGGAGCCACTTTCCACGACTACTGGTGCAAAGCATACTATGTTCATGAACTTAGCCACATACTCTATGACAGAAAGACTCACTTTTTTCAGGCTGAAGAAGTGTGTCATTTTCTAGATCATGAATGTGTGAGAAAAGAATTGTTTTTCAATCAATTTCTCAAAATCCTCTCATGTAAGTACTTTATCCAATTTAGAACACACCTCTAAATCCCACAACGATCTTTCATGATCCTTGAGCATATACATTTCTAGTTTGACCTCTAGCTCCAATAGTGTGCGAATGAAGTCGAATATATCATTCATCCTAGAAAACCCACCTCCTCCTTCTTGGGTTCAGAATCACCCTGGGAATTAGGTGGATTATGCTTCATGAATTGGATGGTATAATCCATATTACATTGCTCATTCCTCTAGTTCCTTGTGTCCACAACATTAAAATCTTGGACAATACTTTGAACCAGCTCTTGGTTCACATGTGGTTCAGGTGTAACCACATTCTCCGTAGCTTTTTCATGTTTGTTTCAATGACTCCTACCAGGTGTCATTTTCTAAACAAACAACAAACTCTGTTAATATCACTCTCTAGAAATAGTTGTCTTAGAATTTTAAATTCTATCTCATCAACAATAACATCCTTTTTTTTTCAAATAATTCTTTTTCCCATGTTCAACTATTTATGAATCCACTTCACATGTTTTTGAAAATTAAACCATTTTTAAAATGTGATAATCGTTCGCTTTTTCAAAATCATTCATTTAAAAACCAATTCCATTCTTTTCAAAAATGATCATTTCTCCAAATAATGTATGCACTCTTACTGGGAAGTCATTCCTCTATAATGCATGTCATGCTCGTCTCAATGGTAAAACCCATGACAATGAGATTTAAAACTCTAAGAAGTGTCTCACAACACTTATTTACCCCACTCCCTGGTAACATGATGTTCTGCCTAAAAGGGTTAGCTATGTCCTTTTATGTTATATATTTCATGTTCCAACAATCATTCTCCTTTCTGTGATTCCCAGCCAAGGAATAGACAAGAAGGGATTTCATCTCCAAAACTAGGAACACATATGACTACTTTCCAGGCAAGAACCGAACCTTCCTCTAAAACCATTTGTAATGACCCACCAATTCTCATTAGCTTGGGAGTACAACGAGTCATTAATAGGCATTAAGAGACATCCTCAAGATGCGAAAGGCTGGCAATAAATGCCGAAGGATTTCAAATACAGGTGGGGGAGGATTTTACCTTTAGGAAATAAACAAATAATGTAACACCCCAGGTAAATAAAGAATATGACATTTTCATATTTAAACTTATTTTTTAATAAAATATTAATATTACTTTAAAGGGAACGCTATGCTCGATGGTGTACCCAATATGAAACAACGAGTTTCTTTGAAATCTTACGTTGCACTCTAATAATAAAATAATATTATTTTAAATGGTAGTTAACGCCTAGCCGTTGTAACAACGGGAATAAACGAATCTAACTACAAAATGATTATATTTGTTTGTTAAATATTTTTTACTTTTATCCAATAAATGTTAGAGGATTAAAATGAAAATGAATCCAATTTTAATCATTAATCTTCTAATATTCAACAATTGGTTGATTAACAACCTTTTAATGGAGAAACCTTTTTAAATATAATTTTGACAATTTTATATGTTTTATTTGAAAAAATAAAATCCTTCTTTAGAATCTGGACATCAAAATTAACTTTTTGTAAAATTTTGTTATTTTTTCGATAAAGATCATTTTTATTGAAAATGGTTCATTTTAATTTAAAACATCCTTTTAATCTGATATATTTATATGGATATATTATAGTTTTAATTTAGATTAAAGTGAATTTGGAATATATTTTTACCATTTAATCTAATGGTGGTAATTGGAATTAATTTTACTTTGAAATTAGAGTTAAACTAGTGTCAATATTTTAATAGATATTGTTTCTTAAAAACACGCTATTTGTTTTGACTATAGGAATTAATTATTAAATTAATTAATGCAACATATATGCCTTTAATTTTGTAAAACAGACATCATTTTTGAATTCAGAATATCAAATATAGCTGAGGGTGATTTTTTGGTATTTTTCTGAAAACCAACAATTTTTTATTAATAATGAAACCACTAAGTGGTAGTTTAAAAACTGATTTTTCGTTTAAATAAAACTTTTTCACATCTATGATTTGATTTTCAAAAATACGACATACATGGTTGTCATTATGATGTAATATTTAGTTCAATGAGATTAAAAAAATTTTGGTGAATAGTAACTTTCAAGTTTTATTAATCGCGATTAAAGGCAATTAGTGTAATTTAAGGAAAAAATAATGTTTTAATAATATGAAATGACCTAGACACAAGTCCTACCCTCATTTTATGTGCCGTGGACAACAAATACAATCCATGGGTCATCTTGGGGACCCCATGGATCCACAATGTTAGGAAAATGACATAAATAACTTTTTATTTAAAGTTAAATTAAAAATGTCACAAACTTGAGTTGTTTTACTAAATAACTATTTAAATGGTGTTATACAAGTCATATATTTGACTATAAATATTAATTAGAAAGATAAAAAGTTTTACTACATCATGATATGTTTTTATAACTATTATACATTATATAAATTAATTTATTAATGACATCATGATGATGCAGCGATTACCTCATTATTTAACGATTTAAATAAAATGAAAAGATAATGTGAAATATAATACCTAAACATGTAAAAAACTTATTGGATGGGTTTACATAGAACTGTTATAACATTATCCTCGAAATATATAATCTTGGGACCTTTAAAATCCGAAAATCATTTTATAATAAAGTAACCTTTTATAACATTCCAAGAGTGCCCCTCCTCTCCTCTTATAAAAGTCCCCCACCTCTACCACCTTACCCACACCTCTCAAGCCTTTGGCTCGGCCAATACTTGCCCATTTTGTCTCTCCACATCCCACTAATACACTTCAAATCCTATCTATGGGCAGAAGTCTTTCCAAGGAAGCCTTTGAGATCAAATCAAAAAGAGTTACCCTATTTAAAGGTAAAGTATTCCCTAGTGTTCTTTTGTTTTATTTTTCTTCTCCAACCCCCTAAACTCTATTTATTCATTTCTGTTGTAACAAAACCAGTATCTTCAATATAAAATTATTTTGTTATAAGAATTAATCGAGCTACACTTACACACATATCCATCTAATGGTTAAAGAACATATTGTTTCTATGGATGGTAAATTACTGCTTCACGAAACGATGATTGTTCAATCTTCTCTTAACACTTTTCATGGTCTCCATTATGATTTCACTATATTTTATATATGATATATATGGTCTTTATGTTTCCCATATGATTTTTTATTGTAGATTTAAAACATACCTTTATTCTTTTCATGTTGTGAAATGGCGATAATTTCATACGAGGAAGTGTGGACTACCGCCCCCTCAAGTGATGTTACTCATTCATGCAATACATGGAATGTATAAAGAATGAAATTAATGAACCAATGTTACCTATAAAACATATATAATATAATTTAATTATAATATATATATATATCTCTCAATTATTTTTAATTCCATTAATATGGAAAAGAAATGAAAGTAGCGTTCATGCGTACGTACAGCTTACCGTCTCCATGAATGGTACATTTCGTTTCATATCTCCAAATGTTATGTACTATTATAAGTACATATATATAATGGATATATATTTCATATATTACATATAAATTATGGATATAATTCTGGAACATTAATATATATATCTCTCTTTTAGCTTTAATTCCATTAATATGACAAAAAAATAAAAGTAGCGTTCATGCGTGCGTACGGCCTACCGTCTCCATGAACGGTGCTTTTCATTTTTTATCTCCAAATGTTATGGGATAGTATAAAATGAATATGTACGGGATATATATTATATTTTAATCATTAATAATATTCTGGAAATGATTTACATATAACTATATGGAAAATCATTTTCAAACAAGTTCATTTTTGACTCATGTCCCAAACATCGACAAAAATGTCTGATATGAACTCACATTATTAACCAATTATTATAACATTATAATATGACATATTAACTGAATAATAATATATAAAGGAGGTCCTTATGAAATTATAAATTTACCAATGTTTATTATTCCTGAATAAAAAGAAACGAACAAGACAAGTCAGACTTGAGGTAAGGGATCCTACCCCTCTCTTTCTTTTTAAGTACACTCTTTTATGTCATTCTTTTTAAGCTCATTTTTATTATGATTGGGATGTTATTTTATATTAACCATACTGTAATTTTTATTTTCATATGATGACATACCCTTTTTTCTCTCATAAATCAATTTTGGATGTTTTGATCGGCGCCATTAGGCTGCCGAATTTTCATAAGAGATCTAACCTCTTTCTTTCGTTTTAAGTACTCTCCTTTATGTCAATTCTTTTATGATCTCCTTGGTTATGTTGGAGGATGCTCTTTTATATTCCTATTTCTTTACATTTTATGTTAATATTATGAGAGACCCTATTTGATCTCATGAATCCATTTTTAAAAGTTTTAAGTGGCGTCGTTAGGCTGCTGAGTTTTCATAAGGGATTTTTCATCTCAAATTTATGCCCGTGAGATTTATGCTACATTTTCCACCATTTACATTGAGTGGTGTATGTACTGCCCATTATTATACTCTTTGTGTAATATAATTTCGTTTATGAGTATTTACATCAATGTTTTATATCCCTACTTCAATGAGGTTTACGTTTTGAAAGTTACCCAAATCGGTAAGGGGACCTTTCTCCCTCCTCTTCTTTAAAAAGACTTCTTTTGTTACGTATTTTAAATTACATCATCTCATGTTTGGATATGTTCTCATAAGTCCTTATTTCTATGAATTTTATGTCCAAGTGATGAGATACTCTTCTTATCTCTCATCAACTCAATTTCAGAATTTTGAGGTGACACCATTAGGCTGTCAAAGTTTTGCAAGGGATCTTCTTAACCCAATTTTGATTCTTTGGGATAAACTTGTACTCCTTGAATATATTGTTCTATTAATATGTGTGAATTAACTCTGATTGTTTTACACTTAATATCCACTTATATTTGGTGTATTCGTTTGTTACACATAATTATGTAATTGGTTTATCCTTAATCCAAGGATACCATCTTTGTAAGGGACTTCATCTCAATCTCCTTTAAATAAGGCATATTTTTTTTCTAATACAAGGCTTTTATTTATTCGATCTATAAACCCCTTTTAATTATACTTTTATTCAAATAGAATCACTTCTATAGGAATCATTTTACTAAATGTAAAAAAGTATGTTTCTTTTAACGTACGCGGTGACAATGACCATTCCGTTGCCGTGAGTATTATTTGATCATTGGCTTCATCAACAAGCCTCTATATTTTCAAAAGTAAATAAATACCATATACTATTTTTTGGAAATTGAAAATGGTTTTGATAATTGATTTGTTATGTTAATATATTTTAGTGATATATTGTGATTGAAATGTGGAAATGTTTTCATACCTTTATAATTGTTTTATGTGTTATGATTTTATAATGGTACTTGGACATTTGATGGGTGGTTACATGATAAACCATATTACGGGTGGTGCCGTGAATACCAGGGCGGGTGGTTATGTTATAACCACCGATTCATTGGGTATGGAAGTCGTCTATATGGCTATTCCATTAAGTATGTGTGGAAGTTGACAATATGGTTATTCCTTTTAAGTATGATTATGTCCCAAGTTACCTTTATATGTTATGTGTTCTTTATATGGGGTTTATGGTAATATTTTGGTTTCAATAGGTTAAGTAATGGTCTTTTATTTAGTGAAGTGTTTTTACTACTTCATAATGGTGGAAAGTATTACTTTGGTAAAGTAATCATGGTTTACTTGTTGTTTTGACAAACTAACAGTTTTCCTTTTTTGTGTATCCTTTACTGGGCTTTTTATGCTCATCCCAAGTTTTGGAAAAAAAATTCATAGGTCAAGGGAAAGAGACTTAATGTGGAATATGGTCCAAGGATGGGAACAAGGAAACATCATGATATCTAAAACATGGAAGTAGACAAGATTCTTTTTAAGAGTTTTTATTTTATGGAAACCTAGTTGAAGTGTCTACTTTGTAATATTTTGAGATGTAATAGTTATGTCCTAATTCCATGAAACTCTAAACCTAAAAAGATCATCTATGTGAATTATTCATTTAATTCAATAATTTGTACTGTTTAAGGTCGGGGCCTTATAGTTGGTATCAGAGGTCGGTTTAGATAACTTTAGAGGTTAGGGTATTTTATAAGCATAAGTGACATTACCATAATAGCTAGTATTTTAGAAAGTGTCATAGTTTTTAGATAATGTGAATGAGTAAGTATATCTTAGTGTTTAACTTCCTCATTAGAACATGATGATTTTGTTGATATATGCACACTGACATTTCTATTTTTAGTAAACAGATGGATCTAGCTGGAACCAAAGTGACAATGGGTTTAATTGAAAATGTGGTTGTTCTGTGATTAAGAGACTGGATGAAATGGGGGATTCAATGAGGAATCTCATGGTTGTGATAAACCAACTATCAAGGAGTCGTGATCAACCACTTGAACCTTGGTGACTTCTCTAATGCATCATGTACAAGATGACCAACTCGATGTAGAAGTTTAGGTAATAATTATAATGGTAACCATTAGGGTTTATATGATCCTTACTTTTTAGTTAATTATGGGTTACTCTATTATATAATGGAAAATGAAAGGCATGAGATAAAATTGAGGTTAAAAAATATTATGATAATTTTTGAATATTTTATCTCGTTTTGGGGAATTTTTTATGAATTATGTAGTTTTAGAAAAAGGACAACACGCAGACCATGTGACAACCCATCGCATCGGAAAAAGCTGTGGGAATCGAACCCACAACCAAAGTGCGACTGGTATTTATCACCTACCACTAGACTATGTGAAGTCCCTGGTTAGTTTGAATAATTCTATTTAGTTAGATGGTTTTAGAAATCAAGAGTGAGTTTATTTTGGGTTATCTATGGAAATGATTAACCTATCTTGGAGGATATGTGATTAGGTCAATTACTTTTCAATATGAGACATTAAGAGAAACTAATGTTATTTGGAGATAAATGTTGATTTTTAACTTGGAAGACTATGTGATTAAATCCATAAAATATTTGGGTTTCAATCTTAGTTTGGTTTACTTTTGGTCTTCATTGAACTTTGGGTCTTGTTGGACAAATTTTGGAGATTAAGAATAGATTTCGTTTTTATAAAGGATTATCCTTTTTGGGTATTATCTGATCTCATACTAACCTCATTTTTTTGTTTTGGTTAAGGTATAAAGACATGGGAAGTATATAGTTCTATTTTTTGGATTAAGTAATTCTCTATAAGTTTATTATAGCTCTCTTAATGTAAACAATTCATCATAAATACTCATATTTTGGAGAAACTATGAGTTCATGTAAGAAATCCAGTAAAAGATGAAAGTCAACATGACAGGTAAGTATGTTTCCTTATGTTTTAGTTATGCTCATAAATAAATTCCTCAATGAAAAGTAACATAAAAAAAAATTTCCTGTTAGTTTTTCCTATTGGGGAATCAAGTACCGTTTAACCCGTCACAAGTTTATGATTTTCTGGTGGTTAACATTCTTCTAAACATGTTTTCTATCACTCACCCTCAGAACATGAACCTTTGTTTTATTCCTCCATATCCATGTTTTTCTACATGGAATCCTAGTATGGGTTAACTAGGTTGACCTTTGTACTTCTCTTTCTTTCTTTTAAAGTGATAGTTTTGCTGACTCTTGTTCCAATGTGGGATTTTTTACGAAGCTTCCAAGCCCAATTTTATAATTGTGAGGACGAAATTCCCAAAAGGGGGGAAGGATGTAACACCCTTGGTAAATAAAGTATATGAAATTGTCATATTTATCCATATTTTTGAATAGAATATTAATATTACATTAAAGGGAACGCTATACTCGATGGCGTACCCAATACGCAACAACGAGTTTCTTTGAAATCTTACGTTGCACTCTAATAATAGTATAATATTATTATAAATTGTAGTTAACGCCAATAAGTTGTAATGGAGGGAATGAACGGAACTAACTATAAATGATTATATATGCTTTTCAATTATTTTTTACTTTTATCCAATAAATTTTAGAGGATTGAAATGCAAATGAATCCAATTTTAAGCATAAATATTCTAATATTCTTTAAAAGGTCGATTAACCGCCTTTTGATAGAGAACCCTTTTTAAAATTATATTTGAAAATTTTATAAGTTTTATTTGAAAAAATAAAATCCTTCTTTAGAATCTGGACATCAAAATTTACTTTGTGTGTAATTTTGTTATTTTTCCGATAAAGATCATTTTTATTGAAAATGTTGCATTTTAATTAAAAACCTCCTTTTAATATGATTTATTTATATGGATAGATTATATTATTAATTTAGATTAAAGTGAATTTAGAATATAGTTTTACCATTTAATCTAATGGTGGTCATTGGAATTTATTTCAATTTTAAATTACAGTTAAACTAGTGTCAATATTTTAATAGATATTGTTTCTTAAAAACACGCTATTTTTTTGACAGCGGGAATTAGTTATTAAATTAATTAATGCAACATATGTGTTTTTAATTTTTTAAAATAGACATCATTTTTTAATTTTGAATATCAAATATATCTTAGAGTGAATTTTTGTATTTTTCCGAAAAACATCAATTTTTGATTAATAGTGAAATCACTAAGTGGTAGATTAAAAACTGATTTTTCATTTAAATGAAACTTTTCCACTTCTGTTATTTGATTTTAAAAAATTTGACATACATGGTTTTCATTAATAAGTAAAATTTGGTTCAATGAGATTAAAATATTTTTTGGTGAATAATAACTTTTATGTTTTATTAATCGCTATTAAAAGTAATTAGTGTAATTTAAGGTAAAAATAATGTTTTAATAATATAAAATTACCTAGACACATGTCCTACCCTCATTGAATGTGTCATGGCCAACCAAAACAATCCACGGGTCAACATGGGGACTCCACGGTGCCACTTTGGTAGGAAAATGACATGAATAACTTTTTATTTAAAGTTAAAATAAAAATGTCACAAACATGAGTTGTTTAACTAAAACAATTTTTAAATGGGGTTATACAAGTCATATTTTTGACTATAATTATTCATTAGAGATCTGAAAATATTTCCTACATCATGATTTTTTTTATATAATTTTTAGACATTAAATAAATTAATTTATTTATGACACCATGATGATGCAGCAATTACCTCATTATTTAACGATTTAAATAAAATGAAAAGATAATGTAACATATAAGACCTAAACATGTAAAAATCCTATTGGATGGGTGTATTTTGAACTCTTATCAACTTATCCTTGAAATATATAATTTTGGGAACTTTAAAATCTGAAAATAATTTTATAATAAATTAACCTTTTATAACTTTCCAAGAGTGCCGCTCCTATCCTCTTATAAAAGGCCCCCACCTCTACCACCGTACCCACATCTCTCAAGCCTCTAGATCGGACAAACCCTGTTCATTTTGTCTCTACAAATCCCTCTATTACTCTTAGAAGCCTCACATTGGGCATAAGTCATTCCAAGGAATCCTTTGAGCTCAAATCAAAAAGAGTTACCTGATTTAAAGGTAAAGTCATACCTAGTGTTCTTTTGTTTTATTTTGATTCTCCAACCCCCTAAACTATATTTATTCCTTTATTTTGTAACAAAAACAGTATATTTAATATACTAATATGTTTTTATAAGAAGTAATCTAGCTACACTTACACACACATTCGTCTAATGGTTAATGAACATAATGTTTCTGTGGATGGGGAATTACTGCCTCACAAAATGATGATTGTTCAATCATCTCTTAACAACTTTCATGGTGGACATTATGATGCAAATATATTTTATATATGATATATATGGTATTTATTTTTTCCATATGCTTATGTATTTTATTTTTAAAACATACCTTTATGCTTTTCATGTTGTGCAATTGCGATAATTTCACACGAGAAAGTGTGGACTACCGCCCCCTCAAGTGATGTGACTCATTCATGCAATACATGGAATGTATAAACAATGAAATTAATGAACTTATGTGACCTATAAAACATATAAATTATAATTTAATTTTAATATATATATATATATATATCACAATATTTTATAATTCCATTAATATGGCAAAGAAATGAATGTAGCGTTTCCTGCGTACGTACGGCTTACCATCTCCATGAACGGAACATTTCATTTCTTATCTCCAAATGTTATGTACTATTATAAGTACATATATATAATGGATATATATTTCATATATTGCATATAAATTATGTATATAATTATGTAACTATAGTTATTATATATATCTCTCTCTTTTAGCTTTAATTCCATTAATATGACAAAAAAATGAAAGTAGCGTTCATGTGTACGTACAGCCAACCGTCTCCATGAACGGTGCTTTTCATTTTTTTATCTCCAAATGATATGGAATAGTATAAAATGAATATTTACTGTATATATATGATATTTTAATCATTAATACTATTTTATAAATGATTTACTTATAACTTCATGGACAATCATTTTCAAACAAGTTCATTTTTGACTCATGTACCAAACATCGACAAAAACATCTGATATGAACTCAAATTAGTAACCAATTATTATAACATTATAATATGTGATATGAAATGAATAAATATATTTAAAGGAGGTACTTAATAAATTATAAATTGACCAATTTTTATTATTCAAGAATATAAAGAAACGAACAAGACAAGTCGGACTTGAGGTAAGAGATCATACCCCTCTCTTTCTTTTTAAGTACACTCTTTTATGTCATTCCTTTTAAGCTCATTTTTCTTATGATTGGGTTGTTATTTTATATAAATATTATTGTAATTTTTATGTTCATATGATTAGAGACCCTGTTTTCTCTCATCAATCCATTTTGGATGTTTTGATTGGCGCCGTTAGGCTGCCGAATTTTCGTAAGAGATCCAACCTCTCTCTTTCGTTTTAAGTACTCTCCTATATGTCACTTCTTTTAAGCTCGCCTTTGTTATGTTGGGGGATGTTATTTTATATTCCTCTTTCATTAAATTTTATGTTAATATGATGAGATACCAAATTTTATCTCATCAATCCATTTTTCGATGTTTTATGTGGCGCCGTTAGGCTACTGAGTTTTCATAAGAGATTTTTCATCTCATATTTATACACCTGAGATTTATGCTACATTTTCCACCATTTCCATTGATCAGGGTATGTACTACCCATTATTATAATTTTGTGTAACATACTTTCGTTTATGAGTATTTACATCAATGTTGTATTTCCCATCTTCAATGAGGTGTACGTTTTGAAAGTTACACAAATCGGTAAGGGGACCTTTCACTCTCCTCTTCTTTAAAAAGACTTCTTTTGTTACTACTTTTAAATTACATCTTCTTATGTTGGGATATGTTCTTATATATAATTATTGAGATAAATTTTATGTACAACTAATGATATAACCTTTTTATCTCTCATCAACTCAATTTCAAAATTTTGAAGTGACGCCGTTAGGCTGTCAAATTTTTGCAGGGGATCTTCTTAACCCAATTTTGATTCTTTGGGATAAACCTGTACTCCTTGAATATGTCATTCTATAAATTTGTCTGAATATCCTCTGATTGTTTTACACTTAATATCCACTTATATTTGGTGTATTCGTTTGTCACACATAATTATGTAATTGATTTATCCTTAATCCAAGGATACTGGCTTTGTAAGGGACTTTGTCTCGATCTCCTTTAATTAAGGCATATTTTTGTTCTAATACAAGGCTTTTATTTATACGGTGTATAAACCCCTTTGAATTGTACTTTTATTCAAATGGAATCTTTTCTATATGAAGCATTTTACTAAACGGGAAAAAGTATGCTTCTTTTAACGTACACAGTGACAATGACCGTTCTGCCGCCGCGAGTATTATTTGATATTTGGATTCCTCAACAAACCATTATATTTTAAAAAGTAAATAAATACCATATACTCTTTTTTTGGTATTAAATATGGTTTTGACAATGGATTTGTTATGTCAATATATTTTAGTGATATATTGTGCTTGAAATGTGGAAATGTTTTCATTCCTTCATAATTGTTTCTTGTGTTATGATATTATAATGATACTTGGACATTTGATGGGTGGTTACGTGAAAAACCATATGATGAGTGGTGCCATGAATACCAGGGCAGGGGGTTACGTTATAACCTCCAATTCATTGGGTATGGAAGTCGACCCTATGGATATTATATTAAGTATGTGTGGAAGTTGACCATATGGTTATTCTTTTTAAGTATGTTAATGTCCCAAGTTACCTTTATATTTTATGTGTTCTTTATATGGGTTTTATGGTAATATTTTTGTTAGAAAATGGTAAGTAATGGTCTTTTATTTAGTGAAGATTTTTTACTAATTCATAAAGGTGAAAAGTATTACTTTGGTAATGTAATCATGGTTTACTTGTTGTTTTGAAAAAATAATAGTTTTCCTTCATTGTGTATCCTTTACTGGGATTTTTATGCTCACCCCATGTTTTTGAAATGTTTTTCACAGGTCAAGGGAAAGGGAGATAATGTGGAATAGGGTCAATGATGGGAACAACGAAACTTCATGCTATCTAAAACATGGAACTAGACAAGTTTCTTTTTAAGTGTTTTTATTTTCTGGAAACTTAGTAAAAGTGTCTACTCTGTAATCTTTTGAGATATAATAGTTATGTCCTAATTCTCTAAAACAGTAAACCTGAAAAGATCCTCTATGTGAATTATTTTTTTAATTCAATAATAAGTAATGTTTAAGGTTGGGGCCTGATAAATAAACCTACATACTATAACCAAACATTCACTATATGATTCATGAACACATGAAATAAAACTCAACAACTTCTTGCACTCAAAATAAGATAAAGTAAGCAACAATGGAAGGATAACCAAGTATCCAAGTACACAGTGGATAAACTACAAAAGACTCTCCAATAACCTCAAGACTCCATGCTTGACATGATCTGAGATAAAAATTCTATGACGAGCCCAACATCAAAAGGTAGTGTTAAACACGTGTGAATAATTACATTTTCCCCTTTCACGGATGACATCATCTGCAAAAGCACCAAAGTCAAAGATGGGGGTGAGTATAAAACTCAGTAGGTTTTCCTCAGTGACTTCCCTACTCACGCAACTAGGATAGAAGAGTTAGAATCAATTATATAAAATGTTTTATATAAAACAATTTCTCAAAAGTAGTTTATACAAAATAAAAACAAGTTTCCAAAACCATTCATTTCCAAAACCATAAAAGTGAAATTGAAACAATTTTTTCCAGAAAGATATTTTTCCACAAAAATTTCCAACCAATATTTACAACCATTTCCAAATATCCTTATATAGATATAACCAACAATTACTCAAAACCATTCTACCAACTAATCATGCTACGTTATGACTATTCTATACTCCTGATCGGCTTCTCGTATATCTACCAAGTTGTCATTAGGTAATTGTTTCCCATGTGCCATATATCCTTTGGCACCAGGCACAATATCATACTTCAACCAAGCCTTGTATAAGAAATTCCTATGTTCCATTAAACCTTTGGCATCAAGAATAATGTAATATTACAACTAAGGATCATATATGCAATATGAACACACAACACATATGCCCAATGATCAAGCCAAAATAAACCATTCAATAAAAACACCTTTTTTTGAAATCTATTTCTATCAAAACCATTTCAATGAAAAACCATATCAAATCCTAACTATATCAATAAAACTCAATTTTTATTGAAAACATTTTATATTGAAAACCCATTTTTCATCAACAATTTAGAAAATTTTGAAAATGCATAATTTAAAATCATCATTTGAAATTAAACCCCAATTTCAACAATTATTCTCCATGATCACGCAATTTAATAAATACCATAAATAATAAAAAATGAATATTTTTCCATTCATTACACTATAAATAAACTAATTAGAATAAAATAAAATAAATTATAGTAAGGTGAGTAAAGAGAGAATCCACCTACCTTGAATGTTTTGAAGAAACAGTAACAATAGATGAAGAACACACAAAGAAGCAGGTCGATTCTCCAAGAGCAGACATAGATCTCTTATCCTAGCAAGATCACGAATCAACATTGAAATATTTGGCATCCCAAAATGTAGATCTACCCACTATAGGTTCTGATATAAGAAATAATGGAGATAGGAGATGTCGATGTAATAAGATCTATGAAAACATGACAAATCTCTACAGAATGGTTACATAACTCAACAATATGACTCGAAATCACCAAGGGAAGGCTCTGGAATGGCTTCAACTCATGTGAGGAGGGTTATACAGCCATATAATGAGAGTAATCTTGAATAAGGGCCAGTTTGAAGCCAAAAAAGAAACAAATAGAAAAAAATGAGTAAGATCATAGAAAATAGGATCTAGATTTGACCTCTGCACAAGATTTTACAATATGGTTTGTACCAACCATGTATATATCACGCAACCTTCCTTTTGGTCCCAACAATCCTTAAAAAAACCCCAATTTCTTACATCCTTCACATTTACCCCTTTTTATGGAAACATCCCAATATATGGAAACACCCCACTTTATGGAAACAATCCAATTTATGTAAACACCCCACTTTATTGAAACACCCCACATTATGGAAACACCCCACTTTATAAAAACAACCCACTTTATGGAATCAACCCACTTTATAATAATTCTATATATTATGGAAACTCTCTGTTTTATGGAGAATCTCCATTTTATGGAAACACTCTATTTTATGAAAACTCTCTATTTTATAGAAACCTATTATTTTATAGAAACCCAATCAAAGACACACAAATTAAACAAACGTGAGGGAAGGGGGTTATGTACCCGAAACTAGGGGTACTACAAAATGAATCAGTATATTCCCTCACAATGGGAATTTCACCAAAGTTGATATTTTAATTGGTGTCAATAATTTTATCTAGATAATCTTTTTCATTAGGAAAAAAAATCCATCCACGAGTTAATGATACTGAAGGAGACTCATCCTCCTCTTTTCAATTGTATATAATTTGAGGGAAATATAAAATAAAAAGGGTATTTTATTCTTTTAAAATATTTATACTGGGTCTATCAAAATAATGTCAATTCATACCCATAAAATTATAAAATTATAATAATGAAGGTTTCACATGGTTTTATATGAAGTTCATTCAAAAAATATTGATCCATGAGAAGTTATATATGTGGGATGAAATAATTTCTTTATATTTTTTTTTTCCGAAATATCTCAACATCCATGTTTTTAGGTAGTGTTTGAATTGATCTACCAAACATGTCTAACATGAATAAATTAATTGAACTATTGTCACATATTATATTTAATGTTTATGAATGGATGGTAATACATTCTTTCACTATTTTATTATAGTTTTAATCATTTAATTCATCCAAAATATACAAAAGGTTAAAAAATTTTAAAATATTAAAATTAGTCATTTGGATATATGAGCATTGAAGAGATAACACATAAATTACATACATTACATTAATTATGACTGTCTTTGTTTTAATATGTTATATCCATGATCCCTTTCTTATCATAAAATGTAAGGGGGGTTTTTTTTATCACCATACTGGTTCATAAAGAACCTATGAATTAGAAAAATAATACCTATTGTGATTGTTAAAATGGATGTGTATTAAGTTCTATATTTCATGAACTTTGTGATGATCATGTTAATACCCAATGTACCATTTTGGTGGATATTACCTATTTGTATAACTATTCCAGATACACATACACTTATAGTATCCAGATAGGGAATTTTTTTATTAGAAACCACAAACACTATACCTTAAAATATTTCAGATTTTTTTCCTATGTTGAGTCATATTACTAGTTCTTTGATAAGTTTATAAAATCATAATCCCTAAAAATAATTAAACTATGATCTAATATCAACTATGAAAACCTATAACATTAATACACATTAATTTATTATATATTAAATAATATTACACACAATGAAACCAAAAATGACGATGAGGCATTCATTATTTTTAAAATTAGGTACATGACAGAATATTTTGAAACAGAGGCTTCAATGGGATTTCTAAATACAATAGAAGATTCCCTTATAATCCAATTATCTTTTAATACAGTAGGGGGTATCCTAGGGATGTACATAAGTAAGGGGTAATCTAAAAATCTCATAAAAATAATAATTAAATAATATCATGATTGAATTACTAAAAGAGTTATATCACGGTGATAAATATGTGTTAGAATAATGTATATAATCACCAAGAAATAACCTAATATGATAACATCCTAGAAACATTAGAATATGTAAAAACATAAAGCATGACATCATAAACATAAGTCAAGGATAACCACTGATAAATAATAAACATGTTTTATTTATTATAACCTCAAATTCATAATATATAGAATATAATGAGGAAAAATGCATCACCTAATGCATTGGAATTCTATATAATCATGGGCCCATCCATCACTTTCATATCATTGAAATGCATTTGCAGTCCACATAGATCACACAAACTTAGAATGATTTTCATAACCTTTAACCCCCATATTGTGGAATTTGGGTTACAAATGAAAATTTACCCAATAAATGAAAGATAAATACATCTATGATAATAAACATGAGTGTAAATGGAGATGATTATTAATTATACAACTATTTCTCATGGTAAATCATAGGATAATTTCAGCACCAAAAAACATGAAAATAATGATTCATGTAATGTTTTAATAGTATTTTAACATTGTATATTATTTAATGGGTTTTATAAGGATTGTACATGGTTTCATAAAAACACATTAATCATTAGAATATTTGGAATAAACAATAAATAATGAAAATAAATTACTTTAATAATGTAGAAGATTACTAGATCCCTTGCCTTGAGAGGGATATTCTATAATATTGGGATGAGAAAAAAAAGGGATTTTCAAAACATTGGGAGGTATTTGGGGAGTTATATTTAATTTAAATTCTTGTTTAGTAGGTTTTTATTGAGGTATCATGAGTGAATCTGTGGTTATTTTTTGAAAATAAAATTGGATTTCATTATAAATTTGCAAACATTTCTCTTGGACTCTATATGATAAAATAATAAAATTCTAGAACTATTTCATTGTATTTAGTAGTTTCTAAATAATAATAGTGGTTATAAATATTATATAATAACAACAAACATAGTATTTAAAATAATACGTTTGGTCATTTGAATGTGAATCGTGTTAATAAAGAATTGATTTTAAAACATTAAATTGTAATATTTGTTTTGGAAGATTACATAAGAGTCTATAAAATGAATCAAAACTATAAAAAATAAATTATTGTAAAGGGAAAACAAATATTTTTTCATGGGGTTAATTTTTTGGTATTTATTACATATCATTTGGGAAATTATGTTGTCATAATAAATACTATATGTTTTTCCTATATTTTATTTTTACTGAAACATTCGACTATCATAATTTTTTTTAAAAAGTATATTGAATTATTTTGATGTAATTATTATAAGTATAATATAAATTCAAATAAAATAATTTTATAAATTATATATTTTTCACTTTTAAATAAAATCCTCAGTTTTTGAAAAAATTGGTTTTAAGGATAATAATAGTTTTCTTGTAATTTTAAAGATAATATTTGAATTAATTAAATTATAATCTCATTTATATGTAAATAAATATTATTTAATATAAAAATATATTCTATAAAATTTAATTATATTTTATTCCCCTACCCCATATACTAAGAGTCGGTGCATTAGTACTTAACATTGGCATGATATAAAGAATCATATCCTGAAAAACTGATCATATCAGTATCCTTAAATGTACTAGATACTAACATAGGTTTGAAATTACTTTATGATATGAAAAACAACAACATTGTGTCTCCATTTAACACATTCATCTTTCTTAGCCAATCCCATATGGTCAGTCATAATATAGTTCTTCGCATCTTGGGATACATAAAACATAGAAAGGGGTGAACATAGGTTCTAAGTAAGGATAACAATATAGTAGAAACTTATATAAATAAGCATAAACATGTATGGAATTGTATAAGACTAAAACCAAATCCTTTTAAACATAAAAATCATCATAATATGGTAAATATAAATCAAATAATTCCATTTACATATTGACATTGATATTCTACAAGTTGAATAATGACATGTAATATCAATATCAAATTTAATAATGATGGAATGCATAATGCCGGACATCATAACCACATAGTCAAGGCCTCATGCCAAGAATAAAAAAAAGATTTTCTCAAGGCCTTTTCCCATGATAATAGTTTTTCTCATGAGAAATACCTACACATCTGAGAGCTATAGCGGGATCAACCCATCACTTACTATGTCCAATTCATTTCTCATATGAAAATTTTTTAACATAAAATAAACATTCGTCTTAAAACAAGCATAAAAATTGACATTACGTTATCCATAAATCATGTATCGTATCAAATTAAGATATCCACATTCTAATATATCACACAATCTTCAATCCAATATGAATGTTTTTTACTATAATAAATCAAATTCCAACAAGTGTAAAATCCATTAAAGTATGTTTACATAGATGAAATGAAAACTATTTGAAAGAAATACCTCTTTCAATTATGAAATCATTTAAGAAACACATTATTATAAAAGAAAAAAAATTGAAATATTTTTTTTAATATTGTAACAGAAGCTTCGAAAGTGTTATAATATTTGAAAATAGCCTCACTCACCGTATAAGTTAAAAAACATTGTTTCCTAAATTTTGTCAAAAAAGTCGCAAAGGACCTTGTTTGTAAAACTACAGAAAGACTCATTTATAAATATTTTATAAAAATGAAAAAACCATATAAATGAATTTAAAACATATACTAGAAATTTTTAAAAGAAGTTTGAAATACATTTTAATGAAACACATATGTGGATGATAAAGTGGTCCTAGTTGATACTCATGTTTAAACAACCGCGGATAATGAACAGATTGTAAAATTATCCCATAACTTGTACTTTTCCTTTATAGAGGATACATTAAATTCCTTTATAATAGTTAAATAATTGTTATTATGTTATAAAATAACCACATACATATATATGATAACATATATGACCTTTTAATATTGGGTTTTTAAATAATATTTCAGTAGTACCATTGTTTCGAGTATGAACTAATTTGTTTTCCTTTATATGATTGGTAACATAAGCCATGTTTTTTATGGAGAGGATGTATTTGATTCATATAGAGAATTATATTATGTTTTTAAACATTATTTTTAATCATAAAATAAAAATTATTATTGAATGTTTAAGATGGGGAATAAATTTCATCACGTTCGAGGAGACAGTAATCTATACGTACACATGAACAACAATATCATTTTATTTATGGATAAATAATATTTAATTATATGTTATATCAAATATAAATAACCCTTATCATTTATATTTATCATTTAAATCAGGTAAACTCATTATTATACATATTCAAAAAATGAAGTGTTTGAATAACAAACTACACCACAACGTGGAGACGGTAAGCCATACGTATGCACGTATAGTGACTTGTATTTCATAAGATAGATAGAAAAATGAATATGGGGGTACCATATTTATAATAATATAAAATTATGTATAATTTACTTTATTTATTATTTTCGAATGAAAAAACAAAGAAAGAGGAAGTGGATGTTGGAGAAAATAACATTTAAAGATGTGGTGAAATTATTACATCTTCTTCGGGTGTTTCCTTTTGATTTCATCAGAAGGGATCTTTTGGATTGCTTTCTTATCAAATAAAGTCCTATAGGTCGAAGTGAGGTTAGTTGGGAGGATGTTTTAGTATGGTTTGTCCATGCCAAATGGCTTTAGGGTGTGATTTTGGGATAAGGGGAAGTACCTTTTTATAAGAGAGGTGAGGGTCACATTATGAAAAGACTAAAATATTATTTTATATATAAAAAAATTTTCGGTTTATAATGTCTCAAAAATGATTGTTTATAGGATAAGGTGGTAATGGGTCGAAAAATTCTAAACCAATAGTTTTTAGACACGTTTAGGTCACCATATTAATCTTGTCTTTTAGATTTAACTCTTAGTTAAATAGTTTAAAAATTACCATATATTCTTGTACTATTATAATTAATTGGTAATAAAAATATAAAAATATAAAATAGTAACCCAAGCAGTTAATTATTAATATATATAACCTTATATGAGTATTTTGGGTGATCCATATTTTTTTAAGAATATTATATCAATTTATAATATATTATTTATTTTAAAAACTCATTTTTTCCAATTTTGACACTATTGGTTATTTTGTTTTTTTAAGTCATAACAACTTTATCAAATCAAAAAAAAATTATTTAATCAACCTCCACATGTAATATTAACCAAAAAAATCACTGGAATTTATCCGAAATCTCAATTTACATTAATTTAGATATTTATAATATCAATTATTTTAATGATTCACCAAAAAGGTAATTACCACATCATTGTTGTATCATAAATAATTTTAATTACTTAATTTAGAAGAATTATAAATAAAATATAATTATGTAGGAAATATTTTTAAATTTATAATTAATATTTATTGTCTAATTTATCTTATGTATATCTCTATTTTAAAAATGTTTTAGTTATTAAACTAGGAAGATATCACATTAAACTCTTCATTAAATAAAATAATATTAAATGTATTAATCTTATCCAAGTTGACCAAAATGATCAAATTTTATTCCTAAGGTTCATATTGGTTGAAATAAACTTATCCAATAGAATTCAAAAAAATATTATTGTAATTATAATATCATTTTTAACCATTAATTGCATTATTTTCTTTTAACTGTGGTAAATAAAAGTCAAATGTTACTATTCAACAAAAATTATTTTCTTCATATTGAACTGAAATTTACTTACTGATGTAAAAAATGTCTCTCATAATTTTTAAATTCAATTCACATAAGTTGTAAACTTACATTTAATTCATATTTTAAAATGAACCTAGAAGGTGGGTGAAAGACGGTAAAAAGTTCAGTTAAATTTTATATATTTAATATTTTTATAAAATGACGCTAATGAATTAAAATTAAAATATATAGGTATTATGTATATATATTTATCTAATATAAATTTAAATAAAATAACTATTGATTAAAATAAGTATTTATTCTTAACAATATCTTAGTGTTTTTCACTATTCATCAAAAAATTGAATGTTTTTAGAAAAATACCAAAAAATCACCCTTTGATAATTTTGATATTCCGAATCCGAAAATAAAGTTCATATTGAAATGTGACATTTAAAAAATTTCACAAAGTTGTTATTATTATTCATAAAAGCTAGTTTTATTTTTCGTGATGTGTTAAAACTTCATGTTGCGTATAGCTCAAGATATTACATTATTCAAAGGGAAATGTACCATAGCAGATTAGGGGAGTACATTGTATTCTGTTTCTTATAATTCCATCGTTAAAATTTCTAGAATATTTCTTCATAAAATGATTCACACAGTTCTTCATCATATGTTCCTCAAGTTCCCATGTTGCCTCTTCTATATTATGATTTCTCCATAGAAGTTTTACCAGACTAATCGTCTGGTTTCTCAGCAATTTTTATGTGCTATCAAGAATCTTGATAGACTCTTCATAATAAGACAAATGATGTTCTAGTTCAATTTCCTTATAGGTGAGTACATGCATTGGTTCTACCATGTATTTTCTCGACACTGAAACGTGGAACACATCATGAAAAATGGAGAGACTCGGCTGCATTGCAAAACGAAAAGAAAAAACTCCAATTTATTCTAGAATTTGAAAAGGTTTGATGTATGTGGGACTCAATTTTCCCTTCTTACCGAAATGTATAACACCCTTCCATTGAGATAATATCAAGAAAACATTATATCGTACTTGAAATTCTAAATCCTTCATTTAGTTATCATTGTAGTTATTTTTCCTACTTTGAGCTGCTTTGATGTGGGTTTGGAAAACTTTCACATTTTCCATTGTTTCCTAAACAAGTTCGTGTCCTACGAGTTTACTTTCACCAACATCATCCGAACAAGTTTGTGTGAGTCATCTCATTCCATATAATGCTTCATAGGGTTCCATATGAATACGTGAATGCAATATATTGTTATAAAAAAATTATCCCAGTGGTAAATACAGATCCCACATACCTTGAAATTCATGTGTGCAAGATCTCAACTTGTCTTCTATGTTTTGAATAGTCTGTTCAAGTTGCCCATCAGTTTAGGGGTGGTTGGAATTTCTCAAACAAAATTTAGTATCCATGGGAATTTGAAGAATTTTCCAAAATCATGATGTAAAATGGGGATCACGACTATAAACAATTGATAGAGGTTCTCCATGATGTCTTACAACTTAATTAATATATAGTCTTGCTAAACATTCAAGTTGTAAATATTCTCTTTTTGAAATAAAAGTATTGACATGGTAAAATGATCAATAATGAAAAATATTTCATTATTCCTTCTGGGATTATTTGGTATCCCCATGACAATGTCCATGTTAATATCATCCCATTTCCACTCAAGTATGGGAAGAGGTTGCATGAATCCTTTATGATGTTGTCTTCCATCCTTCACCTACTGACAAACCATACATCTTGACACATAATTTGAAATCCACCTCTTCATGTTATCCCACAAAAATGATCCTTTAAATATTTATACATAATAGTTCTAGCATGAGGTATTGAGAAATTGGTAAAATGATAATCATCCAAGAATTCATTATTTATATAATGTATATCCGGAACACAACGTCTCATCCAAAATTTCAAAATCCAATCTTCATATACAATGTCCATCAAACTGCCCTCATTCACCACTTTAATTTTATTTTGAAAAACCTCATCATGAAGCTGAGAACTGCTTATCCTTTTTAGTAAATATGGTTTAGAAATCATTAGAAAAAGAATTGATGTTTCACTATCCATGATTATTTCCATTGCCATATTTACTAGATCCATGAACATAGGATCTCATTCAACTCACATATTTTTCAAAACTCCATGATCCATTATACTCAAAACATCTACCACCTTATTTTACATCCCTGGGTGTTAGTGTATATTACAATCTTACTCCCTTAGTAATTCGACCAATATCATTTTCTTCATGTTTAGATCTTTTTGTGGGAAAATATACATCATCTTTGGTGATCAGTATATATCTCAAATATTTTCACCCTAGAGAGTGTGTCCCCATATCTTTTATGTAAATACTACAGCTTCTAACTCAAGATCATTAGTGGGATAGTTTTCTTCAATAATTTTTAGCTATCTTGATGCATATGCAATATCTCTATCATTTTTCATAAGGACACAACCGAGTACTTTCCATGATCTATCACTATAATTAATAAACCCATCATTCCCCGATGGTAGAGTCATGATAGGAACATTGACTAATCATCTCTTCAGTTCTTAAAAATATTATTCACACTCTTTTGTCCTAAAAAATTTAACCCCTTTACTTCTGAGCTTTGTTAATGTGTTTTTCAGTCGAGATAAAATATAGACAAAACACCGATAATAACCAGATAAACCAATAAAACTATGTACATCAGTAATAGTCATCAGTGCTGGCCATTCTTGGATTTCCATGACCTTTAGAGGATAAACAAAGATTACATCCATACAAAAAATATGGCCATGAAAAGAAATATCTTGATGTTTGAATTCACATTTACTTAACATCCAACATAATTAATTTCTTTTGAGGGTTTTCAGAATAGTGCAAAATTGATTTTCATGATCATCGTATCTTTTGGGTATACCAATATATCATCAATAAATTCCACTAAAAATTCATCATGAGATTCCATGAAAACACTATTTCATTTATCCATAAAAATAGAGGCTGCATTTTTCATTCCAAAATGAATCATTGTAAACTCATAATGCTCATACATGGTTTGAAATACTATTTTTGGAAAGTCATCCTTCTTCATACAAAAGTGATGATATTAAAATCTATGGTCAATCATTGAAAAATATTTACCTCCAAAAAGTTGATTGAATAAATCATCAATGAGATGTAGGGGATTCTTGTTATTTATTATTATATCATTGATGTCCCTGTATTCAATTAAAAACCTCAATGATCCATCATTATTCTTAATAAGAAGAATGGGGGCTCCCCATGGAGAAACACTAGGGTGAATAAATATTTTATTACTGAATTCCTATAGTTTATTCATTAGTTCCATTAATTACATTATGGTAATTCTATAATGGGACTTTGATATAGACCTTGAACTTGAAATTAAGTCAATGTAAAACCAAATTCCTCATTTCGAAGGATGTCAAGGTAAATCGTCTGGAAACACGCCAATATATTCCTGTATAGTAGGTAGATAATCTATTTGAACCACCATTTCCTCACCCATAGTTATTTCAATATCATCCTCCCCAATAATTGAATTTAGTAGAGCTATTGGGGGTGGATCTATATAGGAATCATGTGGCGATGTTTTTAATCTAAATATATGGTACTCTTTATCATCTTCAAAAATTGAATCCTCCTTTTTATTACAATAAATTTTCACACCTTGGTCTGAAATCCAATCCGTACCATGGATTATATCAAATTCATTCATGGGTATGATTATTTGATCAGTAGATAAAAGACATTTATATTCCTTAATGGGGACTAATTCTCAAAACATTGTTGCAATGATACATCCCTTAAGAGTTTGGACTAACAACATCATTATTAAATCAAATTGAAAATATATAATTTTCCAAGAAAACTAGGAGGATATAAAATAATAAGATGATCTAGATACAAATAAAGCATTGGATAAACATGATGAAACCATTAAATTACATTCCCCCACGTCTTTCGGAACATCAACCATAGCAGTAGTGATCACATAAGCTTATAATTTCTCCCTTGGAATATTATGAGGTAAGTTTCCTTGGCATATAACACATTAATTTTCATAATTCCCTATTTCTATACAATTGTATCATTCAAAATTGAAAACCTCTTTCTTTCCCTTACAATCATGAACTTATTGGCCTGTTTCACCACACTTGTAACAGACTCCGATTCCCTTTAGGAAAGTACCAGGGTGTTTCTTCCCACATTTACCACAGGATGGATATTTAACATTTCCCTTATTCCCCTTATTTCTTTTTCCATATTGTTATATATATATCTCTTCTTATATTTATTTTATTCATGTCGTAAGACATAGATAATTCCTTTTATGACTTGATATAACATTAGACAATATCATCATATGATAGGAAAAATTATGAGGCTAATGCTCGATAGGGAAATGGTTATAAACCATCAATGAATCGATCATTAACACTCCTTGTATTACGTTTATAATCTACTACATGCCTTTCTATCCTAGTGCTGATATCCTCATGCTTTGCAACATTATCATCATCCTTTTTAACGAGAGTCAGATATTGCCTTTCAATATCCTCTTGATGGTCACGATGAATGTATTTTTCTATGAAAATATTCTTAAACACCCTCTAGTCCATATTTGATACTTATTTATCTTCTTTTGTTTTTTCAATTAATTACCACCCTTGATTTTCATCTCTTGTGTGGAAATAAACATTTATGTCATCTTTTTCCCATTCGCTACTCCCCAAAGCATGAAATATATTGCTGAAGAACTTATACATTTTTCATGTACAAATGGATTTGTAGTCCTATTGAATGTTGGTTTTTTTTCCTCATGAAGAGTTATAACATTGATCCTCTATGTTGTGGATAAGGATGCTCCATACAGGTAAGGTTTTTATTCATAGCCTGTGTGAGTTGTCCAAGTATGCTGATAAGCCGATCAGCACCAGTTGCATCACCAATTCCACTATAATTATCTTTAGTAGGAGGGAAACCCCTACATAAATTATGTGCAATGATAAAGTTTCCATTCCTTCTACTAGGTGTCATTTCTATACAATGGCATAGACTAGATAAGTTTATGAACCACAATACATATTTAGAAACTTGTAAAACACTTATCAAAAATTGAAAACATGATGGATAAAATAAATAATCATAAAAAAATTTGAGGAGGTATATAATCATAAATCATTTATAATGGTTTGTAATGAAAATTTGAATTATACTAAGAATATCCCCAGGAGTGTCATAACCAATAGTGCAACAAGGCCCGTTGTTGTGTACCAAGATACCCTAGGTCGAACCCAAAACTCATTGTCATAGGTTTCACTCTTAGGTACATCTGTTCTAGAGCCACCTCCACCATCTGGTATCTAGATAGGGATGTATTTCGTGGAAAACCCACAAAACATCTACATTAAAAAAATTCTATGATGTTCTTCTATACTAATTCTCAAATTCTATCTTAGGGTAATGTTATCTAATAAAATATTTTAAAAATCTAGCTTCCAAGGTTTGTACTAAACGTCCTATGATAAAAACTGCAATTCCTCAACCCTAGTTTCCTGGAGTTTGTACATTATTACATAAAATTGGAATGATATAAGGAATCATGTCCCAAATGACAGATCTGTTTAGTATCCTAGGAAGTACAAGATACAAACATAATTTTTACATTACATTATAAATTGAAAAACATGAACAATGTGTCTCCATTTAATACATTCATCTCCCTTACACTATCCCTGCAGGTCATTTATAATATATTTATTTGAATCCTGGTTAAAATAAAAGATATAAAGGGGTCATCTTAGGTACTCACTAAGGATAACAATATAGTGGAAACTTCCATAAATAGGCATAAACATTTAAGGAAATGTAGAAAACTAAAACCCAAGTCTTTTAAGCAAAAACATCTTAAAACATAGAAAATATAAAACAAATAATTCCATTTCCATATTTTCATGGATATTATACTAGTCGAATAATCACATGAAATATGAATATACACTTTCATAATGATGGAATGCATAATGTCGGATATCACAACTTCATAGTCAAGGCCTCATGCCAAAACTACAAATAAGATTTTATAAGGGACTTTTTTCAAGACACTAGTTTTTTTCATGAGACCTACCGATGCATCGAGGAGCTATAGCGGTCTTTACCTATCACTTACTTTGTCTAATGCATTCCATGTATAAAAAGGTTTAAATAGAACATTAACATTCATATTAAAACTAGAATTCAAAATGTGAGTGTTGTATCCATAAACAATGAATGGTATAAATATAATACATTAATAGTCAAACATATCACAAAACCTTCAATACAATATATAATATTTGTATTATAGTAAATCAACTTCAAACAAGTGTAAATCCATCAAATGATGTTGACATAAATGAAATAAAAACACTTTTTAATAAATAAAAAATTATATTTTGACATTATTTAAAAGACACATAATTTTAAAAAAACTATTATTTTGATAATATTCTTATAAGTTGGTAAGAGAAGCTCTTAATGTGTTTTAACAGTGGAAAATAATTGCATTGGCCATATAAGTTAGAAAACATTTTTTCCAATATTTTGTTTAAAAGGTTATAAAGGACCTTGTTTGGAAAACAATGATAATATATATTTACAAAAATTATATAAAAAGTAAAAATAGTGTATAAATGACTTAAACCCAGAGTCAATGAAATGGTAAAAAAATCATGAAATACATTTTTATGAAACATGAGTGTAGATGACAAAGAGGTCCTAGTAGATACTCATGTATAAACAACCTCAGATAATGAACAGAATGTAGAATTAACCATCACCTTGTACATTTCATTGATCTATGGTATGTTAACCTTCTATATAATAGTTAAATAATTTTTATAAAAATATAAAACAACCACATACATAAATAAGATATCATATATAATCTTCTAAAATTGGTTTGTTAATAATATTTTTGTAGTATCATTGTTTCAGGTGTAACCTAATTCATTTTCCTTTATAAGGTTTGTCACATAAGCCATGTTTATTATGGATAGTATGTATTTGATTCATATAAAAAATTATATAATGTTCTTTAAAATTATTTTTAATAATAAATTAAAAATTATTCTTGTATTCTTATGATGGGGAATGAATTTCATCACTTTCGTGGAGATAGTAATCCTTACATACACACGAGCAACAATATAATTCTATAGATGCTGAAATGATATGTAATTGGATGGTATATCATATATACCAAATCCTTATCATGTTATATTTTTTATTTACATTAGTTATACACATTAATATACCCATCCAAATAATGATTTTTTTGAATAACAAACAACACCATGACATGGAGAAGGTAAGCTATATGTAC
The DNA here is from genome assembly GCA_963277665.1 of Viscum album. NCBI lineage: Eukaryota > Viridiplantae > Streptophyta > Magnoliopsida > Santalales > Viscaceae > Viscum > Viscum album. Next base: position 937,814,605 of record OY728133.1, on the reverse strand, counting down.
GCATTTATTGTGACTTTTCATTCATAGGATGGATAGAATAATGAATATGATTGTAACATATTTATAATAACATTACAGTATTTAGAAGGTACTGGAGTTATTATTTTTTTATGGAAACAACCAATAAAGTGGATATGGAATAAGAAAAGAACTTTGAAAGATATGTTGAAATTGTTACCCCTTCTTTAGGTGTTTCCTTTTGAGTTTATCAAAATCACTCCATAGGTTGGAATTATGATCATATTACGACCTCTATGATGATGGTAGAGTAGTTGGTAGGATATTTTATCATGGTTTGTCTATGCCAAATGGCATTTGATGTGTTATTTTGGAGGAAGGTTAAGTACCTTTTTATAAGAGAGGTGAGGGTCACTTTGGGGAAAGCCTATAATATTATTTTATTATACAATCAAATTTGGTTTATAATGTCTCAAAATAAATTTATTTAAAGGATAAGTTTGGTATGAGTATAAAAACTCTCAACCAATAGGTTTTATACCAGTGTAGGACACCATATTAACTGTACCTTCTAGATTTAACTCTTAGTTAAATAGTTTAGCATTTACCATGAATTCCTGTATTATTATAATAAATGGTCAATAAACGTACTAAAAAACACAAGAGAACCCCAAGTGGTTAATTATTAATATATAATACCTTATCTAATTATTTTTACTGAACCATATATTTTTAATAATATTATATCAATTAAAAATATACTATTTGTTTTATAAACTCATTTAGGTCAATTTTGACACTATTTGGTATTTTTTTGGGAAAATCATAACAACTTTATATCTTCAAATAAAATTTATTTACTCAACCATAACATTCCATATTAACCTATAAATATTTGGATTTTATCATAAGTCTCAATTAACATTTATATGGACATTTATAATATCAATTATTTTAATCTGTCATTAATATGGTAATTGATACCTCATCATTGTGTCAAAAACTAAACTAATTAATTAATTTATGAAAATTATAAATAAAATACCCTTATTTGGGAAACATTTTTTTATTATTAGTGAATATTTATAGTCTAATTTATATTATGTACAACCCTATATTAAAAATTATTTAGTTATTAAACATTGAATTTAACACTTTAACTTTTCATTAAATAAAGTAATAAAAAATGCCTTAATCTAATCCATGTGGAACAAAAATATAATATTTTATTCCTAAGGTTTATTTTTGATGGAACACACTTTATCATTATTACTAGGAATTTTTTAGGGTAATTATTATATCATTTTTTACCTTCAATTACCCTATTACCTAGTAATCGTGTTAAATAAAAGTCAAATGTTACTATTCACCAAAAAAATTATATTCTTATTATTGAACCACATTTTACTTACTGATGTCAACCATTTCACTTGTAGTTTTGAAATTTAATTCATAGAATCAATAATATTACATTTTATGAAAATTTGTGAATGTGCATTGAAGGTGGGTAAAATACTGCAAAAAGTTCAATAAAATTTTATATATCTAATATTATTATAAAATGAATCCAATGAATTAAATTGAACCTATATAGGTATTATGTATATATTTTTACCAAATATAAATTTCAATAATATGAATAATTATTTAAACATAGAGTCAGTTTTAAACAATAACGTAGTGTTTTCACAATACATCAAAAATTGAATGTTTTCATAAAAATACCAAAAAATTACCCAAATATAATTTTGATATTTCAAATCCAGAAATGAATTACATTATGAAAAATAAAATTTTTAAAATATCAAAAATTCGGTATTACTATTAATAACATATAGTTTGATTTGACATGGTGTGCAAAAACTCCATGTTGCATACGGGGCAAGCTATTACATTATTGAAAGAGAAACGTTCCAGGGAAGTTTGTGGTGTTACATTAAAAAATATGAATTTATCAAAAATGCTGTTTCGATTAAATCCATAGTTTTTCCTAAATTACAATTTTTCATTCTTTGTATAAAAATACAGTACTTATAAACTGATAAATAATTGTATATATAAAGAAACAATATAAATATAATAATTATTTTATTTAAAATAATATAATATATATTCACACTATTATGGTCTAGATACAAAATTCATTATCATGGATGTGTACACCATAATGGTAAGGTGTTCTTTGGGTGGGATTTCAAAGGTTTGTTCAATGAAAATGGTCTGGCATTTGATCTTGGTAGGACTAAAATTTTCCCATAAATGGTTTCACTCATGATCTAATTATTAAATTTTAGAATGATCTTCTAGAACTCTAAATCCCAGTGATACCATATCCAACTAAAGATCAACAAAATAGGCTTTATAGGGTATGATCTTACTGATCGATGTCATCTCTTCTTCTATTTATATGAGTTTTAATTTATCTTAAGCCCACTAAAAACTAATTTTAGTTGTCACTATTCAATATATATTTTATAAATGATTAGTATTTTAAGGAAATTTTAAATCTGATAAGATAAAATAACAAAAGTAATACATGTTATATTTATAACTCATGTACATGATGAAGAATTTATTAATGAAATGTAAATTTAATTTATTAATTTTCTAGTTAATGCATGATATCCCATATGTTTCACTAAATTTCATTCTTTTATAATGTTATAAATGATATATTGACTACCCCTTCATAGGTGTTTTTATTATTCTTCCTTGTTCTTTTTCAATACATAAATATAAAACTAGGATTATAAAACCAGTGGGTGTTTTGTTTTGACAACCTACAACTAGAATGTTATAGTAGTCACCCAAATTCAGAACGTTTATATTGTTTATTTAATAGGAAGAATTAAAATTTAAATGATTAACAATTATTTTTTTCTAGTTATTTTAGAGGAAACCATATTTTCAACTATCTTTCATTATATAATATCTCAAAAAACAAATGAAATATAGATCCCCATTACCTATATCTATTATGTTTTTAATTTTTTTATTTATTTTTAGTGTGATTTGGATGCCCAAAAACATGATTCATTTTTTCAAATATAAAGTGGTGACATTTTCCTTTTTCCCCCACCATCATTAAAATTATTTTTCTCAGGAGAGTGGAAGGAACCAAGTTACACTTTTTAAGGGAAAATCATCTTCTATATTATCCTAAAGCTCATTATTAAAATGTTTATAATGGTTTTTATCAAAAAAGCCACAAAAAAAATTAATTATATGTTTACTATAGTAATTTCAAAAATGTATTCAATCAATAAACACATATTTAAGGTATAAAAGAAATTTTTTCTTCACATTATTCATATATTTGCCCTTGTTTTTTATATGAATGATTGTTTTATTTTTTTCTTTTAATTTTCATAATTTAGTGCATATTCTTGTAAATTATACTAAAACTAAAATATATAAAAGTGTTATCTCATTATTCCTATAGTTTTTACTAATGTGAGTTTGTTGTTTAATTACAATGATATAATTACCTATCATATTGTTGATGGGTAGTTATCATTTTAAAGGTTCTATGTGACCCACATGACTAAATACTATCCATCATGATTATAGATACATGTTTTCCTTGAAAATTTAGAATCATATATTTGTATATATTGAGTAGTGGTGTTGATTGAGAAGTATTTTGGTGGAGTATATTTTAATATATAATCATTGTATTATTGAAAGAAAATATCTGTAAATACTTTTCAATGAAGAAATAAAACCTCATGTATCTAACCTGAAAAACATGTTTACAATTAATATAAACAAGTGTATTGGTAAGATTTTGGAATTGACTGTATATTTTTATGATTACATTAAAATGTTTATGTATAATGAAAATTTTAAAATAAGAGTCAAAATATATTTGAGGGCCCAATTCCCATATTTCTATTTATAAACGGAAAATTAGAATTAGTCTTCGGGGATGCCTTATACATATATTATTATAGTTATAAATTAAAATTATAATTGAATAAGTATAAGAAAAATTAAATTTATTAATTAAAATAAAACTACTTCATGTATGTTGTTATTTAAGGGTATTTATACTGATGGGAAAATTATACATAATTGAATATGGGGAGGATGAAGTATTTTAATATCTTATAAGATAACTAAATTATTTGTAAAATCAAACAATGGGTTGGAAACTTGAAGGATATTGGTTTAGAATTTTTTTAACATTTTATAATTATTATTTAAATAATATTTATTTATTTAATGTTCAATTACCTAATACAAAAATTTGACATGATGTTATATTTTTTCAAAACTAATTAAGAGAAATTATTTTCAGACAAGTTATTGTCATCATTTATGCAACAAGATTAGAAATACTCCCACGTAATATTCATTCATTTTTTCAGTATATATTAAAATGAATTTTTATATTAAAAATATTATTATATCATTACAAATAATTATTTTTTTAAATATTTGAATAACAATTTCATACATAATAAAAGTTTGATTTATTATTTTATTAATTATTATATAATTTAATAATGAATTATGAATCATTTAAAAATGTTTCCATTGTTTTATAAAAATAATATATTGAGTAAACCCATTAAATATATTCAAAATTATATGAATTTAATGTATAAACCAGATAAATTTTCTAATCTTCATGAATTTGTGGAAACCAACAAATAATTTTCACTAAAGATGAGGCTTTTAGTGGAAATGGTCATACCATTATCACTACCCACATCCATGTTTCTCATTAAAACTTTTTGATATGGCTATTTCTGGTGGATATCCGTCTCTATGAAACCATATCATTTCCTTTCCATGATAAAGTGTTTTTAATTATTTATGTTTTATTCACACAATTGGGTATAAATGATTTGTTCCACTTGGCATAAAAAATCATATTTTGATCATGATTATTTAATTTTGGGGTCTATGTAAATACCCTAACTCATGTATCCTAGAGCAATTGTTTGTTTTACTATAATGGGAAAGATCCAAGAAAATCATATCACAAAAGTTCCAAATTTTTTCATAGTCTTGAAGAATTATAACATACACTCTTCCCATTTTACAATGGAAACAAAACATATAAAACGTAAATGTTTTTCATCCTTATTCCCCATTCAATTATTTCTTCTTCACAACATAGGAAAATGAATCCAAATAAGGGTGGATAAAAATTCTTAGTAGGGGTCACATAAAGAAGAATTTATCATGATTAAATAATGTGTAATTAGTTTGTAAAAGAAAAAAAAATTAAATTATTTTTAATTAAAAATTTTACCACAATATAATAAATTTATTTAATTCGTTATTGTAATATCATGTATAATAGTAACTGGATTCTCAATGAAGGAATTGTATAATATTTGACGTTATAATATACAACATCATGATATCTCTACCATCAATGACCTTCACTTAGAAATTTTAAAATTATCTTAAAAAACTATTAAATATGGATAATTTATTTGTTTCGTAAGACCGGGAGATGCTTCAAGGAGCTATTTAAATTCATTCCCCATACATAGTTGAACATCCAATGGATGCCTCATATATTGAATAATCTATTTATGTTATGAAAAAAATATTTATTATCATTAAAAACCATATGATTAAAGGATATGGATTTATCAATAATTATTAAATCAATTAAATAATTTCAAAGCACAAAACCGTACGTATAGTTGGTATTTTTATTAGTAAATAATCTTATGCATGATACAATAATGTGGATATTAAAGATAAATATAATATTTAATTATTAAATGAAAATTAATGAATAATTGTATTGAATAATTAAAAAATATATCTAGAAGTTATGTTTTAATACTAATGGATGTTGTTATCGATGAGTAAAAGTTCCATTAGAAATAACTAAAAATAATTTTGAGGAAAATAATTTTTTTTACTCAGAAATTATCTTTTAAAAAACTATATAAATACATAAGAAAAAATTTGCACGGAATATAACATTTTACTTATATATATAATTCTTCAGTGTAAATATTTTTCATTATTTTGGGAAAGATAATTAATTATTTTTTTTGTTAAAAAAAATCCTCCCATATTTATATTTTTAAATATTCATGAGATTGTGAAATAAACTATTACCATGGGTTCAACTTCCTTCAAATGTGTTTGAAACTACTTTATAAAAACTTATATTTATTATAAATATCATATTTTCCATATTCATATATATATAATACAATATATGATTCAATTATAATAATTTATCATCCATTTATTAAAAACTATTTGTTAATATCAATCTTTTTTGTGATAAAATTTTTATTTCCAAAATATATATTGGTTTGGTATTTTGGATCCATATGCACTGATTATGTATAAATGATAAAAAAAATTAATAATGAAATTAGTAATAGATATACTAATTATATGTTTTATTATTTATAGTTATATATAATGTTTATAGAGAGTAAAATTAATTTCCAAATTATTAGAAATTGTTGTCCATATGTACGCATGAATGATATTTTTATTCTTTCATAGGTGGAATGAAAAAAAAATCGAATACATATTAAAATTTATAAAATAACTATTATATAATATAAATTGTAAATATATTCATCATACCCATCATTTTTATTATCCATATAAAATATGAATGAAAACAGAATCACATCACTTCATGGGGGTGGTTGTCCACACGTACACATGAGTGACATTATCATTTTTCAAAATGTTGGAAGATAAAATATATATATAGAATTATATTTAAAAACATATAATTTTTTTTATAAATTTCATATTTTATCATTTAACACATAAAAATTCCCATATATAAAATTTTTCCATGAAATATTATATATAGCACTATGTGGATACAGTAGGTCCTATATACACATGCGAAATACTATCACTTCCCATTTTATGGGAACAAGTGTGGATAATGGTTGTTTCCTAATTATGAAAATATTTATGTATATCTTTGAAACATAGGATACCATTTTATAATAAATACCATTGATTTATAGAAGGTAAAATAGTAAGTAAAGAGATAGTGATTGGTTTGAGTGATTTCCTTTTCTTTAGAATGACTCCATCAATTCTCCATTTCGGGATCATTGGTTTTTTCTTTTGGGTTTAAAAAACTTGTATAAGGGAAATAATAATTTTTATAAGTGAATTTTGAATTGTTTTTTCATGATAGATTCTCCATGGTTTTATAATTAAGTGAGTGATAAGATTCCCATTTTAAATAAGGTGAGGGACACTTTTGGAATTTTTAATAGATTAAATTATAATAAATTTATAATGAAGAAAAATTTTAAAAAATTGAATTGTATTAAAATTTTTAGTAGTATTTGACGGAGATATCTTCAATTAATAAATCTTTATCATTTTTTGGTGTTTAAAACCATATCTTTTCGTTTAACCACTTAGTTAACATATTTTATGATCAATCATAATAACATATTACTCACACCTAAAGGGTTATAATTTTACATATAAAGTAATTGTTATATAATAAAAGGAAATTTGATCAAATTTTATAATATATATTTTCCCATTTTCTTCAGTTATTATTTTTATGATTTTTAATAAATTAATAAAATTTAATTTTTATAAATTATTACCAATATTAATTTTGATTTTCAATATATAATATGAAATAAAATATATCAATATCCATAAGGATTTGAGTATAATGATCTTAAGACGTTATAATATACAAAATAGATATAGAAAAATCATGGGACGTATCAAATAATTCAAATTTACTCACTTTTAATACTTTAAATATCATTTCATTTAGTTTTTTTATTAATTAAACCAATATTACATTAGCATTTCACTATCATATATGTTTACTATATAATTTCTATAAATTATGAATATATTAATTTCATTAAAATATTGTGGACACATAATATATTTTGTTTTTTTGGACACATAATAGATATTTAAAACTATAAAAGTTACATTTTGTAACATTCATTACTTAAAATATTTTAAGGGACCTTTTCTTGTAAAAGTTTCAGAAAAAAAAAATTTAATTTTGAACCTATGTTTATAATTGTAAAATTTTAATTATATAATAAAAATTTGGATGAAAATTATATCCATATAACATAGTATAAACATTGATTAATCTTAGTTACTCTTTATGAAGGTGAAAAATTTTACCATAGTTACTATTCATAATTCCAAAAAACAAAAGAGACCTTTATAAAAAATTTAATCCCCTGGATTCAAAATATTGAATCCATTTTATCATATACATTATCTATAAGTGGGAAAAATTAAATTAAAAAAAAGTTATCAATATTTGTTGAAAATCACTATTTTGATCAATATAGTTTATTAGCGTAAAACATGATTTATTCATACCCTATGACTAGTAAGAACTATAAATTAATATTAAAAATTCTACATTAATATATAATATTTATATTTATTAAATATAAATCAAAAATTTCAAAAAAATCAATTTAGAAAAACACATTATTATCACATAAAAAAATTTCAGAAAATATTTTCTTTTACATTCAAATGAATTTTTAATTAATAACCAATGAATTTATTTTAACAATGTGCGAAAAATATAATTTTCATAATTATTATTATTTTATTCATTCCCATTAAATTAAATTTCATGTTTATAATTTTTATATAATAATATTTTAATAATATATAACAGTTTGTTTAATCTCAATGTTTCTTGAAATATTAGCTGTTGAAGAGATTAAATTATTGTAAAAATAATCATACAATAAAACCATGGAGTAATAAATAATTAAATACTTCATAAATTACATCTATATACATCCAATGTTTTTCCCCAAGAATAAATTTTGGTTTTATTGTATTATAATTTCGTCAGGTTCCCAAATCAATTATTTAGTCTTGTGATTTCTCAAGACCACTTGTACCATCTGAGCCATTTGATTCCCCAACACTTGTTATCTGGTCTCTATAATCGACATACAATCATCACATTAATATAAATCAGGTATTATAATTATTTATTTTTATGTGAGTGCATGTGGTTGGTTTCACATGTAATTTCTTGAAAAAGATATATACAACGCATCATGAATATTAGATATGATCAATGGAATTTACAGACGGTGAGCCAAAGATACAATTATTTCCTTAATTTAAAATGGAATGATGTAATTAGGACTCATTTTTCATTTTATATTAAATATTATAATACCCTTCAATATATATACCTTCAAAAAAACATGATCACACCCCTTAAAATTCCAAATATTTTATGTAGTTATTGCCATATATATTTTTTCTACGTTGATCTACATTGATATTGTTTTGAATATTCAATAAATTATTTCTTTTTTCCCTGGTTCTAGGCCTCCAAGGAATCTTTCACCACCTTTGTCCAGATAATTTGGCTTTTGAAGACACCCTCTGGAGTATATGTACCCCTCCTTGGCCGACAATGTGAGAAGAGATATAATGACCCCCCGAGTCCAGCCTATAGTTGGTCTTGGGTTGGAGACTAGTAGTGAGGGTATATAAAACACACAAATTAGAGGTATTGCCTTCTAAAAGATCAAATAAATAATATAGAGATTAGACAGACACCATACAGATATTTATCAGACTATAATATAACAACCCCATGCACACATAGGTAATGTCATGAAAGAACAACAAAAACTAAAAGGGAAAAACTACAAGTACCATAACAAATTAAAATGGTAGCGACTATAAAGATAGAACATCCCCTACAACCCCATGATAACATTAAATAGCTTGATATCCAACCTAAACCAAGTGAACTAAAATTATGATTATATATAATTAGGGTGAGTATAACAGTATACTCAGTATGATTCTCATCGGAGCAAGTCATGAAAAAGTAAATAAAGCATGTTATATCATAGTGAACAACAAGTGAATAAAACTAGTCATCGAAATAGGAATACTAAATTCCCAACCTCAACATGGATACTCTCCCCATGCGTTCCATACAATATAGTATAATATATAACAATTTCAAGGGTATGTCACTACAACTTCCCCATTGGTCTTCCGGTTTTCTCCAACATTACACCCCCTGAGCATCACTCTCCAAAAAGGCTAGGCTGAAGACACCTAGGTGTAGCACCGAAACTTTAAACTCAAGATACTCACCACAAAAACCACAAAACAAAAAGTAACTAGGTTTTTCCTAAGAGACACCATATCCTACATAACATGTATCATACATTGGGTATAATACCATAATCAGTTTCATCCCATATATTAAGTAAGGATCCTCAAGACATCACATCCTATATTCATTATACCAATAGTAGAACATATAAAACTATACCAAGAATATATGTGTATTAAATTACCACAAGCCATTATATCCATCTATACACATACATGGGGAAGAAAAGCTGTCGTGTATACTTGCACTAGTAACTTCCAAGAGAAGAGGGAGGATCCAAAGGGTTTAGTCATCCATCCATCATTCCACTATGATGTTGGGGAATACACTCTTTTGGGACCAGAATCCTAATGTTTTTAGTTTCTCTAAACGAAATGGTGGAGTAGAATATAGTAACACAAAAAGTATAGAATATAATATAGGTGCCAAACACACATTGTGGGAATAACCTAGTTTTAGACTCAACTATAGATAACATCTCTCGGACACCCGAATTCCACTAAAAATATTGGGTATCCTACAAATACACAACTATTTAAAGAGGTATATTAAATTACTTATTGATTTTTATCTATTGAACAATATGTTAATTAATTCATTAAACATTAATTAACAATTACAAATTCCACATTACATACCATTTTCATTCTAAAAAAAATTCATTCCCTCAAGGAATAACCTAACAGAGTCCATGGTTTCTTAGAATTATAACCTCATTATTACACCCCATCAAGCTCCAACCCCATTGGTTAAAAATTTATTTGGAAATTTTCTTAAAAAATTATCACTTTCCCATATTCCTATGAACTATAGAAAAACATTCTATGCTACCAAATGCAAGGAGAACATAATGGTGAGTAGATGAACAACTCATCTAGTCTTTTCCACCTATAGTAAGAGCATAGACATATCCATCATTGAGAAGCAAAACCAAGAAATCCCAAGTCTTAACCCATTCATATTCCACTTTTTTTTGATGGGGGTATGAAAAGTCATCTTCCTCATGCAGTGGGGAAAGTAAATCATGTAAACAAGAAACAAATTCAAAAGGAATCCATATTATACATCCAACCTCTTTCATCATCTCAGATGTCCTCCCAACACTCAAATGCATAACTCGATACAACTCTCTACTCCAGCCATCAACTTATGCCACAACCACTAGACCTCCCTACCCCTAAATAAAACAACAACCCTCTAGTCTTATCCATCATAGGCTCACACAACAACACATGAAGTAGGAAACCAAAACATAACATCTTGGTTGTTCACCCTAAACTAGGCATTCATCCTTCACACACAACAATCAATAACAACACCAAAGCATAAGGCTCTTGTCTATTACAAGCAATAGTTTAACTTAGATCCCTTCACGGAATTTTCTTTATCTCACTACTAGTTATTTATTCAATATTTAAATAGATGAATCATTTAAACATGCATAACTACATCCATTTTATTATCCTCAATTCACAACAACAACAACGACAACGAGATTTATTAAACATGAATCTTTATCTATGGACCATAAATTCCAAATTAATCCTTACTTTATTTTATTTAAAAATTTCAGTCATGAATGACATGATAATCAAAAAAATCATTGATACCCCAATATACATCAAAACTAGAGGCAATATCTATAGCGGCCCATACTTTATATACATTATTATTACTTCAGAATTGAAGCACAGTTATTACAACATATAAAAAAACCAGGAAAGGACCGTATAGGTATAGTGTCTTTAGAAACTGGGAAACATAAACAACTGGTTCATAAAGCGTCTACACTGTCTCCTATTTATTTCATCATATCTATAATCCCTTTTGACATATCTTACTTAATAACCTTCTTCCTGACCTGGGGAAAGAAAACATACAAAAGGGTGAGCTCAAATTCTCAGTAAGGGTAAACAAAAGAAATATCAATCACATCATATAAATAAGAAATTAACTTTTGGAAATCATAACCTGCAAAAGAAATCATAATTTCATAACATGGGATAAATCAAAGTAGTGAAATGTAATCCCAATAATCATAACTTAAAACATGAAACTTTGTGGCATACACACATAATAATAGAGAATCATTTCTTATTAGTCAAGACTCATTTCCAATACTATCTTAGTAGACAAAGTCCATTTCTGAACCGAGTTCACTCCTCGTTTCAGTCCTGTTTCACTGAACCGGTTTAACTTGCCATTCCAGCCATGTCTATCTCATGATATATAAAATATTTACCCAATGCATTGAAGGGAGATATAGGTCCCACCCATCTCATAATGATACCATTCTTATGTGTCCCACAAAATCATAAACCATACATCGTAGCATAACCCATGTAATAAAAATGGGAATCTTGAAATATCGTGACATCATAAAACAGTTCTTATAAGATAAAAGAATTCATAAAAATATTTCCATCACAACATAATCAAATCCATGTAATAATAGGGATAGAAACACAACCCTTCATTATCTTATATGGAAAATAATTTTGATAAAACACTTGAACCCCATTTTTGAGGAAAATATCCTTTCTACTTCAAAAACAATTTTCCTTTCTTAACATGTCATAAAATTTTAAACTAAAAGAAGTTGATTAAAAATAAACTTGAAAACTTGTAAAGGAAGATTGTTGGAAATTTTTTTTTAAAAATCCATTCATGCCGTATAAGTTAAAAAAAATTCTTCTCGTACTTTTGTCCGAAAAGTCAAAAAGTACCTCGTACAAAAAACGACAAAAGATTCCTTTCATATCTTTTACTAAAAACTCACCGAAGGGTAAAATTGGATTTAAAAAAATTTAGGTGGATGGAAATAATATTACATATTGAGGAAACATGGATGTGGATGATAAAATACACCCCAGTAAATACCGAAGAATAAACAATCTCAGATAAAAATGAGATTGTGATATTTCCCTTACCTTAGGTCCGATATGCTTTGTACATGTCTGAACCTCCTATATAATGATTTAAATAATTTTATTGACTTTTTACAGAATCATACTCATTGTTATGATATCACATATGGTCATATTATTAGCTTCGTATTAGTAATATTTCATTACAACTTCTTATTCGGGTGTTTATTACTTTTTATTCTTATGCGTGTTTTGTCGAATAAATTCTTATTATTATCTTTAGGTTGTAGATACCTCATCTCAATAATGTTATTAGTGTAATATATATCATATTAATTCATTCAATTCATTTATATAATCATTATGCAATGAAGATCATGTAGAACGAGTCGCATCACATCGTGGAGACAGTATTCTGTACGTACGCACGAGCAATGATATCGTTCCCATGATCATGGAATTGTATTGGAGTGTATGTATACTATTTCAGAATTAATATCACTTTAAAATAATCATATATAGTCATTATTTACACCATTATACCCGTCCAAGTAAGGTGGTGGTGTAGAATAGATTACACCATGGAGTGGAGACGGTATTCCGTACGTATGCACGCGCGGTGATTGAATTTTCCGTAGGATGGATAGATGGTGAAATAGGGTTATTTAATAAATATAATAACATATCAGTATATTAGAGATACTTATGTTATTACTTAATAATGAAACAACTAAAGAAGAAGAAGTGGAAGAAGAAATAAAGATGACAGAATCGGTAACAGACATTACCTCTTCTTTGAAGTGCTTCTTTGAGACCTCCTTTTAAGGCACTAAAATTTTTCTTTGAAGAAGACCAGGACCTCTAGGATGTCCCTAGGGAAGTGTAGAAGAGAAAGTGGCTGGGTTTGTCTAAGCTTGAAGGCTCAAAGTGGTGTGAGGAAGAGGGGGAGGAGGTTCCCTTTTATAAGGGAGGAGAGGGGCTCCTTTGGAAAAACTAAAAATATTATTTTAATATAAAGTCAAGGTCGATTTTAAATAGCTCCAAATTGATTTATTTATAATCTAAGGTTGGTATGGGTCGAAATCCTCTCATATAATAAAATTTAGACAAATTTAGGTTCCTATTTTAACCTTATAATTTATATTTAACATTAAGTTAAATAATTTTACTTTTACCGTGTCTTCTTGTGTTATTATACTATAAGGTTAATAAACTTACTATAAGCAGCCAAACGAACCCCAAGTTGTTTATTATTAATATCTATAACCTTATATAAGTCATTTGGCCGAACATTATATTTTTAGGAATAAAATATAAATTAATAATATAATATTTGTTTTAAATAATATTTTATTTCAATTTTGACACTATTTAGTAATTGATTTTTGTGAAAATCATAACAGAATGATTAGTTCGAAAAAATTTAATTAAATCAATACTAACATGTCATATTAACCTATAAAATTAGTTTAATTCATAAAAAGTCTCAAATTACATTTTTTTGGTATTTATAACATCAATTATGTCAATATTTCATTAATAAGATAATTACTGCATCATATTTGTGTCATAAATAAATTAAATTATATAATGTCTAAACATAAAAAATAAAATACCAATATGTATAAAATCTCTTTGTATTTATAATTAATATTCGTAGTCCAATTTACCTTATGTATATCATTATATTAAAAATTCGTTACTTATTAAACTTTGATTTTAACTATTTTAACCCTTCTTTAAATAAATTAATAATAAATATCCTAATCTAATCCAAGTGGGCCTAAATGGACATATTTTGATCCTAAGTTTGTTTTTGGTCGAATTACACTTATCCAATAGAATTAGGACATGTGTTAGGGTAATAATAATATCATTTTTACCCTTAATTACCCTATTTACTTTTAACCGTGGAAAATAAAAGTAAAAAGTTACTATTTACCAAAAATTATTTTCATCTCATTGAACCACATTTTACTTACTGACATAAACTGTGTCTCCTGTATTTTTTAAATTCCACTCACAGAAGTGGTAAAATTATGTTTTATGAAAAATTCAGTTTTTTTAACGACCACATAGTGGTTTCACTATTCATCAAAAATTGAAAGTTTTCAGAAAAATACCAAAATTTCACCCTAGGCTAATTTCGATATCCCGAATCCAAAAATGATGTCCATTTTGAAAAATAAAGTTTATAAAATTTCAAAAAGTGGTTATTACTATACATAATGGCTAGTTTTAATAATATATTAATAGTATATCATTGTTTAGTGAAACTCTGTATTGTGTACGATGAAAGCTATCGAGGAAGGTCGCGATTGCGTGTAAAGAAAGCCAAGATAGTGTTGTGTGTAGTGAAAGATTCCTTTTATGATTTATAAAAACAAAAATATTTCTCATAAATGTCTCGGGTGTTACATTCTACCCCCCTTAAAATGAATTTCTCCCTCGAAATTTGTCACTTTGTAACAAACAGATGAGGATACCTCTCCCTCATCATGTCCTCAAACTCCCATGTAGATTCTTCTAATTGGTGGTTCTTCCATAAAACATTCACCAATCGAGTGGTCTCGTTTCGTAGGACTTTTACGCTATGATCCAGAATCTCTATCGGCTGTTCTTCATAAGAAAGATCTTGCTCCAGCGGTACAACTTATGAGCTGAGTACATGTGAAGGATCAGGTATGTACTTTCTCAGGAGAGATACATGGAACACATCGTGAACTTGAGAAAGATTCAGTGGAAGCGCCAATCGATAAGCTACCTTCCCAACATGATCCAGTATTTCGAAAGGACCAATATATCTAGGGCTCAACTTCCCCTTCTTTCCAAATCTCATGACCCTCTTCCAGGGAGATATTTGTAAGAACACTTTATCACCCACTTCAAACTCTAGGTCTTTTCTCCGGTTGTCGGCATAACTTTTCTGTCGACTCTGAGTTGCTCTTATGTGTTGTTGAATAGATCTTACCTTTTCTACTATTTCATCAATGAGATCGAGTCCTAATAGCTTTTTTTCCCCAACTTCATCCCAGCAAGTTAGATTCCTGCATTTCCTTCCATAGGGAGCTTCATAAGGATCCATCTGAATACTGGAGTGAAAGCTATTATTATAAGAAAATTCCACCAAAGGTAGGTGTTGATCCCAACCACCTTCGAAATCCATAGAGAAAGCTCTCAACATATCTTCTAGAGTTTGAATCATCCTCTCAGACTGACCGTCTGTATGAGGATGATAAGCAGTGCTGAAACTCAACGCTGTATCCAGAGTATGCTGAAGACTTCCCCTGAACATTGAGGTAAACCTCGGATCCCGATCAGATATAATAGAAAGTGGTACTCCATGCAACCTTACCACTTCCTTTACATATATCCTGGAAAGCTGATCCAGAGAGAAATTCTCTCTAATAGCGATGAAGTGTGCAGACTTTGTAAGACGATCAACTATGACCCAAATAGCATTATTGCGTTTGGATGTTTTAGGAAGTCCGGTGACAAAGTCCATAGTGATGTTTTCCCATTTCTATTCAGGTATGGGTAATGGTTGTAACATCCCCTTAGACTTATGTCTCTCAACTTTAACATGCTGATAAACCAAGCATCAAGAGACATATTTAGCAACATATATTTTCATGACATCCCACCAGATGTACTCTTTCAGGTCCCTATACATCTTCGTGCTTCCAGGATGAATGGAGAATGAAGAACTATGAGCCTCATCCAGCATCTCCTTCTTTAATTCAGGGATGGGATGAACACAAACCTGATTCCTGAACTTTATTATCCCGTCACAATCAAGGTTGAATTCAGGAACATTTCTCACCTTCTTTTGTAACTCGACATCTTCTTTCTGTGCCTATTTAATCTTCAAATGTATAGATGGTTGAACATTTATTTGAGAAAGATACGATTTTCCCCTTTCATTATAATTCCAAGATCCGTCCTTTGAAAATACATAAATATTGGATCTTTTGTGATCCTCATCATGGATAAAATGGCATGGTCTTGTCGACTTAATGCATCTGCCACCTTGTTTGCTTTCCCAGGGTGGTAATGGATTGAGCAGTTATAATCCTTAATCAGCTCCATCCATCTTTTTTGGCGCATATTGAGCTCCTTTTGTGTGAAAATATACTTTAAACTTTTATGATCAGTATAAATGTCACAGCTTTCACCATAAAGATAATGCCTCCAAATATGTCACGAACCAGGCCGGGTCGCCATCCGACCCGGTGCCCGACCCGGTCCGCGACATGGCCCAAAAGGCGTTCCCGATCCCCACGGGCTGGCACAAGTGCCCGGGTATCAAAACTAACACATGAGAACGATTTTACCCGGAATAAAAGATAGAAAATCAAATAACCATATAAATAAACTGAAACTAGAAATAGACAACCAAACACGCTTTTAAACTATGAACAAGTTTGAAGTCTTCAACTCCAACTAATAACTAAAAGAAAAGCTGACAGCGGAAACTAAAAATCTTACCCAAACCTCAAAGCAACAGGAGAGGTGCAACATCCACACGTCACAAACGTTAACCTTCACGAGAAGACCACCAATGACCATCCACCATCACTGAGCACGGTCCCTCAACCTGGAATACACAGAGAACAAGGCCTACACACACCCAAAGGTGTATGTAGGGTGTGAGCAAAGAGCCCAGTAGGACGTCACCCAATAAAAAGGTTCCACGTATAAGCATTAAATGACAAATACATTTGCAAAATTAACTAATGAAAAGAAAATGAAAGCTTGAACAATTTAAGAGAAAACGGGATTAAAGAAAACAGTTTCAAATGGAACAACTTAAATTAAAACACACACACTCACTTTTTAAAATAACCAGTTTGTCGCACAGATGGGCGTAAGGTGACCAATGAGCACTAATACGGGAGGGGCCGCATGGGCGTTATCTAGCTTGGGTCCCAAGATCTTCGTGTCTCGGTTAAACGTGGCTTAGAAGGCCACGACCCTCAGAAAACGTGGCTTAGAAGGCCACGACCCTCAGAAAACGTGGCTTAGAAGACCACGACCCTAAGAAATGCATATGTTTAGTTAGTGTTGCAATCGTCAGTCCTACTAGTGAAACCGGGTCGAGTCACCTCCGGAACACTCACTCACTAGTCTAGTATACCCTCCTAGCTACCCGGGCTTCCCGGTTTGTTCTCAAACAAGTTTCAAGTTCATGTAACATGTCACTGTAATACATAAAATCCAAACAGGGTAATTACACACGCAAAACACAATTTTAACACCCAAATCCGCTTTTAAAACTGCACGCACACCAAAATCTTTTCAAAACAATATTTGCATTGGTTACATACACAATTAAATCATCTGCACACTTCAAAAGAACCTCATCGCTAAACAAACCACCACTTACACAAGTAGACACTATTTTGAAATACGGCACACACTAAATCATTTTTTTCAAACATGTTTAGCACCATTTCCATAATTAAGTAAACCATAGAAGAAATTATAAAGCAATAAAAAAAAGTGTCACGTGTCTTTCCACAAACTAAAGTAACCATTTATATGTTCAAACGCAATCACACGTCGCACGCACTCACACAAAATTTTAAAGTGTGGCATGCACCACCCGAGTAGTTTAATGGAAGAAAACCTTACACTATTAAAAACACAAATTCATAAACCACATAATTTAACAAGACAAAAATAAAATCTTAAGAAAAAAAAAATAATTTGGATGAAATCGCTTAGCATTAACCACTAAACCAACACAAACCCCTCTTTTATGACGAAACGCACACGACGTCATGTCAAGGATACTGTTTTCACCACTTGCACAAGTTAATAATCCCACCGCATAATAAAAAAAATATCTAACAACTAAATAAAAGTTCACAGTAGAAAACACACACGTACATCAACAGGCTACTAACAATTTTCAATGCAAATCAAACTCTAATGAAAACTCAATTCACGCTACACCAATTAATTAAATAACATGCTAAACAAATTAAACTCGCAAATTAATTTATCAAATAATGATTAAACATGGAACCACCTACCTTGTCATCGCAGACTTCACAACTGTGGTGCGCAGCGACCGCCGCACATCAAACGCAAATCAAACAAAACCAAATCGAACCTAAACAAACAATTGAACTAAAACATCAAGAATTAACCCAGAAAATTATTGAATTCTTCAAACGAACCTAATGCGCACCATAAACGAACCAAAGGTGAACCATAAATCATGAAATTGAACCGATAAAAATTAAGATCAAACCCTAAAATTGAACCCCTAATGAGCGGCATAACACCACAAGGAAGAACAAGGCTTACCGGAGGGGCATCCGCTGGACGGAAGATGGCCAGCAGGTGGGGTCGCTGCTACATGGGGAGTCGCGGGCAGTGGTCGTGCCGGACCCAGCCATGCCGGAAAGGGGATTCGACGGGGAGGTGATGCACATTGGGGTGAGTAGAGGGTTCAAGGGAGGAAGGCCGAGGGAAGTGGGGGGTTTCATGCCCATGCATGGTAGGCGCGCTGGCCCTAGGAAACCGCCGGAGAGGCTGCTGGTGGAAGCAGCCGAAGGGGAGAAGCAGGGCGCGACTCATGTGGGACGTCCTGTGTGTGGAGGTTCTCGGACAGTACTGGCCGGGAGAGCTGGTCCGATGGGAAGAGGGGAGGCTGTCGCGACTCAAGGGGGAAAATAGGGAGGCTGTCAGTGGCAGCACAGCATGTGGAGAGGAGGGTTGCGATGGGTAGGAGGGTTACAGGGGGATAGATCGCGGCGCATGAGAGGGGGAGGGAGAGAGGAAGTGGGAAAAAAAGGGAAAGGATAAAAAAAGATAAATAAATAAAAAGAAAAGAAAAATATAAAACAAAATACATTTATAATAATAAAAGGGTGGTAATAAAATAAAATAAGAGTTAACACTTATCACAATAATGATAATAATATTAATATTAAAAATAACATCCTCAACAAGTAATAATATTGTTATTATTGAAATAATTTATTAAATTTTTATCACACATTTAATTTTATTTCTTTATTATTATTATTATTACTATTTTGCTAATTGAACGAAGTGCGGTTCACTCAGCGGCGCTGGCGACGTCGCACGGCTTCACAATTATGTTTCGCCCGTGCGTCGCATGATGTCAAGTCCCGATGAGCCGGGCGAGGTCATGCGGCGTCAGCGAGGTCGCGTGTCAAGGCCAAAACATTAATTTATCAGTGCAAAAGTGCAAAAACCCAGTTGGGATTGCCCCGCATTTCATATATATATATATATATATATACATAATAGAAATAATCATTTGAAGCAGATAAAATTATATGGTATAACATAAAAATTAGGAACATGCGGCAGCGTAAGGACCAGGTGTGACAATTCTCCCCACCATAAAGCTTTCTGTCCCCGAAAAGCCACAACCAGAACCAAACCCCACAACAGGGAACCAAAATCCCTTAAGGTTCAAAGTGGATCCCCACAAACACCAAGCAAAGAGGGGAAAAAGTATCGTGCTCAAAGAAAGTGACTCAAAGACAACTTCGAGAAACTCATAAAAAGACATTATGATGAGTGTCGCCCACCCCAAAGAGCTAAAACACCTCCAGTTAACTGATCAAGGAAGGGAAACCCTCTCACCCACTGAATCTAACTTCACAAGCCAAAACATCCCAAGCACCATTGAATGAAAAACCACGTCCACAGATCACTTTGTTCACTTATTACCAAGATGAATTTAGAAACAGAAGCAAAAGATCAACATGGGGAGGCCCGAGGGGCTCCCCACCATTAAGAACTTACTTGCGCTAGAAATGGGACTAGAAATCCAACACAGGGAGGTTCGAGTGGACCCCCGCCATTAAAGAAAAAAAAACCAGCACTGATTCATTCTAGAGACATTCCTACGAGACCCAATGTGGGTTTCCCCACCATTAATAACCTACCAATGCCCAAGGAGAAACCCTAAAACCAACATAGGGAGGTCCAGGAGGAATCCCCACCATTAGAACTAACAGAAAGTATAGAACTTTGAAAACTTCTCAACGGTGGCCAAACACCCCACCACAAGGGGCGGGGAGGGAGGGGCCCAACCACTGGGGAGTCAACAGTATGACCCAAGACAAACTGGCATCTCCACATCCCTGGATGAGCCCCATTCAACTTTGATAATGACTTAACCAACATACCCCATAAAGACCCCTAAAGCGATTACATCTAGTGGGACGCAACCCCCAAGACATTAAGGCAACGAGACGAACACGCCTCTACGTGGTCATGAAAACCTTATGCAACCAGATGGTTCGTTCGGAGCAGAAAAAAACGTAGAAAACAATTTAGGCTGTTTTCACTTTCAACACCGATGACAGAAATAAAGTCGTGGTCTCATACACTCTCGGGGATCCTGACCACGCGCCAGCTTCACTCCGAGGCCTATGGCTGGAGCCCTGATATTTGAAGCATCTTCTGCCTCGTAGTGAGGCATGGGAGACTCCCGTGCGAAGCTTCTCCTTTTGGTGTCACACGCAACCTCACTGCAACTGAGACAACACCAGCAACACACCACATTACAGCATCTGACTGATCATACGCGGAACATTCACCAACACCAGAGTTGAAATGGTGCATGCGCATCACCCTTTGTCACACTAAATGCGAACACGACACCACCAATCGTCACCTGAACATGACCGTTGCTATTGAGAGGAACTTTACGCTGAGAAAGACCTTAAACCGCATCTTAGACAACACGTGATTCCAGCGAATGACCATAGCAGCCTCATACGACTTGGTCTGCCAAACTAATAGCCTAACACGAACCATTCCTTAAATGAAACAAACCACGACCAGAGGTTATTCAGAATGATAGACCGCACCAACGACATAGGGTCGCTTCCACCTCTTTCCCACTGGAGTCTCCTCTACCACTTCCAAACCACCGTTGACTACCAAAGGGACCTTCCTCTGCAAGATGTCGCCGATCATGACCCTTGCAACCGATGAAAATACTACAAAGTCCTTCAAGAAACTGGTCAACACTGAAAATTCTGAGCCGCCTTCACCCTTCCCCGCTGGATTTTCTCTCGCCGCTTCCAGGGGAAACCTTTAAGCGCAACGACGTCAAATTTCATACTCGGCGACTCAGGCAACTCAAAGAAACAAAAACTCTGTTCAACTCCCCTCGCATCCGTCATCCCGCTGCGAGAGGATCCACTTAGTTGTAAAAAGGAGAGGTGGGTTCAATTCTAGAATTCAAAAGGATATTCCTCTGATCAACTGGAGGGTCGACCAACGGCAAATTGCCCGTGGCCATACTTAAATCACATGTCAACACTTTATGGGGGCGTACACTAATCATGAAAGAAAAACATGGACCCAAAACAAACTAGTCCAATGGTCAAGACATACTGCAGGCGAACACCAAACGTGCAGGGGAAACCACTACAAGGGCTCCCCGATGTACTCTTCAAAGGAATTTACTAACCACACGCTTGCATACCAACTTACAAATAAGAACTCAAACTCAGGACACAAATCATTCAGAAAGGATCCTCAGCTCAAAATGCCTCACATTTGACATTTTCAAAACACAAGGACACGCCACACAAACACCGTTTACTAAAACACCCAAAAAAAAAATCCATTAACAAATTTTTTTTGAAAATAAGCAACCTAGTGGGTTACACAAACACCAATGGCGTCCCATTAGTCTCGCACATGCATGTTCTCATGCCGCACCGGCACCCACCTCATGTCTATCCAGGAACTCATCTGCTCGTGCCATTTATCATTGCCCTTTTTGCATACACTCATGCATGTGGTTGCCCATGAGAACGCCAAGGATTGAAACCAAACCATTCCATCTTTTTTCAAAACCAAAACTCCAACCCAAACTTTTCAAACCTTACACGCTATTTTATTTTCAAAGCGCTTTATTTCAAAACATTTTCAAAGACCAAATCATTTTTACATAAAAACCAAATTCACATGATTCCAAAACATAGAGATGAGAAGCAAAGCAGGAGGAAACTAGGGTCAGCGGATGATTGGAACATATGGTTGGCGGCCATACGCCGATCAAGCCACTGGCCACGGAGAGTATTCTAGGACAGTGTCCCCGGCTTCACAAGGCTTGCCAGGCCCTGCGAGCTCACTAAGACTACTGACCCTACTCCCTTTTCGTTTCCCCTAGACAAGATTAACCGCGAGAACCAGAAACTCAAACAGACCCCCAACATACTTTGGTAACTTGAGTCCCGCCATGAGGTGTGTTGGCCAGGCACCTTACTCGTAGCCAAGACGTCGAGTACCAACAACTTAAATTTTGGTCTACTCTGACTCGATATCAAAAGAACACGACCCAAGAGAGCAAACCTGCCTCTGATACCATTTTGTCATGAACCAGGCCGGGTCGCCATCCGACCCGGTGCCCGACCCGGTCCGCGACATGGCCCGAAGGGCGTTCCCGATCCCCACGGGTTGGCACAAGTGCCCGGGTATCAAAACTAACACATGGGAACGATTTTACCCGGAATAAAAGACAGAAAATCAAATAACCATATAAATAAACTGAAACTAGAAATAGACAACCAAACACGCTTTTAAACTATGAACAGGTTTGAAGTCTACAACTCCAACTAATAACTAAAAGAAAAGCTGACAGCGGAAACTAAAACTCTTACCCAAACCTCAAAGCAACAGGAGAGGTGCAACATCCACACGTCACAAACGTTAACCTTCACGAGAAGACCACCAATGACCATCCACCATCACTGAGCACGGTGCCTCAACCTAGAATACACAGAGAACAAGGCCTACAAACACCCAAAGGTGTATGTAGGGTGTGAGCAAAGAGCCCAGTAGGACGTCACCCAATAAAAAGGTTCCACGTATAAGCATTAAATGACAAATACATTTGCAAAATTAACTAAAGAAAAGAAAATGAAAGCTTGAATAGTTTAAGAGAAAACGGGATAAAAGAAAACAGTTTCAAATGGAACAACTTAAATTAAAACACACACACTCACTTTTTAAAATAACCAGTTTGTCGCACAGATGGGCGTATGGTGACCAATGAGAACTAATACGGGAGGGGCCGCATGGGCGTTAGCTAGATTGGGTCCCTAGATCTTCGTGTCTCGGTTAAACGTGGCTTAGAAGGCCACGACCCTCAGAAAACGTGGCTTAGAAGGCCACGACCCTCAGAAAACGTGGCTTAGAAGACCACGACCCTCAGAAATGCATATGTTTAGTTAGTGTTGCAATCGTCAGTCCTACTAGTGAAATCGGGTCGAGTCACCTCCGGAACACTCACTCACTAGTCTAGTATACCCTCCTAGCTACCCGGGCTTCCCGGTTTGTGCTCAAACAAGTTTCAAGTTCATGTAACATGTCACTATAATACATAAAATCCAAATAGGGTAATTACACAGGCAAAACAAAATTTTAACACCCTAATCCGCTTTTAAAACTGCACACACACCAAAATATTTTCAAAACAATATTTGCATTGGATACATACACAATTAAATCATCTGCACACTTCAAAAGAACCTCATCGCTAAACAAACCACCACTTACACAAGTAGACACTATTTTGAAATACGGCACACACTAAATCATTTTTTTCAAACATGTTTAGCACCATTTCCATAATTAAGTAAACCGTAGATGAAATTATAAAGCAATAAAAAAAAAGTGTCACGTGTCTTTTCACAAACTAAAGTAACCATTTATAAGTTCAAACGCAATCACACGTCGCACGCACTCACACAATATTTTAAAGTGTGGCATACACCACCCGAGTAGTTTAATGGAAGAAAACCTTACACTATTAAAAACACAAATTCATAAACCACATAATTTAACAAGACAAAAATAAAATCTTTAGAAAAAAAAATAATTTGGATGAAATCGCTTAGCATTAACCACTAAACCAACACAAACCCCTCTTTTACGACGAAACGCACACGACGTCATGTCAAGGATACTATTTTCACCACTTGCACAAGTTAATAAGCCCACCGCATAATAAAAAAAATATCTAACAACTAAATAAAAGTTCACAGTAGAAAACACACACGTACATCAATAGACTACTAACAATTTTCAATGCAAATCAAACTCTAATGAAAACTCAATTCACGCTACACCAATTAATTAAATAACATGCTAAACAAATTAAACTCGCAAATTAATTTATCAAATAATGATTAAACATGGAACCACCTACCTTGTCATCGCAGACTTCACAACTGTGGTGCGCAGCGACCGCCGCACATCAAACGTAAATCAAACAAAACCAAATCGACCCTAAACAAACAATTGAACTAAAACATCAAGAATTAACCCAGAAAATTATTGAATTCTTCAAACGAACCTAATGCGCACCATAAATGAACCAAAGGTGAACCATAAATCATGAAATTGAACCGATACAAATTAAGATCAAACCCTAAAATTGAACCCCTAATGAGCGGCATAACACCACAAGGAAGAACAAGGCTTACCGGAGGGGCATCCGCTGGACGGAAGTTGGCCAGCAGGTGGGGTCGCTGCTACATGGGGAGTCGCGGGCAGTGGTCGTGCCGGACCCAGCCATGCTGGAAAGGGGATTCGACGGGGAGGTGATGCACATTGGGGCGAGTAGAGGGTTCAAGGGAGGAAGGCCGAGGGAAGTGGGGGGTTTCATGCCCAAGCATGGGAGGCGCGCTGGCCCTAGGAAACCGCCGGAGAGGCTGCTTGTGGAAGCAGCCGAAGGGGAGAAGCAGGGCGCGACTCATGTGGGACGTCCTGTGTGTGGAGGTTCTCGGACAGTGCTGGCCGGGAGAGCTGGTCCGATGGGAAGAGGGGAGGCTGCCGCGACTCAAGGGGGAAAATAGGGAGGCTGTCAGTGGTGGCACAGCGTGTGGAGAGGAGGGTTGCGATGGGTAGGAGGGTTACAGGGGGATAGATCACGGCGCAAGAGAGGGGGAGGGAGAGAGGAAGTGGGAAAAAAAAGGGAAAGGATAAAAATATATAAATAAATAAAAAGAAAAGAAAAATATAAAACAAAATACATTTATAATAATAAAAGGGTGGTAATAAAATAAAATAAGAGTTAACACTTATCACAATAATGATAATAATATTAGTATTAAAAATAACATCCTCAACAAGTAATAATATTGTAATTATTGAAATAATTTATTAAATTTTTATCGCACATTTAATTTTATTTCTTTATTATTATTATTATTACTATTTTGCTAATTGAACGAAGGGCGGTTCACTCAGCGGCGCTGGCGAAGTCGCACGGCTTCACAATTATGTTTCGCCCGTGCGTCGCATGCTGTCAAGTCCCGATGAGCCGGGTGAGGTCATGCGGCGTCAGCGAGGTTGCGTGTCAAGGCCAAAACATTAATTTATCAGTGCAAAAGTGCAAAAACCCAGTTGGGATTGCCCCGCATTTCATATATATATATATATATATATATACATAATAGAAATAATCATTTGAAGCAGATAAAATTATATGGTATAACATAAAAATTAGGAACATGCGGCAGTGCAAGGACCAGGTGTGAGAAAATATTTAATGCAAATATTACCACAGATAACTCCAAATCATGAGTTGGGTAATTTTTCTCATGTATTTTCAACTCTCGTGAGGCAAAATTTATCACCATATCATTTTTCATAAGAACACACCCCCATCCCTTCTTGGATGCATCACTGTAGATCACAAACCTTTCTCCACTACAAGGCAGTGTGAGCATAGGTGCACTGGATAACCTTCTTTTCAACTCCTTGAAATTCTCTTCACATTCCTCCGTCCAAACAAACATAACTTCTTTCCGAGTCAACTTGGTGAGTGGATTAGATAATCGTGAAAAATCATTCACAAAATTTCGATAATATCTAGCCAAACCAAGAAAACATCGGATCTCAGTTACTGTTGTTGGTCTCGATCATCTTTTGATAACCCCTGTTTTTGTTGGATCCATAGATTTCTTCTCTTTTGAGATTATGTTACCCAGAAATGAAACTTTTTGAAGACAAATTTCACACTTGGTAAATTTTTCATAAAGCTTCTCCTTTCTCAGGGTCTTCAATATAATTCTCAAGTGATCTTCATGTTCTTACTTTTTCTTTGAATAGACATGAATATCGTCTATGAAGACTACCACAAACTGATCAAGATAGTCTCTAAAGACTCTATTCATCAGATCCATGAAGATAACAGGGGCATTAGTATGACTAAATTGCATCACTATAAATTCATAGTGTCCATACCTTGTATGGAAAGCCATCTTTGGTATATCCTCCCTTTTGACACTTAATTGATGATACCCTGAACAAAGATCAATCTTGGAAAAGTATTGAGCTCGCATAGTTGGTCAAATAGGTCATCAATGCACAGGAGAGGATATTTTTTCTTGATAGTGATCTTGTTAAGTTCTCGATAATCAATGCAGAGTCTCATTGATCCATCATTCTTCTTAACAAACAGAGCAGGTGCTCCCCAAGGTGACACACTAGGGCGTATGAACCCCTTATCAAGAATCTCTTGGAGTTGCTTCTTTAATTCCTGCAACTCAATTGGGGCCATTCTATATGGTGTATTTGAAATAGGAAAAGCACCCGGTACGTATTCTATTGAAAACTCAACATCATGATTTGGTGGAAGACCTATCAATTCCTCCGGAAAGACATCATCAAACTCCCATACAATGTGCTTTCTTAATCGTGAGTTTCTCACCAACCATTTGAGATACATAAACATCATTTATTGGAATCAAGACCCATAAGATGGAAGAAATTTCCACTGGAAGGTTATGTTCATCCTTGCATTGATAGACGATCAATGATTGATCTAGAATATGAAATGTGACTTCCCTTCTTTGGCAATTGATATGAGCTGCATATAAAGAAACCCAATTCATGCCAAGAATCACATCAAATTCCATTAGAGGAAGGATCACAAGATTTGTAGGAAGTACTTTCCCACAAACATTGATCGGAGAAGAATTATAAACTTTTGATGCGACTATTGTGCCATTAGGGGTTGTCACAGCTAACTCAAAATCTAATTGTTGAGGTAATACAGTGATATCCTTAGAAAATTCTTCAGAAATAAAGGAGTGGGTGGATCCAAAATCAAATAAAACATTTTCTACTTTAGAGTGGATGGTAAGTGTACCTTTCACCACATCGTTATCGTACTCCACATCACTAATAGAAATTTCATGTGACTTTGCTTTGTCTTTAGCCTTAAGAGTTTATTGACATCGACCATCATCATCAACCCTTGGATTTGGGAATTGATTGGGATAATGCCCCATCTCCTTGCACTAGAAACATTGAAGTGTAGTAGGTTCATTCTGTGTATCCCTTCCTTTGTTTGCATCATTAGACATCTTCTTCCCATCATTACGGCATTCAAATGCCCTATAACCTTACTTTCCACATTTGAAGCATTTACTTGTCCCTTTAAGACAACTCCCTCCATGTTTCCTTCCACACTTTGAGAATAAGGGAAAGCACATCTTCTTTTCAGTGTGCTCTTTATATTTTCCTTTGAATACCATTTTCCTCTTCTTATCAAACCCATATGACTGATGGGTTACTCCAATCTCCATCTCAACTTTGAGAGCACATCAAACGATTTCCTCTTAGCTATTGAAGTCCCTTATGGCTAACACCCTTTGAAGATTTGGTTTTAAGCCACTAAAGAATCGATCAATCTTACTCTCAGGTTGGATAATAATACCAGAAGCGTACCTTGAAAGTCTTGTAAAATTTGCTTCTTAGGTACCATTAGATTCATCATCCTTTTGCTTCAGTTCAAGAAACTCTTTCTCCATCTTTGTTCGGAGAATATGAGGGATGTACTTATTGAAAAATAAGTTCTTGAACTCCTCCCATTCCATGGACTCAATTTCATCCCTTTGGGTCGTATTCTTAATAAGATTACACCATTGATCAGCATCACCTTCCAAACGATGCACTGCTAAGATGAATTTATCATGTTCAGAACATTGAAGAACTGAAAATATCTTTTAAGTAGTACTAGTCCATTGTTCAGCAACTAATGGATCAGTAGACCTAATGAATGATGGTGGACGCTGTCTCATTAAGGATTCAACAAAATTTTCCTCCTTCCTTTTCTCGTTTGGAAGTAATGTATGATCCATAGCTTGAGAATGTTGTGTGAGCATGGCTACAAGATTTTTCATTCCAGTTCCCATAACGTTTGGTTGCTCAGGGGGATAATCATTGCATTGCCCATCGCATTCCGCATTAACACGGTTCCTTCGGGTTCCAGCCATTGACTAAAACCAAGAAGAATAGTGTGAGAAACACAAATTATAATAGTAAAACCACATAATCAAGAATAAAATTTCACACTTAAGGTCTTATCCTAGGTTATTCATGGCCATTTCTAAAACACAAAGATTTTGTTCTATTCTTAGAATTATCCTTAGGATTCTTAATATGGCTTTCATATCCTAGTTTCCAAAGGTTGACAATACCTTTCCTCTAATACCAACTGTAGCGACCCATAATTTACATACATTGTTATTACTTCAGAATTGAAGCACACTTATTACAACATATAACAAAACCAGGAAAGGACTATATAGGTATAGTGTCTTTAGAAACTGGGAAACATAAACAACCGGTTCATCATGCGTCTACACTGTCTCCCATTTATTTCATCATATCTATAGTCCCTTTTGACATATCTAACTTAATAACCTTCTTCCTGACCTGGGGAAAGAAAACATACAAATGGGTGATCTCAAATGCTCAGTAAGGGTAAACAAAAGAAATATCAATCACATCATATACATAAAAACATAACTTTTTGAAATCTTATCCTGCAAAAGAAATCATAATTTCATAACATGGGATAAATCATAGTAGTGAAATGTAATCCCAATAATCATAACATAAAACATTAAACTTTGTGGAATACACACATAATCATAGATAATCATTTCTTATTAGTCAAGACTCATTTCCAAGACTATCTTAGTGGACAAAGTCCATTTCTGAACCGAGTTCACTCCTCGTTTCAGTCCTGTTTCACTAAACCAGTTTGACCTGCCGTTCCAGCCATGTATATCTCATGAGATATAAAATATTTACCCAATTCATTGGAGGGAGATATAGGGCCCACCCATCTCATAATGATACCATTCTTATGTGTTCCACAAAATCATAAACCATACATCATAGCATAACCCATGTAATAAAAATGGGAATCTTTAAGCATCGTGACATCATAAAACAATTCATATAAGATTAAATAATTCATAAAAATATTTCCATCACAACATAATCAAATCCATGTAATATTAGGGAAAGAAACAGAACCCTTTATTATCATAGATGGAAAATAATTTTGATAAAACACTTGAACTCCATTCTTGAGGAAAATATCCTTTCTACTTCAAAAACATTTTCCTTTCTTAACATGTCATACAATTTTAAACTAAAAGAAGTTGATCAAAAATAAACTTGATAACGTGTAAAGGAAGATTCTTGGAAATTTTGTTTTAAAAATCCACTCATGCTGTATAAGATAAAAAAACATTCATCTCGTACTTTTTTCAGAAAAGTCCAAAAGTACCTCGTACGAAAAATGACAAAAGATTCCTTTCATATCTTTTACTAAAAACTCACCGAAGGGTAAAATTGGATTTAAACAACTGTATTTGGATGAAAATAATATTACATATTGAGGTAACATGGATTTGGATGATAAAACACACCCCAGTAAATACTGAAGTATAAATAATCTCGGATAAAAATGAGATTGTGATATTTCCCTTACCTTAGGTCCGATATGCTTTGTACTTGTCTGAACCACCTGTATAATGATTTAAATAATTTTATTGACTTATTCCAGAATCATACTCATTGTTATGATATCACATATGGTCATATTCTTAGATTCTTATTAGTAATATTTCATTACAACTTCTTATTCGAGTGTTTGTTACTTTTTGTTCTTATGCGTGTTTTGTCGAATAAATTCTTCTTATTATCTTTAGATTGCAGATACCTCATTTAAATAATTTTATTAGTGTAATATATATCATATTCATTCATTCAATTCATTTGTATAATAATTATGCAATGAAGATCATGTAGAACCAGTCGCATCACATCGTGGAGACGGGATTCAGTACGTACGCACGAGCGATGATATTGTTCCCATGATCATTGAATTGTATTGGAGGGTATGTATGATATTTCAGAATAATTATCACATTAAAATAATCATATATACTCATTATTTACACCATTATACCCATCCAAGTAAGGTGGTTGTGTAAAATAGATTACACCATGGAGTGGAGACGGTATTCCGTACCTACGCACGCGCGATGATTTCATTTTCCGTAGGATGGATAGATGGTGAAATACAGTTGTTTCATACTTATAATAACATATTATTATATGAGAGATATTTATGTTATTACTTCATAATGAAAAAACTAAGGAATAAGAAGTGGAAGAAGAAATAAAGATGAAAGAATCGGTAACAGACATTACCTCTTCTTTGAAGTGCTTCTTTGAGAACTCCTTTTAGGGAACTAAAATTGGTCTTTGAAGAAGACCAGGAACTCTAGGATGTCTCTATGGAAGTGGAGAGGAGAAATTTTCAGGGGTTGTCTAGGCTTGAAGGCTCAATGTGCTATGCGGAAGAGGGGGAGGAGGTGCCCTTTTATAAGGGAGGAGAGGGGCTCCTTTGGAAAAACAGAAAATATTATTTTATTATAAAGTCAAGTTCGGTTTTAAATAGCTCCAAATTGATTTATTTCGAAGCTAAGGTGGGGATGGGTCGAAATCCTATCATAAAATAGAATTTATACAAGTTTAGGTTCCTATTTTAACCTTATCATTTAGATTTAAAATTAAGTTAAATAATTTTACTTTTATCGTGTCTTCTTGTGTTCTTATACTATAAGGTTAATAAACATACTATTAGCAGCCAAACGAACCCCAAGTTGTTTATTATTAATATATATAACCTTATATAAGTCATTTGACCGAACCATAGATTTTTAGGAATAAAATAACAATTATTAATATAATATTTGTTTTAAAAACTATTTTATGTCAATTTTGACACTATTTAGTAATTGATTTTTGTGAAAATCATAACAGAATGATTAGTTCTAAATAAGTTAATTAAATAAATAATAACATGTCATATTAACCTATAATTTTTTTTAATTCATAAAAAGTCTCAAATTACATTTATTTTGGTATTTATAACATCAATTATGTCAATATTTCATTAATAACATAATTACCGCATCATCGTTGTGTCATAAATAAATTAAATTATTTAATGTATAAAACTTAAAAATAAAATACCATTATGTAGAAAATAATTTTAGATTTCTAATGAATATTTATATTAGAATTTATCTTATGTATAACCTTATATTAAAAATTATTTACTTATTAAACATTTATTTTAACTATTTTAACCCTTCTTTAAATAAATTAATAATAAATGTCCTAATCTAATCCAAGTGGGCCTAAATGGACATATATTGTTCCTAAGTTTGTTTTTGGTCGAATTACACTTATCCAATAGAATTAGGACATGTGTTAGGGTAGTAATAATATCATTTTTACCCTTAATTACCCTATTTACTTTTAATCATGGTAATAAAAGTAAAAAGTTACTATTCACCAATAATTATTTTCATCTCATTGAACCACATTTTACTTAATGAAATCAACTGTGTCTCTTGGATTTTTGAAATTCCACTCACAGAAGTTGTAAAATTATGTTTCATTAAAAATTCAGTTTTTTAACAACCACTTAGTGGTTTCACTATTCATCAAAAATTGAACGTTTTCAGAAAAATACCAAAATTTCACCCTAGGATAATTTCGATATTCCGATTCCAAAAATGAAGTCAATTTTGAAAAATAAAATTTCAAAAATTGGTTATTACTATTCATAACGGCTAGTTTTAATAATATTTTAATAGCATATCATTGTTTTGTGAAACTCGGTATTGCGTAAGACGCAAGCTATCAAGGAAGGTCGTGATTGCATGTAAAGCAAGCCAAGCTAGTGTTGTGTGTAGTGAAAGATTTCTTTTATGATTTTTAAAAACAAAAATATTTCTCATAAAAGTCTCGAGTGTTACAATATCATTACTATGCAATTGATAAAAATTATTTTATCTGATTAAATATTTATTTTGTCCATTTCATTCTGATCCAAGCGATAAATCATGATAATATTTGATTGAACATAGAAAAATAGATAAGACATTTATAAAATATATTAAATGGTTCTTTATTTTCATTGAAAGAGAATGGTCCAACACAAGAGTTCATGATAACCCCTCCCTCAATGACTACATCCACATGAGGATGGCACAAAACAATTGTACAAACAAACACCCAAGAATGTTCCATTAGAAACATTGATATAAATTGTTGAATCATACAATGAAAAATGGGGTGAAACAAATCATGTGACCTAGAATAGTGGAGGTATAACATACCTTATATCGAAGATGGATCAACACATACGGGTTCCACCAAGATAGAGAGTTCACATGTATTAGGAAAATCTCCAAGGGGAAATTATCAAAGGGCTAGACAATCAAAAAAACTGATCATAAACAATGGTTAGGGGTTCCTCATACCAGCGAAAAACAATATTTTGTAACAAGGGAGAAATATATCTTGGTATTTTGAAAATTTGAATAGTGAAGCGGTTTAGATATTGTTTAGATTTTCCATTAAAGGCAGATCTGGTCAAGAATACACAGTTTGACCGAGTAATGGAACCCGTACCCTTGTAAAATTTAGGATAGGAGTTATGGCATTTGAATAGGACATGAATTTCATAAAAATTATTTGAATGAATTTTATGTCAATGATAAAATAAAATGGATGATACTATAGGATGCCAGAAACATTTTTCACTGACTGTTCTGGTTACATTATTGCACCTATCGATTGATGACCTACCGACTAAGGACCTATCGAAAGTGGATCTACTGATAGAGTACCAACCTACATAGGACCTACCAACAGATGATTTTTGAATAAATTCCTTCTAAAAAAATACCTACTGATAGATCACCTCCTGATCGATGGCCTACTAATAGACGACCTATCAACAGTTGACATACTAATAGGTGACTCCTTGATGCGAGTCACCGACGCGACTCACCAATGGAACTATTCATATCTATCCCACTAATTACACTATTCACATTTTTCTCACTTATGAAATTTTTCACATCTGTCTCACTGATAATACAATTCATATGACTGGAAATATTGTTCAAAAACATGAAATTTATTGAATTGTTTGGAATAAGTTACCATGACATTTTGAAACACTTCAAACACCATATTTTCACAAAGTAATGGACGATGAGGTCCTGTACATCACATCAGATACATATCAAAATACTATCATACTCACAAATTCAAAACCATCACATTGAGGAAATAAAAATAATGGGTCCGAACAACCACCATATGAGATACCTCTCAAGGCTCTCGCCACCAATGGAGAGAAACAACCTCAGTACATGAACAAATGTAAAGCTACACAACAAAAGAAAATAGCTCCAAAACACTCTGCCAGTGTGGGATACCTCTAAAAAGTGACAAATCCATAAGAAACAATAAGAAAAGACATATCATTAATATGAAATGCGAAAAACCACAAAATTTAAATTGTTACATGAATAGGGATACACATCAAATAAATGTGGGTACTGAGAATGTATCTATGACAAACAATCCCAGGACCACTCTTACATGCCACCATTCCACAACAAGACACATACCAATGGGGTAACACTCACCGAGAACACCCTTCTCGTTGTGGTCCTAGATATATACATGCTTCTACTCGATGGTCACCTTATTGGCAACATCAATCTCAACTCAATCGATGACGTAAGAGTCAACATAAAGATAATGACCGAGCTGTTATATTTCAAAAATAGCATGTATCCAACTCATCAATGGGGAATGTTCTACTCAATAATCCATTACTACAACATTATCTATCACCTCAAAAGGACTAAAAAAACAGGGTAGAATGGATACTCCCATGACTAAACAATATATTCCCATGACATGAGTCACCTTCATAAAAACGTGATCCCCAAAATAAAACTCCATAGGTTTCCTCATATGACCAACAAAGGTCTTAAGATGATCTTTCACTACCTTCAACCTCTCATGAACCACCTCAACCATATTTATCATATTCTATACCAGTTGCATCCCATGTATTCTTGACTCTCCGACCCCAGTCCAGCATAAGGATGTACAGGAAGGTCTACCATATAAGGATTCAAATGGCACCATATCGATGGTGGAATGAAAACTATTTTCATAAGGGATATCTACTAAAGGAAGTCCCTTATCAACAAACCTGCAAAATCTAGGACACATGATCGCATCATATCTTCAAGTGTCTGGATGGATAGCTCTGTATGAACACATGCATGTGGATAAAAAGTAGTGATAAATCATAGTTGAAAATCAAAAACATGTTGGATACCTCTCTACACCCAAGATATAATACTTGGATCTCGAGAATAAATGACCACCCTTGGGACTCCTTGCAGTTTCACCACCTCCTCTAGATACTCCCTTGACAAAACATCCACTGAGCTCAACTGTTGAGTCACTATCAAGTGGTATAATTTCTACAGATGACCCATAAATACCCATAAATCGTCATATCCTTCTTATGATCGAGGTAAACCTGTTAAAAATTCCATAGGGCTGTCCACCCACTTCCACTAAGGGACATATAATTTCTGTATAAAACCATCGGGAACATGGTGATAGGGATTCAACTTATGGTAGAAAAATCATCGAGACAGAAACTCTACAACAGCAAGCTTCAACCCAGGCCACCAAAACTAAAATTTCTATGATTGGTACATTTTATCAAAATAGGATTTACTACTAATGGTGAAATATGGATATCTGATAACCATCTCACATGATACAAAATGAATGGAAATAATTCCCTAAAATAACACATGGTGTTCTTCATCGCCAGATCAACCATTCGGGACCTCTCCCCCAAAAACTCATTCATTCTATACTTCTACCTCAAGTCCACAAAAACTAGGATTCCTCAAACTACAACACTAGTGATGACCTCTATGTTATCTGATAAATTAAACCTATTCCCCAACTTCTCCCATATCCATATGTAATACAGATAGGTATTCCATCACTCTCTAGGAATCACCTAATTCGCACATTGTATTGGTACATAAATTCCTTCTTAGTGCATCTGCTACAAAATTCCCCTTCCTAGGAGTATATGAAATTAAAAATATTCTATCCAGTAAGAAATCCATCCACATACAATGTCACAAGTTGAATTCATGCTTGATAAAATGTACCACAGGATCTTGTGATTGGTGAAGACCAGAAAACGATCACCAGCGAGGTAATATACTTACAAATTTATACAAAACACCAATACCGCCAACTCAAGAATATGGGTGGAATAGTTATGTTCATGGGTACACAACTGCTGTAACCCCTAAGAAATAACTGATCTATAGTGATTCATAACACAAGCTAACCCCAAACACCAAGCATCAAAAGAAACATAAAACTGAACTCCTTCTTATAGTAGAAAATGAACTTGAAGACTAACAAAATTCTCATTTACATACTCAAAATATTATGAAGATTGATCAGTCCATACAAAGGAATAATCCTTTCTGGTCAACCCTATCAGAGGAGTCATAGATCAAGAGAAATTGACTATGATCTTCCAATAATATATTACGATACCATGAAAAATTTGCACCATTGCAACTATCTTGGACGATTACCTTGACAAAACTCCTTCGATATTAGACAAATCCCTAGATACACTCTATTGGTATACACCATGACCTACGAAATGGAATTCTCAAGAACAAATGCACACTTATCCAACCTCTCAAAACAATCATCACGGTAATGATCTCCTAAAATAGCACATAGATGTCCTTCATTCTCCTTCTTAGATGCTGAATACACAAGGATGTCATCAATGAAAACCACCATGAACTTATCCAAAAAATCTCAGACCACAACATTCATCAACCCCATGAAAAAATCTGGATTATTCAATACACCAAATGGAATCAAAATAATCTATTGATGCCAATGAGGACAAAATATAGTTGTCTTCAGGATATCATAATCGTTCACATGAATATGATGATATCTCGAGCATAAAGCGTTCTTTCAGAACCAACATTAACCCTTTTATTGAATGAATAAATCATTAATAAACAAAATATGATAGTTTTTCATCAATATAACCTAGTTCAAGCAAAAATAATTAGTAAAAAAATTTAAACAGACATCATTGCCTTTCACTTACAAAACTAGTGAACCCCTCGATGAAATGCTTGGGCAAACAAAACCACACTACAAAAAATCATCGTTCTTTATATTCATCCCTCACAACTCAGAAAGAGGCAATATGTATGGATACATCAATATAGGAGACACTCATATATGTTTCTCAATCTCGAACATGTTCTTTCATTGAGGGGAAAAAAGAACAACCTCGTCTGGAAAGATATAAAGGTACTCATTAACAAACCTGTAAAACTCTATAGGATGAACCAATGATGAAATCAGAATCAGCTAAACCACCAAGGATGAAAAGTAAGGAACATTCCCATGCACTATCTGAGGGTCCTTTAGACCAACAAGCACTTTTGACTCCCCATAAACACCCAATGACACTTTCCACCTATTGAATAAATTCACAATATCCTTCACTAAATACCACTAATCCATGTAGAGGGTGAAATCAAATGGTTGTATTCATAAACATTGGAAATATCCCAAAAAAATTGTGCTTCCACAGTACTATCTCATAGTCCTTACATACGTCAAACAAGTCAGCTCAACCTCTAACTTGGGTAGTTAATTCCAAGGGCACTGGAATCCTATCTACCTAAGTCCTAAGAAATTTCCATGGGTAAGTGATATGAAGAAGTGTGTCACTCCTAAATTAATCAAGGAATACACCTAAGTAGAAAACCTAAAAATGGTATCTCAAATGATGTCTACATTACATGGAGCTGGTAACACTAAAGCATGAAATTGACCCTGACATGCTCTACTGGCTACCTTTCCCTGATGATGACCACCACCGTGGTGCACTCTTCTCTATAGACATAGGGAGAATCCTTGGAACTTCCTCTTCCTTCCCCATATGATCAACACTGATCCAAGACTAGTGAAACCAGCATCTACTACCCTGGATGAATCTGTCTCAATGGAGGAACCTAAAGTGGAGCAACTGGCACACCCTGACCACTCTGAATGGTCATGAACTCTCACTGCTAATGATCACAACCTCTATATGGAAAACATCACCTGAAACCATAATTTAGGCCTAAGAGCATCTGACCTTGGCGAAATGGCACATTGAGGGTTTGGACCTACCCCTATCCAAACAGATACTCTTCTTCCCTGAAAACCCAGAACTCAAAACTACAAATATTATTCATGAGGATCCTTGACAACTCCCTTCTCATGATGATATAGTTCTAGCTAACATTATCTTGATTTCTTCTACCCTCGCCAGAAACTCAAGATACTTCTTCAGCATAAACAGGGTGACCTAGAGCTGGATATCTGATTGAAAATCCTTTAAAAATTGCATCTCCCTATCCACCTAATTTGTAAATATGTTTGAATAATATATTAAAATGTTACTAAAATAGAACCCAAACACTCACACACTAAATCTACCTTGTCAATGGGTAATAATCTCTTGGATAATTTTCACCTTAATGGTCAAAGAATCACACTAGACTCTGACCTATTCTTGGAAATCCTCCCTTGAGACTGTCTACTTCTCATGATCCTCTAAGATCAATAACAACCACTTCTTCACTGCCCACGTACAATCGTCACAAAAAATGACACCCATTACTCCTTATGAGCACAAATTGAACAGAAATATATCTCAACTTCCTCCAACCAGTCTTCTTTGACTGTATCTAAAAATTATTCTTTGTACTTCTATGAAATTTGTCATTGAAACTCTCAGAGTTCACTTATTTATGTGTCGTCATCATTAACCTCTACTCTGTGGTAAAATATTGGCACAACCATGTAGAGAGCCAAAACTTTACGTACATTGACATTACATTACTTTTTCAGAATACATAATACATAATAAAAACAAACACACAAGGACCGTAATAGTTTAGTGTCTTTTGAATCTCAGAAAAATAAACTTCTAATCTTGGTAAAAGATCATCAACATATAACATAACGATCTTCTCTTTTTTTCTTACCTAAAACCTTTATTTATAAGAGGGGGAAAAGAAAACATATAAAGGGTGAGTTCAACTGCTTATTATGGGTAATCATGGAGAAAATAAAACAAACCATATACATTTTGGCTTCAAAATAGGAACATAAAGTTTACACATCAAAATCGTGAGTTGTGAAAAAAATCATGGCAGTAAGTAAGGAATAAGTCATAAAGGAACATTAATAATGATTAAATATCATGGGAATAATACATTTAATTGTGTCAAACCATTAATAACATGATACTATTTCTATAGTAGCCATGTCATTGCTTCCAAGACAATCTAAGTGGACAAAGTCCCTTTCTGAATTGTTTTCACTCCTCATTTCAGTCTTCTAACACTGAACTGGATTAACATACCATTCCAACCATGTCTATCTATTGAGATATAAATCATTACCCAATGCATTGGAGGGATATATAGGTCCCACCCATCTTATAATGAAATCATTTTTACATGTGTTACAACATATACACAAAATCTTTCATCATAACCCAAAGAATAAATTGGGTTTCATAAACATCATCCTATCATAACATAATCCATATAAAAAATGGATATAATTTCATCATAAGAAATGTGAAACCATGTAAATTAGAGAGATATTATACTTGAAACATAAACATATGAAAATAATTTCATCTTAGATGGAAAATTGTTTTGATAAAACACATGAAATGAATTATTGAGGAAAATATCCATTCTTCTTCAAAATAATGTTATTTTCAAAAAATGCAATGAAATTTTAAAAGAAAATTATTTTTTTGAAAATATTCATGGAAACATATAGAGTAATCTTCAATAAAATTAGGTGTTATAAAACAATAAAAATCCGTTCATGCTTTATAATTTTAAAAAACAATATTCTCGTACATTTACCGAAAAATCCAAAAAGGACCTCGTCTGGTAAACAAAAGGAATATTACTTACATACCATGTAGTAAAAGTAAAAAATACGTAAAAATTAATTTAAACATACATGAAACCATTTTTAGAAAACATTGACATTGATTATAAATATAACCCCAGTAAAACAATTTCGGATAAAAATGACATGGAAAAAGATATCCCTTTCCTTATGTACAATTTCATCCATATGAGTCTGAGACTCATATATAGTGGGTTTAAACATATTTTTAACTTGTATCTGTACCTTAATAATATTTATTATATCATATATGATTCACTTACATCATTATACTATTCGTTCATTTGTCAATTCCATGTTAAAGAAGCATTTTGGGTAAAATCGTTTCATTTATCGTCTGTGTTTTGACTTGTAATTATAAATATGATTAAATATATCATGATTAATTACTTACATAATATAAAACATAATTTATATATAATATATATTCAGAATGTACAAATATACAATAGATTTATAAATGGAAATAAATACACTGTTCATGGAGACGGTAGGCTGTACGTACGCATGAACGTTGTTTTTCGTTGCCTTATTGAATTGAATGGAATTAAGTAGATTAAATATTTATATATAAAAATAAATCCTATATCATTATTGTGTAATATATTTCATGATTACTTATTATATATATTTATAATCATTCTTGAATTGTTAACATGGAAAATGAATCTCATCGTGTCGTAGAGACGGTAATCCGTACGTACGCACGAGCGATTATATCGATCCCATATTTATTTAATGGAATTGGAGTAGATGGTATAATATCTTAGAATCATTATTATTATATAATAATCATATATATCTATTATTTATACCATTATACCCATCCATGTTAGGTGGTGGTGGAAAAACTAATTACACCACAACGTGGAGACGGTATTCCGTACATACGCACACGCGGTGATTTGGTTTTCCGTAGGATTGATATAGGGTGAAATAGGATTGTTTCATATTTATAATAACATATAAGTATATAAGTAATACTTATGATATTACTTTTTAATGAAACAAAAAAATAATAGTATGTATAAGAAGAATTAAACTTGAAAGAGTCGGTAGAAGAGATTATCTCTTCCTCAACACACCTCGTTTAAACGTCTTCTTAGGGAACTTGAGTTGGTCTTTTGTGGAGACCAGAACCTCAATGAAATAAACAATGAAGTTGGTAAGAGGACATGTCAAGTTTTGGGCAGGCTTCATGGCTCAAAAGGGTGTGAAGAGAAGAGGGAAGGAGTGCCCTTTTTAAGGGAGGAGATGGGAACCTATGGAAAAACATAAAATATTATTTTATAATAAAGTCTTATTCAGTTTATAATTGCTAAAAAATAATTTATTTAGAATCTAAAGTTGGTATGGGTTGATCTCCTATAATCCTGTAGAATTTAGACATGTTTAGGTTATTGTTTTAACATTATCATCTAGATTTAACTTTAAGTTAAATAATTTTACTTTTACTGTGTCTTCTTGGTTTCTTACATTTTATGGTTCATAAAATTACTATAACAAGCCAAAAGAACCCTATGTTTTTTATTATTAATATATATAACCTTTTATAAGTCATTTTTCCAAACCGTATATTTTTTAGAATAAAATAACAATTAATAATATAATATTTGATTTAAAAACTATTTTTTGTCATTTTTGACAATATTTGGTAATTAATTTTTGTGATAATCATAAAAGCATTATTAGTTCTAATAAAGTTAATTAAATAAATACTAACATGTCATATTAATCTATAAAATTAGTGTAATTCATAAAAAGTCTAAAATTACATTTATTTGGGTATTTATAACATCAATTATGTTAATATGTCATTAATATGGTAATTACTTCATCATCATTGTGTCATAAATAAATTAAATTATATAGTGTCTAAAAATTATAAATAAAATTCCATTATGTAGGAAATGTTTATATATTTATAATGAATATATATAGTCAAATTTATCTTATGTATATCCTTATATAAAAAATGTTTTACTTATTAAACATTGATTTTAACTATTTTAACTCCTCTTTAAATAAAATAATAATAAATGTCCTAATCTAATCCAAGTGGGTCTAAATGGTCATATTTTATTCCAAAGGTTGTTTTTGGTCTAATTAAACTTATAAAATAGAATTAAGACATGTGTTAAGGTAATAATATTATCAGTTTTACCCTTAATTACCCTATTATC
The DNA here is from genome assembly GCA_963277665.1 of Viscum album. Taxonomy (NCBI): domain Eukaryota; kingdom Viridiplantae; phylum Streptophyta; class Magnoliopsida; order Santalales; family Viscaceae; genus Viscum; species Viscum album. The sequence goes on along the minus strand of OY728133.1, from coordinate 937,772,192 downwards.
TTTTAACTGTGGTAAAAAAGTAAAAAGTTATTAATCACAAAAAAATATTTTTATCTTATTGAACCACATTTTAGTCCTTGATATTAACCGTGTCACTTGTATTTTCGAAATTCCACTCACATAAGTGGGAAAATTATGTTTTATGTAAATTTGTAAATTCTCCAAGGAGACGGGTAAAAGACGGTCAAAAGTTAAATAAAATTCATATATATCTAAAATTATTATAAAATGACACCAATGAATTACATTGAAAATATATATGTATTATGTATCAATTTTGACCTAAAATAAATTTAAATAAAATAAATAATTATTTAAATAATAAGTCGGTGTTTAAATAGTAAGCCAGTGTTTTCACTATTCATCAAAAAATTAATGTTTTCTGAAAAACACCAAAAATTCACCATAGGATAATTTCGATATTCCGAATCCAAAAATGAAGTCCATTTCGAAAGATAAAATTTATAAAATTTCAAAAAGTGGGTATTACTATTCATAACAGCTGGTTTATATAAGATATCATTGTATAGTGAAACTCGGTATTGCGTACAAGACACGCTATCATGGAAGGTCGCGATTGCCTGTAATGCAAGCCAAGTCAGGGCTGTGTGTAGTGAATGCTCCATTTGGTTTTCCATATAACATAATAAAATCATATTTCATTTATAAATTAAACAAAATCTATAATTAATGTTCCCTAGAATAATTTCTACAAAATGAACTTCAATTTGTGTGTAACACAAGCCAAGAATAGTGTTGCATATACTGCAAACTAATACGGTGTTGCATATAGTACAAACCAATATTTGTGTAGTGTATAATAGAATACATCATTGAAATTAAAAATAATATATCTCATAAAATCTCGGGGTGTTACTTTCTACCCTCCTTAAATTTAATTTCGCCCTCGAAATTTGTCGGGTTTATAAATGGATTACTACTTGAAAGTTTCTTTCATAGAAACCCACATCGTAAAAAGGAATACTAAAACATAATTTTAAAAAGGTATGTTAGAATCATAACAGTCACCCAAAGTAACTCAGCACTGGGATTCCACATAGGAAAACATAGGTGAAAATATGGATATAGAAGAGAAATATAACCATGAACTTCTGATGAAGAGTGGTAGAAGACATGGCTATGAAAAATCCAACAATCACAAAGCCATAAATTTGTGATGATCTATGGTACCATCTAAGTCATCAGATATAAGGGAACTAGGACAAAATTTTTGGTTTTCAAGATCATTTTCCAATAGTTGACGAAATTGGAATTAGAAGAAATACTTTCTTGATTTTTGTACAATCTCATCGTTTGTCATGACATAAACAATTTTCACTTCATAACATAAAGAAATGAAGTTGAATTTTTCATTCTTTTAGTGTTAGCAGATCATGTGATAGAATGATGTGTCATTCCATCTGTCTCAAACAAAAGGTTATAAAAAGTTACCAACTATACATAAGTCCATCTATGGTGAGGTTAATCATATATGATTCAAAAAATTGACTTATACTTCATCTATCATACTTATTAATGAAATATAAGTAATTTACACTAACTAGGGACTTCTGGTAGGCCAGTGGTAGGCGATAAAGTCCTGTCGCACTTCGGTTGTGGGTTTGATTCCCATAGCCTTGTCTGACGCAACTGGTTGTCACCCGTCATGCAGGTTTTCCTTTTTCTAAAACTACTTTATTATAACATTCCATAAATAATATCGAAAAAATTTATATCCTCAAACAATAATGACTTATGTCCAACATAATCAATTCCAATCTTCTGGCTTATACAAAATACTTATATCCAAGCTCATAGTATAAAGAAAACAATTACAAGAAATGTCATCTGTCGAGCATTTGAATACCATCAATTATCCCTGATATATCTTGTTGGTCAAATTACAAGTATGTGAATACCTTAATCATGTATTCTCTTGAAAAATGAATACCCATTGAATCTTAGTGAAAACATGAATGCTGTAAAAATTTAACACTTTCTACATACCAAAATCCCAAAATTATTATATACTCAAACCATGATATATCTTTGTCCTTATATCAGTCATGAGATCATTTCATTTTTTCATTATCACTTGATTATGTGAATATCATATTCTTTCCAAAATATTTCATTAAATTTTCATGGTTACCAGTACCATATAATTATTGATGACCAATACATAGATATTCCAAAATTCCATGATTTCATAAATGAGATTCCATGATACTATTTTGAAATCCCATTACATAAACACTTAATCATTAAAAAACATTATTTTCACACTCAACATCACAAATAGTGATCACATGTGACATCCCTTTATCCTTTTCTTTAAGAGGTTTCTCACATTAATCATCATTAACACTTGGATTAGGAAGTTAATTAGCATAACGCTCCATTTCCTTGCACTTGATGCATTGAAGTGTTGGTGGTGTGTTCACTGCAGTCTTTTCTTTATTCACATCATTAGCAACCCTTTTTCCATTACTTTGACACTTACCTGCTCGATGACCTTATTTTCCACAATTGGAACATTTTATAGTCCTTTTAAGACAATATCCACCATGCTTCTTTCCACACTTTCAGCATAAAGAAACGTTCATCTTCTTTGCACCATTATTTTTGAGATTTCTCCTTGAACTCCATGTTTCATATCTTCTCAAAACCATGAGATGGATATGTAACACCAACTTCAATTTCTAACTTGATAGAAAAATGCACAATTTCTTCATAGCTACTGAAGTCTCTTATAGATAATTCACTTCAAAGACTTTGTTTTAATCCACTGAAGAATTGATCAACATTACCTTCAGCTTGGATGATAAAGCCAGATGCATACCAGGAAATCCTTGTAAAATTTGATTCGTATATACCAACAGATTCATCATCCTTTTTATTAAGCTCATGTAAATCCTTCTACATATTTGTTTGAAGAATACGAGGGAAGTACTTATTCAAAAATAAGTTCTTGAACTCATCCCATTCCATGGATTCAATTTCATATGGGGGCCTTGTATTCTTAATTAATGTCCACCATTGATCTGCTTCACCTTCTACAAAATAAATAACCAAAATGAATTTTTCATGTTCTGAACTGAGAAGTATGGAAAATATCATTTCAATGGTATTGATCCATTGTTCAGCAACAAGTGGATCAGAAGACCCACTGAAAAAAGGTGGGCATTTCCTCATGAAGGACTCAATGGAATATTGTTCCCTTCTTTGTTCATTTAGAAGTCTAGAATGATTCATAGATTGTGTAAGTATAGTAATATGATTTTTCACTCCATATCCCATAACATTGGTTTGTTTAGGAGGATAATCATTGCATTTTCCATTACATTGATCAATACGGTTCCTTCGGGTTCCAACCACCGTGTAAAATCCAAAAAAGAATAGTGTGAGAGGCAAAAATCATGCTAGGGAAAAAACATAACAAAGCGGAAGTACCTTCAATATCTAACATATTAGGTTTAATTATATGATCGTTACCAAAATTCTAGGACTATAACCTATACATATACTTAACCTTATAGACATCCCTAGACATTCCTTAGAAATATCTCTAGGGATCTCACTAATGATTTCACATCCTAGTTTCCAAAGGTTAACTAAACATTTCCTCTGATACCAACTCTAAAGACCCAAAGATTGATGTACATAGACATTACATTACTTATTCAGAATACTGAATAAATAATATAAAATAACTACATAAGGATTTTAATAGTTTATTGTCTTTCGATACATGAAAAAATAACCTTCTTGTCTTGGTGAAATATCTTCATCATATCCCATAAAGATCTTCTCTTTTTTTTCTTACATAAAACCTTTCTCTATATCCTTGGTAAAATAAAACATATAAAGGGTGAGCTCAAATGCTCAGTAAGGGTAAGCGTGGAGAAAATAAAACAAACCATATACATTTCATCTTTAAAACATGAACATAATGATAACACATCAAAATCATGAGTTATGAAATAAATCATGGCAGTACGTAAGGAATAGTTCATAATGGAACATTAATAATGATAAAATAGCATGGGAATAAAACATTTAATTTTGGAAAAACATTAAGAACATGATATGATTTTCATATTATCCAAGGCATTTCTACCATGACCATCTTATTGGACAAAGCCCATTTCTGAATCGAGTCCAGTCCTCATTTCTGTCCTGTAACACTAAACCGGATTAACTTACTGTTCTGGCCATGTCTATCTCATGAGATATAAATCTTTACCCAATTAATTTAAGGAAGATATAGGTCCCACCCATCTCATAATTAAATCTTTCTCATGTGTTCTCCAACAAAAACATAAATCATCCATTATAACCCAAAGAATAAAATAGGTTTCATAAACATCATCATATAATAACATAATCAATATAAAAAAAATTGATATAATTTCATCATAATAAAATTGAAACCATGTAAATCATAGAAACATTATAATTGAAACATACACATATGAAAATAATGTCATCTTATATGGAAAATGGTTTTGATAAAACACTTGAAATGAATACTTGAGGAAAATATCATTTCTTCATAAAAATAATATTATTTTCACAAAATTCCATGTAATTTTAAAAGAAAAGGATTTTTTTTTGAAAATATTCTTGAAATATTGTAGTGTATGCTTCATGAAAATAAGGTTTTATAAAACCATGAAAATTTGTTCATGCCGTATAAGTTAAAAAAACACTCTTCTCGTACTTTTTCTGGAAAAACAAAAAAGTACCTCATATTGGAAACAAACGTAATATTCCTTACATACCATGTAGTAAAAGTCAGAAATGGGAAAAAAGGGATTTAAACATACATGAAACCATTTTTATAAAACATGGACATGGATGATAAATATAACCCGAGTAAAACAATCTCGGATAAAAACGAGATTGGAAAAGTTGTCCCTTAACATATATCCAATTTCTTCCATATGTGTCAGAGACTCTTTTATAGTGGGTTTAAAGATATTATTAACTTGTAACATAACCCTAATAATATTCATTATATCATATATGATTCACGTACTACATTAGATTATCCATTAATTTGTCCATTCCATGTTAAAGTAGCGTTTTGGGTAAAATAGTTTCATTTATTGTCTGTGTTTTGACTTGTAATAAATAATATGATTACTTAGTTCATGATTATTTAATTCCATAATATAAAACATTATTTATGTATAATATTTATTCAGAATGTACAAATATATAATAGATTGATAAATGGAAATAAATACACTGTTCATGGAGACGGTAGGTCGTACGTACGCATGAACGCGGTTTTTTGTTTTCTTATTGAATTGAATGGAATTAAGTATATAAAATCTATATAAATATATATATATAAATCTAGTAGCATTATTATGTCATATATTTCATGATTACTTAATATATATACTTTATGATCATTCTTGAATTGTTAACAAGGAAAATGAATCTCATCGTGTCGCGAAGACGGTAATATGTACGTATGCACGAGTGATGATATCGTTCCCATATTTATTGAATTGAATTGGAGTTGATGATATAATATCGTAGAATCATTATTATTTTATAAAAATCATATATAGTTAATCATTACACCATTATGCCCATCCAAGTAAGGTGGTGGTGGAAAAACTGATTACACCACGGCGTGGAGACGGCATTCCGTACGTACGAACGTGCGGTGATTTAGTTTTCCATATGATGGATAAAAGATGAAATAGTGTTGTATCATATTTATAATAACATATCAGTATATAATTAATACTGATTTTATTACATTATAATGAAACAACAAATGAAGAGGAAGTAGAAGAAGAAAGAAACTTGAAAGGGTCGGTAGAAGAGATTACCTCTTCCTCGATGCACCTCTTTTAAACAACTTCATAGGGCACTAGAGTTGTTCTTTTAAGGAGACCCGAAGATCTATGATATAAATAGAGAGGATTAGAAGAGTAATTTTTAGGGGTTATCTGAGATTCAAGGCTCAAAAGGGTGTGAAGAGAAGATGAAAGGGGTTCCCTTTTTTAAGCGAGGAGAGGGGCACCATTGGAAAAAAAATGAAATATTATTTTATAATAAAGTCAGATTTGGTTTATAATAGCTCCAAATTAATTTATTTAGAAGATAATGTGGGGATGGGTATAAATCCTCTCAACCAAAAGAATTTATAAAAGTTTAGGTTACTAATTTAACCTTATCATTTAGATTTAACTTTAAGTTAAATAATTTTACATTTACCGTGTCTTCTTGTTTTCTTACACTATATGGTTAATAAACCTACTATAACAAGAAAAAAGAACCCTAAGTTGTTCATTATTAATATGTAACCTTTTTAAGTCATTTGGATGATCCTTAGACTTTTAAGAATAAAATAACAATTAATAATATAATATTTGTTTTAAAAACTATTTTATGTCAATTTTGACAGTATATGGTAATTGATATTAGTGAAAATCATAACAGCATGATTAGTTTTAAAAATGTTAAATAAATCAATAATTGCATGTCATATTAACCTATAAAATTATTTTAAATCATAGGAAGTATAAAATTACATTTATTTGGGTATTTATAACATCAATCATGTAAATATTTCATTAATACGGTAATTACTGCATCATCATTGTGTCATAAATAAATAAAATTATTTAAAGTCTAAAATTTATAAATAAAATACCTTTATGTAGGAATGATTTTTATCTATATAATTAATATTTATAGTTGAATTTATATTATGTATAACCCTATATTAAAAATTTTTAGATATTAAACTATGATTATAACTATTTTAACTCTTCTTTAAATAATATAATAATAAATATCCTAATCTAATCCAAGTGGACCTAAATGGTCGTATTTTATTCCTAAGGTTGTTTTTTGTCGAATTAAACTTATCCAATACAATTAGGATATGTGTTAGGGTAATATTAATATCATATTTACCCTTAATTACCATATTTACTTTTAACCATGGTTAAAAAAGTAAAAACATACTATTCACCAAAAATTATTTTTATCTTATTGAACCACATTTTATTCCTTGATATTAACCATGTCTCTCTGATTTTCTAAATTCCACTCATAGAAGCGGTAAAATTATGTTTTATGTAAATTGTAAAATTATCCTAAGAGGTGGGTAAAAGACAGTTAAAAGATAAATAAAATTTTAATATATCTAAAATTATTATAATATGACTCCAATGAATTATATAGAACATATATTGGTATTATGTATCAATTTTGACCTCAAATAAAATTAAATAAAATAAATAAGTATTTTAAATAAAAAGTTGGTTTTTAAATAGTAACCTAGTGTTTTCAATATTCTTAAAAAATTGCTTGTTTTCAGTAAAATACCAAAAATTCACCCTAGGATAATTTCAATATTTCAAATCCAAAAATTATGTCCATTTCGAATGATAAAATTTATAAAATTTCAAAAATTGGGTCTTACTATTCATTACGGCTAGTTTATATAACAAATTGTTGTTTAGTGAAACTCAGTATTGCATACAACACATGCTCTCGAGGAAGGTCATGATTGCGTGTAATGTAAGGAAAGTGAGGGTTGTGCGTAGTAAAATATTCGTTTGGTGTTGCGTATAACATAATCAAAACTTATTTCATTTATACATTAAACAAAATCTATACGTAATGTTGTGTAGAATAATTTCTACAAAAAGAACTTGAATTTTTGTGTAACACGAGCCAAGATTAGTGTTGCATATACTATAAGCTAATACGGTGTTGCGTATAGTAAAATCCAATCTTGGTGTAGTGTATAATAGAAGATATCAACGAAATTAAAAATAATATATCTCATAAAATATTGGGGTGTTACAAACCGGCTGGACATCTTCTGTGAAAAACTCATGAGGATGTTGACCCTGATCCATACCAGCAAAATAAAAATAATTTAGATCTCTTAAAAATATAAATTGGAATAAATTTACATTAATTAGTCAATTGTTTTCAATTATACATTTTATGTTCACCTATCCCTTGGTTAATCCATTCAAACATAAGCAAAAAAAATGAATGATACGTGATCATTTACGAGGTCTCTACCCTGAAACAAGTATCACCACATTTAGTAGCCACAATAAACATAAACAATTTTTGCATCCGATCATTTGGGGCCTTAAAAACAATGTCTCTACTGGATTCCAGTGGTTAATGCTCTTTATAAACATTGGTGACATTTTTTTTCCATCCATCCCATAAAACATCACATGCGCCTAACTCCAATCACCATCATATCCCTTAAAAAGTCATCTAATACCACTCTTTCATTCCTACCAACCCATATAGTGTCCCTCTCTTAGGCTATTAACGTGAGAATAGAAATAATTACCCTCGAGTCCCACCACTAGAAGGCCCTGGGTGGGATACTAGCATCGAGGGTATAATAAACACACAAATGGGAGGTATTACACTCTAAGAGAACTCAAGAGAATGAGAGAGATAATACATACACCCACTAACTACTTCTTTGACTATAATAAAAAATAAATACATGTACACATATGTAATGTCATGTAGGAAAAAATAAAACTGAATGGAAAAACAACAAGTGACAAAAGAAAGTAAAACAACAGTGACTACGAAGCCTGAGTAGCTCCAACATCCCCATGCTAGCAGTAACCAGCCTGATCTCAATGCTTCCCCAAGTGACCTCGTAAAAATTATATATACATAGGGTGAGTATAATTTTAAACTCTGTGGGATACTCCCTAGAGCCTCTCATGCAAAGGCAAGAAAATCATACTAATGTTCAAAGAACAACGAGTGAAACTATCTTGTCACCTAAACATTTATACTAAATTCCCAAAAATACAATGGATACTCTAATAAATTATCTAATATAATATTGTATAATATAATAATGAAATCATAATTACCCCACTACTACTACCCCATTGGTTTTCCTCTTTTCCCCAACATCACAATTCATGAGTATCTCTCTAAAAAAATGCTAGACCGAAGACACATGTGTATAGCACCACAACATGAAACTCGTGAAACTCAACACCACCACCACCCAACCAAAAGCGTCTTGGTAATTCCCGAGAGCCACAAAATACCACATAAATTGTATCATTCATCAGTTATTATACCTTTAGTCATTACATCTCACATGTCGAGTACAGATCCTCAAGCCTTCACAAACAATACATGTTATACATATAGTAGCACATAAGAAACTATATCAAAAATATATGTATATGAAATAACCAAAATAAATTATATAACTCTAAACAAATACTTGTGAAAAACTAACCACCATGCATGCCAACACTAGTATATAACAATTGAATAAAAAGGGGCCAAAGTTGGTAGTTGGTTATCCATCCTCCAACCAGGATATTGGGGAAAGCACCCCTAGGGATCAGAATCACTGGGGTGTTAGTATCCCTAACCGAAAGGGTGTAGTAGCCAATAGAAACACAAAAAGTATAGAATATACTATATCTCACAACCACATTATGGTAATAACCTATTCATAGACTCAACTACATCCAAAGCCACTTGGACTCCCGAAATTCATTTCTATGACTTGGTACCCTATAAGAACACACCAATTTAACGAGCTTTATTAAATTACTTTATCATCGTTATTAGTTTAACTTTTAGTTATTTAATTTTGAAAACATTAATTACCTATTATAAATTTAATATTACATTTAATTTTCTTCCCAACCAAGTTCCATGCCCTCTAGGAATAACCAAACCCAGTCGACAATTTCCCAAAAATCATAACCTCGTCATCGCTCCCCTGCAAGCTCCAACACTAAGGGTTAAAAATTTATTCAATCATTTATTATCATCATTATCACTATGCCATATTCTGAATAATAATAGAAAAACATTATAAGCTACAAAATGGAAGACGATCAGCATGTTCAATATATTAATTACCAATAAAGTCTTTTCCACCAATACCAGGGCATAGACCCATCCATCATTGATATGATAAACACAGAAATCATATGGCATACCTCAAGAGTCTTCACCTATTTTAAAAAGTGGTAAAAAAACCATATTCCTAAAGCAGTTTGAAATGTAAATAAGGTAAATAATAAATATATTTAACAAGTTTCCAACATTCATATCAAACCAGTTTCATCATCTATTGTGTCCTCCCCAACACCCACATGCATTACCCGGTGCATCACACAACTCTAGATATCAATTGTTTCACCAACTATTGGGCCTCCCTTCCCCCCAAGTACCAAAAGATCCATCCAGACTCATCCATCCTAGGATCATACTACGACACAAATCCGTAGGAAACAAGAAACATAGCAATAGGTCTATTAGAACTAAACAAATAATTCACCCTTCACACACAACGAGAACTCACATCTCAAAATCATAATGGGATCATCCTTTTAAAAAAAGAGGATAAAATAAAACCCCAAATTTCATTGTCTTTATCATATGACTGGTTCATTATTCCATATTGAATTAGATAAATAATTTAATCATTTATAACTGAATCCATTTGGTTATCTTCAATGCTGAACAAAAACTAGATTAAGTAAACATGTCTCTTTATTTTTGGAAAATTAATTCAAGATTAATCCCAGTATTATGTTCTTTACCAATATCTTCCAATAAAAAAACACTAAATAAGAAATGTATAGATATAACACTATCATAAAAAACAATAGGTAATAATAACGCTAGAAGATTGATAAAAATTCTATAATATAGATCATTTTTTATCTTTTAAATTTCATTATGATCTATATGATGAATGATGAAAACAATAAAATTGAAAATAATTAACATATAGTATCTAAAAATCCTCTACCTAAAACGGTTTTTGATGTTCTGTTCATTATAACATACCAACACAGCGGATCACAATCAGCTCTCATGCAACGACCACATCCACCCAAGGACGTCACGGCGCAACGACATCAACCATCACTGAATACATTTCCATTAGAAACACAAAGATCAGATATCGTAACATGGACATGAGAAAAGTAGGAAACTTATAGAGCTAACAATGAGATTGGAGTAACAACATACCTTATATTGAAGACAGATGGACACTTCATGGTTTCACCAACATAGGGGTGCACATAGAGTAGGAAAGGCTCCATGAGGAAATAATCCAATGATATCACAATCAAAAAACATTTTGGGATAATAGTTTAGGGAGCCTCACAGCATTGAAATTCATGATGGAAAAAAGCGAGGAAGATAGCTAGATCTTTTGAAAATCTAAATAGAGCAGGAGTTTAGATACGATTTAGATTTTCCCTTAAAGGATGATCTGATGAAGACTGTATGGTTAGACTGAGAAAAGGCACCCATACCCTTAGGTAAATTATGATTGGAGTTATGGGCTTTGAATAATCCTTGAATAACTTAAAATAAATATTTGAATTCATATTTCATCAAAGATAATGTCAATGGGATTTATCTATTTGATGCTAGAATTTTTTTTACCAGATTGATCTGGAAACACTATAGAACCTACCGAAATATTACATACTTACAGATGACAAGCCGAAAGACAACTAACTAGCAAAGGACCAACTGATAGAAAAACTATAAAAAAGTGGCATACTGACAGAGGACCTAGAAAAAATATGTCCTAAAAATAGAGGACCTACCAACATACTTTTTACTAATAGAAAAATGGCCATAATATGACCTACTGACAGACAACCAGACGATAGATAACCAACTGACATATGACATACCGATAGGTGAATCACTGATGTGAGTCACCAAAAGGCTCACTAATTACACTTTCAATATCTATCTCACCAATGAAACAATTCACATATGTCTCATTGATGATACATTCAACATATACTTCACTAAAAACACTATTTATAGATCTAGAAATATTGCTCACAGAACTAGGAATTTTGAAAAGTGATTGAAATAAGTCACCATGACAACCTAGAATACATCAATCACCGTATTTTTTCAAGGTAATGGACCAGAGAGGTCTAGACCATTACATTGACACGAACATATATTTACATATATTTCTTTATAGAATATCATTTTTATAAAAAATTTATGTTATTATCATAATAAAATTATTCAAAAAAATAAGGATATGACAAACCTTTTATGTCATGTGAGAATTAACTCAAAATGTATTCTAATGTTTTAATTTTCATTTCTAACTTCCCATCACGTTGAGGATGATAAGAAATTCTCAAATAAATCTCTATATTAAGATCATTTAAAATATATTTACAAATTTACATGTAAATAGTGGATCAAGATCAAATCCAATTAAAATAGGTTCACCATGAATACATAAAAAATAGTTAATATAGGGTTGTTCTAGGTTGTTCAGATGAAAATATTCTCTTATAGATAATAAATTCACATCCTTGGTAAGTCTATAAACAATAAAAAATACCACATAAATCATTATAGAACCAATTTTTAGATTAGCTACATTGTCCAAATCAATTTCATAAAATTTTCATGTAGGAATGTGATGTTGATAAATGACTCATTGTCTCGTATCCTTCTCTTTTTTAGAGATATTACCTCTTATTTTGGTAAATCCTTTTGGATTTTACCAAAGGGATACTTTGGTTGTAATTATTTTCCATGGGTGGATTCTAAGATTATGGAAGAGAAGTATGGATGTGATTTTGGAAGGGTTTGGTTGATCCAAAGGTCTGGATATGTTGGAATATGTTAGTGGTTGAGTGCTCTTATTATTGTGGAGTAGGAGTGTAATTCTGTAAAATATTAGAAGGTTAACACTATTGATAGGTATCCTATACAACATGTGCCTCCAATAATGGTACTCGTTTGATCTAAGAGGTGAATTGGTTGAAATATTTATATCCATTGGATTTTTATATGTTTATATTCCATTTCAAACCTTAAATAAATGTTTAACCACTACATAAACATGGTTTTACAATAATCACTGTAAAAATGTTTAATTATATTAACTATTCACATTTAAAATTAAATAATTTGATTATTTTAGAAATTATGAATGAATATTTTTTCAAATATGGAATACATTTTTCAAAATTCTAAGCATAGCTATGGTAGAAATTAATATATAATTAATCTTCCATACGTGTCGCGAAAGAGGGGTTTTAAAGAAAAAATGATTAAAATATTGAAATATTTTTATATACCATTTGAATGTGAAATTTGATCCAATAACCTATATAGTATTGTATGATGTAAAAATGAAATAATTATTCTTTAAAACTAAAATTATGTATATTTTAATGATAATAATAAATAATAAAAAACTAGTTTTCAAATAAAATTCATTATTTTTCATTATTCATCAAAAACTGAAATATATTAGAAAAATCCAAAAAATCAACATTGGGTAATATTCCCACACTAAATAAAAAATATATCTTATTTTATGAAATTAAATTTCTAAATGTCTACAAAATTATTATTATTATTATTCATCAAGGTACATAAAAAAGTAGTTTTTTGAGAAAACATTATTTTTCAAAAACATATAGACTTTTCAAAAAATATATATATTCCAATATCAATAAGATTTAGTTATGTAAAAAAATTAAATATATTATTTAAAAAGTAGTTATTATAATTATTATTACAAATTTTAGTAGAGAGACTAGAAATTTCTTTCTTAAATAGTAATAATAATAATTTGTTATTTCATAGAAACTCGGTGTTGTGTGTAACACAAGCTATGATGATGTCGTGTGTATCACAAGATTAATATGTTTTAGCATAAAAAACATTAAATTTGAGTAGAGTTCAATTAATAACATCAATTAAATTTAATTTAATAAAAAATTTGTCATAAAAACATGGTATTTTACAGTCCTCCATCAATAAATTATAGTTATTAATGCTAAATAAATCTTGTTTTTTGGATATTGTAAATGCATGAGGAGTGATTTTTTGTTGAAAATTTATTCAAATTAGACCCACATAATACCATAGTAAACTTTATAATGTATACATAAATCCATACACTGGTGTAAAAGATAATCAATCATGTAATCCACTAACTTGACTATTATCTTATATATTTTATTGAGGAAATAAAAAAATTGTTCATTTGGTTAAGCCACAATACCACTTTTTCTAGTTCAGAATCCCATTGAGTGATTGGTCGATTATTTTTCTAAAGCTACATGGAATTATAAACATGTATAGGTTCTTCATTTTTAATTCCCTTATCCTATTATATAAAATCAAGAAAAATTTACTTAACAACCACTTATACAACATGTGGCTCATGTGAAAAAAATTTCCCTTGGCCTATCCCTTTTAATTTATTTTTTGTCTAACATGTGTCATTCATTATAACAAAAAAACACTATTTGAACATTAATCACTAGTAACTAATCACTTCGATAATTTCATGTTTTAAAGAGAAATAATCATTATAACTAGTCATCACAGATCTCCAAAAATCAATAAACATTAAAATTAATTTAAAATTATCGATAGACACAATTTGAAAAATTAACTTATTGTGGTAAGTCACAATTAAAATGAATGAATTGATATACTCATTTGAAATAACTAGTATGATAAGATGATAGGAACCCTTGATGTTCCCTAGAACACATTTTCACATAAATATAATTTTTCACTTTATGATCAACAAAAATGGGTTTTATGCATATTTTCAGGAAATAAAATTGATGTTCTGATGTACTTATCTCCTATATACCATCCTGAAAATACATACCGTCCAACTATGACTGATATAATTTGTAACATCATTCTCCAACACATTTTATTGGAATACTTTGGTGGTGATAATAACTCTATAGGACATCACCATGAATCCAAAGGAAAAAAATATATTTCATGGGTTATGAAAATCATTATAAGATGATTTTCCATTATAAACAAGAATGATCTAAAAATAAAAAAAATAAAACCAACTATATGCTACATGATTAATAATTATATAACTAATGAAGAAACCCAGATAATTTGAAACATTATTATTGAAATGATAGAGTAATAAGAGTTGATGTAAATAAAAAAAATTAAATCCAATGCACTTACACTAATATTGAGTTACACTAATGACTCCCAATGATAAGCCAAAGATGAAATCATCAACCTATGGGATCGTATTCATGATCCACTATTACAGTAATATGACACCTTTCCCTCTCATGTGGTCCAATAAACAAAATATTACAATGTACAAAAGTTACTAAGCATTGGGTGAGTATAAATATTTATAATCATTCCCTGAAAGACTTCCCAAATCATGCAAGTAGTTCATGAAAAAATTATCTCATAATTTATAACGTAATTAATATCCAAACTAGAAAAATAAAAATTGTTATTAAATTTATATAATTTTAAAATTAATGAAAAACAATTTATCTATTGGGACAAAGTCATAACATACATGGATATTATATCATTTTAGATGAATATTCAGAATAATAAAAAAGTACATGCATAAGGGTAGTAATAGTTTATTGTCTCTAGAAACATGGAACAAAATATTATAACCATTCTAAATATCATCAATCTTTCCCAAAATATATATTATTTTTCATTAAGTAAACCTAAAACCTTTCTTAATAACCCAGGGAAAATAAAACATAAGAAAGTTTGAGCTCAGATGCTCTATAAGGGTAAATACTAGAGATACGTAAGTATAACATGAGTATAAGGTTATAAGAACATGAGAACACATTTGAAGATAATAACCTAGATATCAATAATCATATAAATGATTCTTGGCATAAATATATGTAATTTTTTAGGCATAAATCATTATGTAATAATTTTCATAATCCATGAGATAATTTTTTATGAATATGACATATTGTTTTTGATATACACATAATATAATTACATTGAGAAATTGTAAATGTATAATCATTTGACTCATTAAGTTAAGGAAATAAAATAAGGATATTGAATAAATTATAGACATGTATCCATGTCCTCACATTACATTAAGAACATGTAATGAGGTTCATGAATTATATAATAGTATTCAAGGTTCACTCCCAAGAATATTAAAATAGTGTATCAAGAGTCAAATATTTTCTATTATGGATCAAGACACACGTGTTTCCCCTTAAAGGTTATGATGATACTATTTCCCAATTTTGTTAGGTACACACATATTTCCCTTTATGGATCTGGGTTTCCCTTCTCCCCATAATAGTCTAGGTTTCGCCGTCTTCAAATAATGGATCTAGTTTTCTATTATTCGTATAGTGTATCGGGATTACCATTCATACCACAGTGGATCAAGTCCAATGAATTGTTTAAAATAATTATCTCATGATATATAAATATTTTCTGAATGCATTGGAGTGAGATACCGTTCCCACACGTCTCATAATGAATTCATACATACAGATTCCCAAAAATCCTAAAAAATAATCATATCATAAACAAAAAAAGGAAATTATTATCATAAACATGAAATAAATTCATAAAATTCAAAAAATTATAGTTTTCATAATTATTTCATAAAAGAATAACCATTGAAAACAAGCAGGTTTCAAGAGAATATAACCCATGGATGAGAAATGATGTTCATAACCATCATTTTATAAAAACATAAAATATTTATACATATAATATGAATCGTACCATTAGATCATATCCCCAAGAAAGAAAAAGTAACACCTATGTATATCTTCTGAATTAGTAAATAATTTTGAAATATCTATTGAAAAAATGTCATGATGAAAATATCTTATATACTTAAAAAACACATTAAAATATAAAACATTTCTTAAAATATATTTCTTAGAAAAATAATTCTAAAATTTATAAAGGATACTATGAGAAAAAATTAACAATGCGTTTTTTTGTAAAAATATATTCATTTTCCTAGAAGAAAACAATTTTATGAATTTTTTTAAAAAACGTGGGTTTTGAATAATATATGTTTTCAATCAAAGAGAGAAATAAGGTCCGGTTTTCTTAAAAAAAGTTAAACATATTCAGTACCAAATATTGAAAAAATAGTGAAACTAAATTTTTGGGTATATTGAATAAATGGAGGAGGATATAATTCATGAGGTTTCGTGATAGGTGGATACTAATATATCACTAATTAAATCATAATCATATACAATCTTGAAAAACAATGATATTCTAGAAACAAACTCTTACAAACAATGATAACATTGAATCATAATCCTTTTGAGAGAATTAAATTAGCTGAATATTATAATATATTTAAAAGAAGAAGAATATTTTTGATAATACATGTCAAATGGATAGTATATATATATCATAAAATAATATATGTTCATAGTAAAACATGGGTCCCAAATATGAAAAAATTGGGAAAAAATTACTTCATTGATTCGGTAACATTTGAATAGTAAACCCCATGATAGGAAGATCATAAAATAGATAAATAAATTAAAATAATTATATGGATAAAAACAATATAATAAATTCATTGGAATTATTTACACCATAAAAAATATATGAGTAGTGAATATGAAATTAGTCTCGTAGATGTAAAAGAGATACTAGAAATCTTTTTAACTTATGTCATCAATTTCCTTGTACACTTTCAATCCTCTTATATAAGAAAGATAAATTTATTATTATTATATCACCAAACAATATTCTTATATATAATACTATATATGATTTTTTATGACCATATATTACCTGTTTGTTAATGATTCTCGGGTAATAACTGCATTGTTTTTTCACATTTAGTTTGATTTGTTGTAATTTTAGAACTTTTAAATATATCATTATATAATCACATTCAAAATAACAAAAATTTTATAAATATAATATATATTCAGTATAAATGTTTTTATAATTACATATAAATGATAGAAATATAAAATTTAATACACCCTCCATGGAGACAATAGGGCATACATATGGATGGACTCTGTTTATATTTTCATATTGTATTGAAATAAAGATAGTAAATTATATATATATATATATATATTTTATTTCCATTAAAAATTATTATTTCATATATATCATATACCTTTACTAAACCAATATTTAATAAATTCCATTTTATGTGTGAACGAATCACATCACTTTCTGGGGATGATAGACCACACGTCCACAAACAAAGTTATAATATTCCCACAAAAAAGAAATTATGAAGGTACCTATTATATAATAGTTAAAAAACATAATAAAAATAATTAAATTCTTATAAATTAATTTCCATGATTATTCCCAATATTGAAATATGGAAATGAAAGAATGGACAACATTTTTCATGAGATGATAGTCTATCATACACATAAATGATGATTGTGTGTAACATTTGATTGAAGGGAGTATTAGTTTAGTTTTACCAAAAAAATAAATATATATCTTTATATTTTGGATACAAGGGTTATATATATAATAATTCAATAAGTATAATTGAGTGGGTGTATAATGTAATAAATCAAATGTTATTGTGGAAGGTTGTTAGGTCTTCTTTGGGTAACTCATTTTATTTTCCACCAAAGTGTTTCATTGGTTGTATTTATACCAAAGGGGGGGATTATAGGATAATGGGGTAAAATCTGGGAGGATATCTATCCATGGATTTTCTATGTCAATGGGTCTTGATAGGTGTGAAGAATTAAAGGGGTTGATTTCACTTTAATAGTGGAGGTGGAGTGAATTTCATGTTAATATAAACAGTTATACACTATTGAGAGGTATCCATTACATCACTTGCCTCCAATAATTGATAATTTTTTATTAAAGTGATTATATACTGTAAATATGAAAATAAAAAGGATATTTTACATTATTTAGGTGCATTTTCCCCCTTATGAAAAAAATTAACCCTCAAACAAACTTTTTTTTACCGTAATAAATACAATTAATTTTAATAAATTTTAGTAATATTTTAGTTAGAAAACTATGTTAAAATAAAAAGATATTATAAATTATTATGATTAAAAAATTTGAATCTATTTTACCCAATTATAATCATATAAGTATCAAAAATAAATTTAAAAATAATCTTGAAAACGAGATGAAACAACAGGTTTCCATTTGTGAAAATGGTTGAAAGATCGAATTGTTTTTATATCCAATTTCACTACCAAATTGATTAAAATGACAAATATTTTATTAAGAGAGTTATAAAATATCTAAATATATTTTTAATCATATATAAAAAATTATTTATCTCTATGAAAAGGATAGTTATCAAGAAAATATTAATTATCAAAAAAGTACAAAAACAATGTTAAAAAGTATCCAAAAGTTTGTTTCAAGACATCCCTATACATATCCTTAAAAACATCCCTAGGTATCTCACTAAGTTTTATAGTCCTGGTTTCAAATGGTTTACTATGCCTATCCATTGATACCAACAATAGAGACCCAAACATAACATACATGGATACAACATCATTTGAAATGATTATCCATCATTTTACAAATGTTCATTCCTCTGAACTATAATAGCTTTGTGTATTTGGAATCATGGAACATGATATTATAAATTTGTAAAAGATCATCAATTTTTCACAAAAAAAATATCCCCCTTTATAACTACTTCTTAAAACCATTCTTCATTACCTAGTGAAAGAAAACATACTAAAGGGTGAGCCCTGATTCTCACTGAGGGTAAATAAAGGAAACGAGTAAACATAAAATGAATATATGTGTATGACAACATAAAGATACCGATTTATGTTCATAAACATCATATAAAATATCATATACAATATTCCTGTCATTAATATTGGTAGTTAATAAGGAAAAAATCATAAAGGAATCATGATCATAATCTATGGTAAAATAACATAAGAATAAGACATAAAAATTTTGGCACAAAAAATAAGATTATACCGTTTTGAGAAAGTACATGTAGAAACATATTCACTCATTTTGTTAAGGACATGAAATATGAACATCACATAACCTCAAGAACATGAATTCAATTCCATATATAAATTTTTGAACATGTAATCATGTTGACACATAACACTATAGTAGTTAAGGATAACTCCCAAAACTATAAACATATTGCATCAACAGCCTCATAATTCCCATTGTAGATCATGATTTTCCTATTTGACATTTTTTATTAGGACACACATGTTTACCATTTTGGAATGGGGTTTCCATTCTTCATATAGTGGATAGTGTTTCCCCTCCTTCTCGTAGTGATCCATGTTTCTCTTTCCCATAGTGGATTGGTTTTAACCTTCTTCCCATAATTTATCATTCTTATAGACTTGTTTCACTTTATTACATCATGAGATCTAAATCTTTTACCAATAAATTAGAGGGAGATATAGGTTACAACCATCTCGTAATGAAATTATGCATGAATGATCCACTAGATCATAAAAATTCAACATATCATTACCCAAACAATAAAATCTTTATCATTAACATGTAATCATCTCGTAACCTATGAAAATGAGATAGGTTACAAAGTCATGTAATCATTGAATAACCAATCAAAAAAATAAGGGTTCCTAAGAATATAACCGTTGGAATATATATAGGTTTTATAAAAATTACGAAATAAAAAATAAACCATTTGTTGAAAATAATCTTAATGGTACCCTAATATGATTTTCCAGGAATGGAATGATTAAAACCAAATAATCTCCTATTATATAGGAAATAATTTAAAAATATCCTTTGATATAATTTCTTGAGGTAAATATCCTTTCATCTTTGAAAAAAACCTTTTATAACATTAAACAATTTTGATAAGCTCATTCTTTGAAAATAATGTTGAAAAATTATAAAGAATGATTTTAAAGCCATTTTAATACCATTTAAATATTTTTTTAAATCATTTTTCTCGAAAAAACTTTTTCTAATCTATTTAGAATACATGGTTCTCAAACAAAATAGATTTCTGACTGAAGATTTAAATAAGGTCAAATTTTCATTAGATCATTTTATTAATCATATTAAGTACCAAATAGTGTCAAATTTTACAATTACATGAGGGTATCATGAAGAAAAATAGATATAGACAATTACTGAGATTTGTTTAGTGGTGGATAATAGTATTTCTCCAATAAAATCACAATTATAAACAATCGGGATAAATGATGAGATTTTGGAAATAATCTCTTACAACATGGTAACTTTGTATCATAATTTGTATGGGAGAATAAAATTACATACATGTTATAATATCATGAAAATAATAATATAAATTATATAAAATTTCAAATGGATATTATATATACATCTTAAATAAATGTAGGTTCATAGAAAATCAATGTATCTATAAAGGAAATTTGAGATAAAATTACCATTCCAATATGTTAACTTTTCAACCCAAAACCCCCTAAAGGGAGATGAAAAAATTGATATGTAATTATCCATAAATTTAAGAATAATAATCATAGAATACATTAATATTCTGTCTATATACAACACAGTGAAATGACTGGTGAATATGTAAAATGTCTTGCAGAAATAAAACCGAGACTAAAAATCCGCGTACATTAAGTCATGACATTTGTAAAACATTTTCAAACAACATGTATACGAAATATAATTTCATTATAAATATAAAATAAAACCATATAATTATATTTAATACCATATATGATTTTATTCTAACTTTATATAACCTTTTTATTAAATATTCATTGTCTATGTTACGTTTCAGATAATAATACCTTTGCTTTCGCATGTGTTTTTATTTGTTATAATTTTGGATCTCATTATTATGTCATTATTCAATATCCTCCATAAGGAAAAGTATTATAAAATAGAATATATATTCATTATTTATGTATTTAAAATAATCTATGATATATAAAAAATATAAAATGGAATACACTGTTCCAAGAGATGGTAGGTCGTACGTATGTGTGAACACTATTTTCGTTTAATTATGTATTAAAAGTAAGTAAATAATATATATATATATATATATATATATTATTTTAAATATATATAACATATAATTTTACTAAACCCGGCTTTAATAATTTGTATGTAAAGTGTTAATGAATCTTATATCTTTGAGGTGGTGGTTATCACACATCCACAAACAAATTATTTTTGTAATAGAAATTTGAATTCATGAAGGTATATATTATATGATAATAAAATTAGAATAAATAAACCAAAATATAATATATATAATATAGAAAGTTAAATTAAATCATTATTCCCAACATTGGAATGTGGAAAAGGAAGAACGAACGACAACATTTCATGAGGCAGTAGTCCTCCATACACATGAAATATGAATTTGTATCCCATTTGATCGAAGTGTGTGTGAGATTATATATTACCCTTAATATAAAAAAATATCAGTGTATTTTGGTTATTTAGGTTATTATATAATTCTATAATAAGGATAATTTAGGTGTGGGTAAAGGAATAAAACAAATGATCTTATGGATGGATGTTACCTCTTATTTGGGTAACTATCTTTATTTCAATAAAGGGATTAGATGGTTAGATTTATATCAAAGGGGAGGATTATAGGGAAAAGGGAGGAAATTTTGAATTTAGAGATGGGTTTTATGGGGCCATGGGGCTTGAGAGGTGTGATTATTTGAGGGGGTTAGTGCACTTTTATATTGGTGTATGTGTGATATTCTTGTCTATATAAAAAGATAAACAATATTGAGTGGTATCCCTTATATCATGTACCTCCAATAATTTTACATTTTTGAGTCAAGGAAGTATATTTTTTTTTTATTATTTCTAGTAAATTTATTTCTGACACGTGTCTCTAGTTTTTCATTCCTTAGGTTAATATTTAACCACTAAATGAACTTGTTTTTACCATAATAACTGTCATTAATTTTAATTATTTTCCATTATATTTTACTTCAAAAACTAATTTGATCTTATTAGAAATTATAAATTATTACTATTTAAAAAATAATATCTTGTTTTTCAAAATTTCAATCACAAAATTTGAACTAATTATTTAAAAAAATCCTATATAGGGGATGAAACAATGGGTTTTTTAATGTGATAATGTTAAAAAGTTAAAATTGTTTTATATCCACATTCACTATAAAATCAATTCCGTTGAAATAAACTATATTAATATATGTATAATTAATTTAGATATTCTTTAAACAAATTTATAATATCATTTATGTATGAAATTCAATTTTAGAAAAAATCATTTTGAAAATTAAATTTTATGTTTTCACTAATCATCAAAAAAATAAACCACTCCAGAAATTAACAAAATTTCACCCAATTTAATTTTTTATATTTAAATTTCGAATAAAAAAAGTTTATTTTTTAAAATAAAAAAAATATTAAAGTGTAAAAAATTATATTTTATATAGTTTCTCTATTAAAATATAATAAAATTACATTTTATAAAAACAAAACTTTTGAGTTATATAATTTCATTTATTATTTTCTTATTCATATGAAATCTATTGGTTGTGTTTAAAAATAAATTATCAAATATATATTATATAAATTTTTTTAAAGACATTAATAAAATGTAGTTTCACTAAATTATTAAGATAAAATGGCTTTTTTTATAAAGATAAATCGTTTTATTAGAAAATGAATGTCAATATTTTCAAATATTTCTTACATTCATTCCAAACTAATTGACAATTCAAAGAACTATTTTTTATAAATGTGTAAATAAAATTTTCACAATTTAGTTAATATTTTTTTAACTTCCTTTCTGATGGATCAGTAGAAACTATAATAATATATTAATAAAAATATTAATTGTATATTGTAGTTTAGTAAAATTCTCCCTCCTATATAACATAAGATATCAATGGAACATGTCATTATGTTTATCAAAATCTAACATAATGTTCCATGTACCAATATATAATATAATTTTATATTTTAGCACAAGTTCGACATGGTTTTTTTACAACCAAATAATCACATGATGATTTTATATGGAAAAACATATATTCAATGTTTTGTGGAATGCAAATTATCAAAAATAATGAATAAAATTGAAAACAATCATAAAAACATGGGGTGTAACATTTTCATTAAGAAAATATTTTTGGTTTGAAAAATCGACACAATAAATTTTTTCAACCCATTAATACACTAGGAATACCCATTTCATGTATCTTAATCAAACTTACAGGAATTCCAGGTGATTTTTTTATACCCAAGAGCAGTTATTTATCAATTCACAATGTTTTTAAAGTGTTACAAATATCTTTGATTCTTAATAGATCAAACCCCATATTAGGGATCACATCCAATGAAAATGAATCCATGAAAAACATTTAAGCCAAGACCATAATACATATCATAAAATTACACATAAAAATTTTATTCCCTATAATTATATTAATGAATTTATTTCCTTTATTGTTCTAAAAACATAATTTTTAAAAAAATTAAAAATATAAATTTAATGGGTTTTTTCTAAAAGACACGAAATACAATAATTTCAATTAATAAACAACAACTTGTGGGTTTTCAATAAATGATTCAATTTTCTGTTTATAAACCCGAGAAACCCATCAGAAGTATTCAATTCCATCAAGTAATATAATAATTTTTTAAGAGAAAAAAAAATTTACTGCTAAATAGATGAAAAGCAAAATAATGACATGTTTAAACATCTATAATTGGGATCACAACACCAATCCTTCAATGTAAACAAATAAAATCTCATCAAAACCTATCATGGATCATTGATTCGTCCATAAATAATTATATATAATCATAAAACAATTATAGGATGAGATAATCTAATGAGAATGAAAATGCATTAAGACTTACAATTAAAATTTGTGATCCATAACTCTTTTACATTCACTGAAATTTAATCCTATATCAAAGGTAATATCAAAGTGATCCTAAAAAAATGAAGTTATAGATACTATTGGATTATGAGAAAAAAATAAGTTTATGTGGTAAAATTTAAATTAAACTATAATTTGTAGTTCCTTTAATGAATGTTCTACAGTAAAGACACACAGTTAAAAAAAATTTCTCCAACCATATTCATTATAATATGTGAAAAAAATATAACAATATAGTTCTTACTCATATTTTGGAAATTTGATTTCCAAATGTGGGATACTATTTTACATTCTCAAAAGTTCTTATATAGTTGGGCCATAAATTTTGAAAACCCAAGCACAAACCATCCATTAATACTTTATAAAAAACCCATATCAAATGGTTTCATGTGTTAATTCCATGGTTCCATTAACATTGATCTTAATATAAACACATAAAAAACCTTAGAAAACTATTCAAAATCACAAAAAATCTATTCAAATTCATCCCATGTGTTATATAAAATAAAAAAAATATGGTTAAATTACATGATTTTAAAACTAATTTCGACCAACATGATTCTCTTACTAGTAATCTGAAATGGGTATTATGTATTCTCATGTATTTTCAATGACAAAGTGTAATGGACACCTCATGAAATAGTGCCACATAATCTCTACTATAATATAGCATTAGAGAAATCAATAATAATTAATATTTAAGTGAGGTAGTAGATATAGTAGTAGATGAAAACTTTGACTCTATTTGACCAATTATAAATCCCTCTCAACCCCTTTATCTCTATATATCTTTATCAATCTCTCTCTCAAGAAAAAAAAATAAAATAATTCAATAATATTTATAATTTAATATCTCTTTAATATAATGAAGTATAGAATGATTTATCCTTAATAAACTAGGGTGTTTGTACAGAATCTACAAACTTTGAACAATGAAAGGATGAAATTACATAATCTCTAATGAGATGACATATTTAGTGAAATATAATAAAAACCATGAATAAATCTAAATATAATTATCTATATAAAGGTAAATGGGTTAAAATAGATGTAGTACTAGGGGGTTCTCTAATATTTGGTCTGAAATGCTAGTGTTCTTTCTAGTAGTAGAAGGAACCTTTGACATTGGTATAGTGCATCTATCACTCAATCACTCTAGAATAATGCAAATAACTACATTTGGGTTCTTAAAAATTGATTCCCACTTAAATATATATATAAATATTCGATGATATATTAGGGATATCCAATGAT
The DNA here is from genome assembly GCA_963277665.1 of Viscum album. NCBI lineage: Eukaryota > Viridiplantae > Streptophyta > Magnoliopsida > Santalales > Viscaceae > Viscum > Viscum album. The sequence goes on along the minus strand of OY728133.1, from coordinate 937,746,237 downwards.
GGTTTTAATGGATTAATAATATATAGGAATTATAAGGATGAAATTACATGATCCCTGAAAAACTGATAAATCCAAATAAACAAATTACAATGATGGAATAAAAGTACATTTAAATAACACTGACAAGATATTTGTTCTAAATTGGTTTTGGTGTAATGGTATGTTTCTAATATATATTTTTATGTAGATGAATATAAGAACTCACATGGAGGAATCCATATTGTTCTTGTAGGGTAATAGGAACACAATATAGAGTCAATTTCCCACAATGTTAATTTAATCCTCTTTGATGAAGGAAAATGTAACGTTAAAAAATTAATAAATGAGGTTATGTGATGGTTAGTGGTCCACTATGTAAGGTTAGGATGATAATAATTAAGTGAAAATAAATCCAAATGTTAGGGGGAATAATATTAGTGGAATAAAAGAATAATGGAATGAAAAACATATTTTACAGAAAAAAATTATTTAAACATTCTAAATTAAAATTTTAAACTAAAAAGAGATTTGTTTAAAATTTTAAGCATAATAAGTTAACAAAATCCACTATTAACATGTGTAGTGGGATGTATTCTTATTCGCATTGTGTTCAGTAACAAATTTTTTTATTAATACCTAATTACCCATGGCCTCCTCTAATTGAAATTGAATTATCTTCATTTATTGAAATATAGCATCCAATTCAACCTCCTTCTTGAGCAATATAGAGTCACAATATGGGGATATATAGTCACTTAATAGTTCATTCATAGAAAAGTGTGAATGTATAAAAACCACATTGAAAACAATATAATTCTTCATGTTTTATGTATAGTGATATTAATGTTATTAAATGCTTGAGTTGGCCACTATTTTGAAAACATGATGTATTCTTAAATGGTTTGCAATTGTTATGGTGGAATTCATTTCCATATAATTTTTCAAATCAGAGTAAAACTCTATCACCTCAAATAACCCCATCAATATATTCTATGTACATGAATATATTCTCATGAATAGAGTAGACATCGTATTCAACTCAATTTATTTACTTATGGTGTATCATCAGTAGTGATAAAATCCTTCATAGTTATATATATGTTTTCTCCAATTAAAATAATAATTAAAATATGTACTTCTCATAGAAGACACTTATTTATTACTGACGAATAAATATATTTTTAATATTGGCGTCGTATATTCATAATCTTCTCCCAATAGCCCTAGTTTTTTTCTTATTATACTCCTTTCCAAATATACTCGTAAAATTAATGGAAGGGAATATATTAATTATATAAGACCACCATGGTTCAGTATTAATAAAAAATGATTTCGTTCATACTTATGGGTTAATGTTAACAACTATTTTGATTAAATAATGAAATTATTACTTTATAATCAAAAAATGTATCCCAAGAAAGTGATATGGAAAACCCAAATTCTATTCTAAATAAAATAAATCAATTCTTAAGAAAATAATTCTTATTAGGATAAGGTTTTTTAATCCATATAATGATGTGTTTTTATCTAGAAAAATCAACTAGAGTATGAATGTACATTGGCTATAACTCTGTCCATATTACTCTGATTGACCTAATTCAAAATTAGATGTTAAGAGAAAAAAATTAGAAGTATTTGATAGTTTTACTATTAACCCAAATTGTAAAAATCCAAGTCTATTTTTCAATTAATAATTCACATTCTCCGATTTACCAAAAGGAAAGAAAAAAAATTCCCGATCCCCATATCATATTAACTAATTCCAAGGAAATATATATATATCAGGGGAAATATTCCACCCTAATATAAATTTTTAGAAGTAGAGGATCATTACAAGATATTTTATATAGTGTTCCCAAATATTACATGACCAGAAAATAAAAAAAATAATGAGAAAAATATGAAATCAGTATAGTGTACAATGAAATGAAAAACCATTCAAATAATCAACAGGACCACAAAAACAAAATTAAATGAAATTTACACAATAAGTACAAGAAAAATATCCAACGTTTGACTTTGAAGATATTTCATCCAAAAAATAAAAGTAAACTATGGAACTAATAAGACTCTTCTCCCAATATTCCGTCAACACTCTCCATATCACCAAAAGTCTAACAGTCTACCAATTTGAAGACAATCCATAAGGAAATATAGATTAGGTAAATCTCTAAAACCTAAATGGAATCATGAATGTTGCATACAACAAGTGGATTATATAATATGTTACCAAAAATAATTCTCAGTAGGATCTCAGAAAATATTTTTTGTAGTTCATTCCATAAAAAAATAATTTCTAATTATTTTGACTATATTTCAAAATAAGAGTTTTCCATTTTATAAAATAAGGATACCACAAAAAATATCATTACTTATAGAAAATAATTTTGTTCATCTTATCATAAAAATATATTGAAAACTCCATTTATTGATAAAAAAATTGGTACTAGAATGTTGGATATTTACATTAACAAAATCAAGAACAGAAAACATATTTATCATTGAAAAAAAATCATCAAATGTAAAAAATCATTAAAACCCATTCCTCTTTTTTTAAAATTTTTTTGTCAAAAACACATAAAAATGAATTTTGAAAACATAACCCATCCAACATGAAATAAATGATAACATGACACAAGCTGAAAAATATACATCAATGATGATCAAAAAATAATAAATTCAAATGGTTCCATAAACAATTATGTATAATGGAATAAAAATAAATTAGTGTGGTTCACTATATAGACCATTAATAAAGAAAAACATGAAGTAGGATAAATTAGATGTTTTAATTAATAAATTAAAAGAAATTACTCCCAATTTGATTCCCCTTACCAAAGACATAAAAATATATACGGTTTAAATTTTTTTAGGGGAAGGATTAGGGAACACACCAGTTTTTAGTACTATAGGTAGGATGGTAGAATAAATAAGTGGGGTTGAATAGGAATTTGAAATAAATTTTATGATTATATGATAGATTTAATGTTAATTATTTTTATATACAATAATATAGAAATAAGATATTTTCATTGTAGATCAGACTCAATTAATCCTATATATAATATTCACTGATCCCTAACAAAAAGAGATATGAAACATGTTAAAAATATAATCTAATAATTGTATTTTCAATAATTAAGTCACAATACAATTATTATAGTATTATATATTGAATTATTAAAAACTAGAATAAAATATTTTACTACCTAGTGGAAAAACCTGACCTATCCTTCAATTTTTTTATTGGTGGCACAACCGAAATGAAATTTGTTTGGGATTCATAGGCCACAAAAATGAAACACTAAATGTGGTAGTATAACCCACACAATTTTTATCTCAAAAGAATAAAAATAATTAATGATCCATTGGAACCAAATTAATGATTTACTATTTGAGTTCTGAGGTATCAGTGATCACCTTATAAAGAAATGATAAAATTGTTGATGTTCGGGTGAGAAGAGTAGATAATCTACCAAGTGTAGTAAATTTTCATAGTACATTAATATCATCAAAATAATTTCTTTATAGATCTATAAAAACTTCTTATATATAGTTCATATATGTAAAATAGATTAAAATAATGAAGCATGTTGGATTTCATCTTTCCCATTACTTTATCTTAATTATTTATTAAATTATCATTCAAAAGATACACATTTTTTCTACATATGAAATATGTAATATTAAAAAATATGATATATAACTAAAAAATTTTATAAAATCCAACACTAATATCCCTTGTAAAACCCAAATAACATATAAAAAATAAACTATCCAAATTCCAAACATATTAAATTCTAATATCATAATGGTAAAAGATAAAAATGGAATTCTAGGTTTTCAAATCTACATTTCGGTAATTTTCTATGAATAATTAAGGGTAAAATATATTTTTGATAATCTATATAATTTTAAGATTTATTTTATACATGATGAGTAAAGGTAAATTGTAACACCATATAAAGGTAAAAAGAATTCATTCTACCTTGATTAAGAAAAACACATACTCTATATATGTTTCAAGAGGGTATGTGACGTGTATATGTAATGGTAAAATATCTTGTTAATAGAATATAGGTAAATTAAACACTTTTCAATGGTAATTGGTAATTTCAAAAAATCATGTAATTGTTCCAAATATATAATATAATGATAGAAAAAAATAAATATGATGTTGTCAATAAAATTATTTAATGAAAATATAAAAACTATCACCATAAGCCCTACCAAAATACAGTCCATCACTCAATGCTACCATCAAGATTGCTTCCATATGGTGATACCACCAAGTGTTATAGTTTAGATTCTACATTTCAACTTGTTGTAAAATTTTTGTTCATCTATTAAACATGAAAGAAATGTTTTTTTGGTCCAACAATTAACTAGATTCTATACATGGTAAATTGGATTATAATATAGTTGATGAACTCACAATATCATTACTCATGGTAACTTTTGAACTTTGTAAAATCTTCACCCATTATCTCAGCATTCATCAGGGTATAGTTAATATGTTATACCATACCATGTAGTTGATATATTATATTATAATATTAGTTATGAAAAACAAGTGATCGATCAAGTATAACATGTAGTCGATCCATCATAATGCTAGATCATTCGAACACAACATGTGGAAAATCAAATATAACTAGAAATCTATCAAATAGTATTTTATTTATAATTATATAAACAAAGTAATCAAAAAATAGGTAGTTTGATTTCTTCATCATATTGAAACAAAATAATGTATTTGCAACTACTGTTGATCTACATATGAATCAGATGTGTGATGGTAAAATATATGATTTATAAATGTGTGCATGAACTTATATAACTCATGTAAGGTTAACCTTGAATTAAAATAACTTTATCATGGGTAACATGGGAATTTAGTAACGTATTTTTAGGTTAAAACCATAATATAATTTATATAAAATAGTATGTAAAATTAATTTTTCACTATATATAAAAAAATAATTATCAATAACATTAAAGGTTAATAAGAATAACTAATGAACAATTAAATACCAATTATAAATGTAAATATTATTAAACATTAATAATAAATTTTATTTCATGAAATTGTGTTATATTAAGAGATATTATATTTTATAAAATAGTAGTATATATAAAATAATATACCAAATCATACAACATAAAAAAGTATTCGCACTAAAAATGTCCACCTTTCTAGACATTTAAAATAAAAAATGTAATTAGTCATTCCAAAACAATTTCCTAAATTTTTTAAATTATCAAAAAGAGATAATATTTGTCTCCTTAAATGTATGAACATTTTTTGGAATAATGTTTCTCCCCCAAATTCAAGCTAAAAATATTTATATTTTCATCATACCATGTTGAAAATTGATTTTATAAAAATAATTAAAGTCTAGGGGCTTAGTAAATATATCATCAAAATGATTTTATAAGAAAATAAATATTTGTTTTTTTATTTCCTTTTTCAACGTGCTCAATAGGAAAATAGAATTTATCATCAATGTGATAAGTCCTAGAGTGTTGTATGTGATTTTTTAAATGGAAATAATAGAATTAAGTTTCCCATAATATATGAATATTATCAAAAACAAAACAAAAATCAGATAGAATTTTCTAAATCCACAATAAAAAAGAAAAACAATATGAAAAAACTATGTATTTATATTCATAAAATAGATGTTAAACAAAATTTTTTATCATTAAATATGAAAAAACAAAAGATTAACCAAGTAAATAATTGTTACCAAAAGTTATTTCTCATTATATCTTAAATCCCCCAAATGAAGAATCATAATATCATTTCACACTAAAATTAGTTCTAAAATATAAAATAATCCAAGAATAAAATATCCTTTAAAATATCTAACAATTAATTTAATATAAACAATATGAATTTCATTATGGAAAATTTAAAATCTACTACACATAAAAACTGAAATTTTAAATCAATATTGGAAGAAATTAAGTATATTAATCGTCCAATATTGAATATGTAAGTTTTAACATCATAATGTTTACTAGATTTATTTAAATTTAATTTGCAATTAATATTGATGGGCGTAATTTCAAAATAAATATATTCTAAACCATGTATATTAAATATTTTGTTTGCATGCTTAGATTGATTGGGAAAATAACATCATTTTACTGAAATTTTATCTTTACAACAATGAATTTCAATTCTCCAACATACTCATAAAATGTTTAGAAGTAATTAATTATAAAAAATAAATTAAATATATTCAAATAAAGATCAAAAATTAATTTCATAAATATTTTTTCACACTATCAACATATCATAATGATAATTATTAACAAATAAATTAGGATAAATCGTTCCCATCTTAAATTTTGTTTCAAAGGAAAACTACTTTTACATTCATATCATGTTAGAAATGATTATTTAATACCATATAAATTCATATAATATATTAAAAATGATCATTATGATTTCAATTTTTAAAGTCATGGGTTTTTATAATATATAACTTTTATGGAATAAAATAATTTATAAAAGATATTTTTTTATCCAATTGAAATAATGTAAATCCTATAAATTAATAATAAGTTAATAATATCCTAATTTATTCTAATAAAAAATAGTTGAAAATTATTCTCTAAAATCTTTAAATTCATCTTCATAACCACATTGAAGAACTATTGTATCATCATATTAAAAAATTGATCCATATTCAACCAGTTTGTTTTTAAAGATCCATTTTTCTAATAACACGAGAAATCTTTAGTAGAATAACTATGTTTGTAACGTTATTTATAGTAAACATATTTAAGTCTTCATTATTATAAAAAATTAAATTAGTATCATTGAATTCATCATAAATATTCTTAGGTAAAAAATAATAAATGAAATCACGGTAAGTAAAAATATTAATTACATATAATCTATTTTTGTACATTGAACACAACATTTATAATCACATTATATATTGAATTATCTCTATATATCTCCCAATTTATTTCACAAATAGGTTCAGATTGAGAATAAATATAATTCCAATCAATATTTGTATCTTTATATTTAGGTTGTCCCTCTTTAAAATTAAAAACAAAAAATTAATCCTTATATTGATCAATTTCATCATCTATTTGATTCAAGTATTTTACTTCAAACAGAAAAATAATTTAGCCTTTAAAACCATGGTTCATTTATAATATACTCAACGTGACATAATATTGTTTTAATATCCAAAGGAATATAACATCACTATATTTTTAATCAAATTTGTCTACATAATTCTTAGTATTGAGAATAAAAAATTATACCCAAATACACCATATTAAAAAATTCATGTTTTTCTACACTCCAAAGATCATATGGTGTATTTTTCATCAATGGTATTAAGATAATTATTTTAGTAACATAACAATATTTATTCATATGTTCTACCTAATTTGTTTTGTATATTAAACTCATTGAAAATGGTTATATATATTTATTAAATAGATCAGTTTTTCTGTTCAAATTATTCATTATGTTTTGGTGTTATTGGAGCTGAAAAATAATCGAAATTAAAATATTCTTCACAAAACTAGATAAATGTTAGATTCTATAATATACCAACATAATCATCAATAATTTATTTAATTATGTTTACTTTCACATTTTGAAAAAAATTACAGAAATGATCATTTTAGATAATGTTGAAAATTTGAGAGATAATAAATTTAACCATGTCTAACCATTATAATCATAATATTTAGGAAAAATATGTCTTAAGTAACAGACATGATGGTTTTATAATATTAAATAAATCTAAATTATTCTAATGAAGAAGCCTTATAGAATATACATCATTAATTGGATTGAAACATCTTATATATTTTTTTCCAGTTCAAATAGGATTCAAAAACAAACGTGATATCCTCATTGTATGTAAGTAAAAAAACGGCATGGTTCTTTTAAATATTGTAAATAAACCTAAATTTATCATTTACCAAACCTTATATTCCAGTAAATTTTATCGCGATTTTCAGAGATTAATATTTTTAAACCTAATCACTTATTTCATTTAAAATATTGGAAAAATGTTTTCATTTATACTTGAATATGAATAAAAATATTTACATTCATATACTATTTATATTTCATTAAAAAAATTAAAAAAAATCTTTAATCATATTATTGTGAATTGATTAATAAATTTTGATTAAATCATTAAACATATAGAACTTCATAAATTATAATATAATTTGAGATTATAACCTCATAAAACCCTTTTCCCTCACATTTATAATTATCACAAAATGTAAAATTATCGCTTACATGTATTAAATTATATAATGTTTTATATATCATCACTTATATATCCAGATAATCCATTATCCATGTAGAAAACATTATTTTTAATTATTCAAAGACACACATCCAGAAATTCATATATAATAACATGTTGGTACCCATGAAAATTTTGGTCAAATGGGATTCTCATATGAGTTCTTGGGAACCCAAAATGATTTCAAACAATTGTTTATTGGTTATTTAGAAGATAGTGATTTATAAATGAAATTCGTTGTATGACCAAAAAATTGTGGAAATCTCAAGGATCCCTCATTTTCATAATGAACATACATTTGAAATCTAAAAGTAATAATCGATGATATATTTCCATTAGTTATATTACCAAAAAACGTATTATAAAATTTCGGTAAATTTTTTAAATAACCATTACCTAATATAATTTTTTTATTTTATTTAAATCATCATTTAATAAAATTTGTATCTAACTTGAACATAAATGGTTATATTTGACTTTAATCCATGTATTTCATTTCTATGGTATTTATTTTTTTTTAAAAATATAATTAAAATTTATTTCACCATCTTCATGTCAGTTTGATAAGAAATCAATTTTTTTCATTAGATATTAATTTTTATTAATGGAATATTGTAGATTTAACAGAAAAATATAATAATATATATGTGAATTTTTCAAGTCTTATAGTATTTATTTTAGAAATTATTAATTTTATTTAATCACAAAATTATGTGGACTCAGACGTTTCTCATAAAAACAAGTATCATTTTTAACTTTATAATGAATTTTTTCATCCTCTTTAAGTAGTTTTGTACAAGTGCTTTTTAAAAATCATATTTAAAAGAAGAAGAATATGTAGAGTATTTGACTTGATTTTATGAATCAATTAAGGAAAAAAATTCCAAATCCTTTTTTGAACTCAAATATCTATCAAAGCATTAATCATTATTGCAAATCTATATATATTTCATGTATTTATTTTCATTCTCATATTATTTACTCTTTTTTTGTTCCTTCATTAATATTTTGATATTTTACTTGATGTCCTCAATTTTAATACACTAAGAAGAAATTATATCTTGAACCAAATTTGAATTAAAATTACCTTTTGTTGTTATTTTTTATATCATTATTAGTATAGAGTTTCCAAAATATTATTAAATTACTTTTCTGTAATTTTTTTCCTCTCATTGCGACATATGAAGTATTCATTATTTCACTGCTTTGTAAATCAGACTAAAATGTGAATGTGAAAATATTAGACCATAAAATATTTTCCTTATTATTTGTATTATCTTCTACAACATGATTTTTAATATATAAATCATATTCAAATAATGATCTAATTGTATAATGAAGTGTGTATTCCATGAAGTTATAGTTCTCTTGTATATAAATATTTTTAGCATGACATTTATTATGATGTTCTCTCAATACTCATTCAACATGAACATGATTTCCTAGAGTTTATCCATCAATCATGAAAACATGTTCCTATAATCATAAATATCACATCCCCTTTATGAAAATGTTAGGATATTCTTATGGAAAATTAAAATATATATCAAATAATGGGTCAACCCGTGAACAATTTTTTTTTTCTAACAACGAATATATATTAAACTCCAATAGGGGGGATTGGCCTTTTTAGATAAATTTAAATATTATACAAGAGTTTTAAATTTTATGAATCAAAAATAAAATAAAATAGGTATTGTATATTTTTATATAAGTTCAGGACAAATTGATTCTACATCCACTCTACACCCCTCTAAACCATAAATCCAGATTTCACCCACTAGGTATGGAATGTTAAATTGAATTATTCAAACCTGTAGCCAATATAAAATTAAAAAAAATTAGGGGATTAAATCATAAAACAACCATTATGTTATTATATAGATTCACAAATCGAATAATCCGACTTTGTACCTTAAAGAGAAACTACATTTATCCTTTTGGAAAAGTCATAACCCCCATACACATAAATATTTAATGGGTATTATATCACAAAAATGATTTATCATTAAAAATAAATAACGTACCACATAAACAAGATGATCAATTCAAGGTCTTATTGTCAAGGTAACATGTTTCTATCATGTAGAAAATAATTAAATGATTAAAATTTAGATAAGAGTAGTATTTATTCACCAAAGTGTATATTACTTGCACAATTTTATAATATCATCGACCTCATGTTTTTTATATGGATCTATTGAACTCCTTATGCCAAATTTTCCTATACACCTAATATTCAAATCATAAATCCCATTGTAATTTATCTTATCCAATATTGTATCTCAGTTATTCATTGAATGTGCTGGAAAAGTATCTCCACTTGGTCTACTTTGATAATAAATAACATATAATCAATTTTTTATAGTGTTAACTCATTAAAATAAGCTTCATTAAATTCTCTAAGAAATTTCCCATTAAAATATTGGATATAAAAGTTTCAATGTAAAACCATATTATATTTGAAACTAACATTTTTAAAGAGAAAACATTAATTTTAGTTTTTTAAATAAACTTATATGTACGTTTGTCTACATTTATGAGGGTAAATAATATTTTTCATAAGTGCTATAGTGGTAAACAATATTTTATATATGCGTAATAATGTTAAATTATGACAATATGTAAAGGTAATAGAAAAATTTATAACTTTTTTAAGGGAAACCCATACTATATATATGTTTTGTAAGGGAATGTGACATGATCATGTAATTGTAAATAATTTTTTTTAAATACTGTGTAAGGGTAAATGAAATACAATGTAAAGGTATAGTCTACCTTCATATACACATATAAAGGTTCCAATTAATCATTTATTTTTAGAACAAATATACAAACCTAACAACACATTTTTTGATCTAAAATATGATAGATACTACTAATAGTGGAAAAGTAAGGAATTCGTACATCCAAAACTACCATTAGATGTGATATAAAAATAATCTACCATCAGGAACATCTATTCAGATTATACATTTCATATTGTGAAGTATTTAATTTTATTCATTAGTTTAACTGAAAATAATTATGCAGTCACTCCACTACATAGCATGATTATATACTTGATTCATTATATGGTCATACAACTGATGCGATCATGGTCACATAACTCATGGTCTCTTACAATGATTTTCATATTTTTTCCACTGTCACGTTATTTTTTAGTTTATTGTTGGTCCATATTCCTTACCTTATTGTTTATTTATAGGATAATATGGTTAATTAATCAAAAAAATTAGTTGATTCATCATGAATTGTGTTCGATAAGTAATAAATTGTGGTTGATCCAATATAACATGTGGTTAACCAAATACAACATGTGGAATATTCAATAATTTCCCACAAAAATATAAAAATGGTATATGAAATTTTTTTGTGTAGTTTCGTAAACATATTTCCCCAAAACATAAGATCTAGTACCACTACTATTATCCAGAAGTAAAGGACATACAAGGGTAATATATATTATGTTTTATGGGAAACATGATCTTATATAGCTCATGTAAGGGAATATTTGTAATACAATAAGTTTTGTAATAGTAAAATGAAAATACAATAGTATATGTAATGGTAAAGAACAAAATAAAAAGGATTCATAAGGGTAAGGAATAATAAATTCTAAAAACATTTTAAAAAATTATAATGAATTGTAAAGAACAATTCAATAACTTATGAATAAGAAAATTGTAAATTTTATTAAACATTTATAATTAAATTATTATCAATAATAATTTTTAAATGAAGGTATTTAATGTTTATAAATATAATAAAAAACAGAATAAAATACCAAAACATTCAACACACCAAAATATCAACACTTATACCTATACCATCCCCTTGAAGGTTAAAATCTCATAGAAATATATTTATATTTCACATAATAAAATAACACAACTAATATCTAAAAATATATTATTTGTCTAAGGATATCTTAAAAAAATATGGAAATGGAAATTTAAAAAATACAATTGTGAATTAGTTTTTCATAAATTCAAATTTACCCTTACCACTGACACCTTTATAAACCCCCCATTTTTTCTACACATTCTATAAATCATATAATAATAAACTAATCATAAGCGAGTATACAGGAAGAATTTTACATGATTTATGGTCATAAAATAACCAATACATTTTTTTAAATGTATAAATTGGTATTTAAGGAAAAATGACATAGAATTCTTAGTCAGTTCAATTTATTGAAATTCCACATTCAACAATTCATTAAATTTAATTTTCGAAAACAATGTGTCATAAGATATTATGATCATTTAAAAAAATTATCCATTGGAAAAAAATGGTTTCACGACACAAATATTTTTACTTAAAACAATTATAAAGAGCCATGATTAATTTTCCTAAGTATTTGGAATGAAAACTAATTTAGTTTCATTTATATAATGAACTTTCTTAAGAAGATTCTCTATATGAATCCCCAATTCCAAGGAAAATAATTTATAAATTTTTTTAATAAAATCAAAAATATACATAAATAAAAATAAATATTTAGAAATATCTATTATCATATGAATTAGAAAATAAATAAATGTTATAAAAACACATACCTCAATAAAATTGGTTACATGTTTCATCATGTTTCATTATATGGAGAACTCTCAATCAAGAATGGAAACACCATAAATAAATCAAAATAGATTAAAACCTTAATATTAGATGGTCTTAATCTCTAAATACCTTATGTTTTGTTACTAGAATTCATTTAATAATAAGAAACCCAAGGGTAATAGAAGAGAGGAGAGTGGATAAGAGAAAAGTGAAGGAGTGTAGTGATTACATTGAAAACATTCGTAAAAATCATGAAGAGAAATCTATGACTAAAATAAAGATAATGGGGATATCTCTCTAAGATATTAAACATGAACGACATGAAATATGAAACCGATGGGGGTTTCATAATAATAAATACATGATAAACAATATTTTGGGGAAAAAATACAACTAATCATAGGCCCATTTATATCTTGATTTATATATTTAGGGAAATAATTTCATGAAAACATGGAACCCACTATCATTATATATGTATTTATATCATCAATCCCCCATACATGGTGTAAAGGACATCCCTGTTAAATATAATAATTCTATCTGAGCAGTATCAGGTTGTGATACCCCATTTTCAATGTTAATTATTTATGTTCAATACTATAACTTCCCAAAACATCCTTAACATACAAAAAACATAAGATAATCCCTTGAAAACTAAAAAATGTACACGAAAACTACAACATATACCAGCTTTGATTTTTTGATTCCATAATTCTCCCCCACAATTTATATTATTTTCCCCATAAATTCGTTGTTTTAAATAGATAATGATGAAATGTTAAATGTCCACATCACGGTATAATAGGTGGGTGGGTCGAGAAACATAATGGATCTCATCCAAAAATGAGAATCAACACACAATCCACTACCAAAACATTATATCTAGAATAATTAATATTATCTGAATAACCTTCCTTAAATTACTAAATATGTCCATGATAAAATCATTTGAAACATCTATCTAAGAGGAATGAGAAGAAAGGATACCTAACATAGGTACTCAAACTATTTGGAATTCATTTATAATGGAATTATCATTAGGCACTACTCAAACAAAAATTCACCCAAAAAAACAATCCTATAAAAACTTCCATTCATGAAATAATCTCATAATTATAAAGGAAACCCAATCCATGGTAAATTCAATTCAAACAAAACAAAAACCATTGTCAAAATCATGAACAACCTACAACTAAAATCCTCACTAAATTGTTTTTGACAACCTGTAAATATACCATATCAAGAACATATATGGGGTGCATAAATGGGTTTAAATACTTGATGATGGTAAATGAGACCCAAATATTGAGGAATCATTTTATGTCTAACAAAAAAAAATAACATAGTATCTATGTTTCTAATCGACCTAATGTGAAACTCATCCTAGGAAACAAATAATATACCTAAGAATTATCATGTTTTACCAACTATGAATCCAATATCACAAATGCATCATCACCAATACAAGATCCCTAAATTATCACCCAAACAACAATTATTTCATAAAATAATGTGAATTATCATCCATAAAATAATGACCAAGGAAATATCCAAAACCTATCTACAACGTATCAGGAGCCACCCTTACTAAATATTGACACATTAAAAATACAAAACGTACACATAATTTTCAATCCAAAATAATAACCCAATACTTATTATTCTAGATTGAATTATTATATAAAATCCACCTTTAACATACCTTTTAAATGAAACTTGGATAGACTCGAATGAAAAAATCACTATTCTTGAAAATGATCTCCTCTAATAGAGAATTCATTCTCAAAATCGCCATAGAAATATGGTTGATTCTGATTCAAAAAATACATGATAGGGATTGTAACAATACAAGTATTCGAAAATGAACTTCATATTAAATGATTGAAATACTATGTCTCTACAAAACATTAATTTTTTACTAAACTATCCAATAAGCATAATTTTTTCACTTTTGTGATTGGAATTTTTAAATACTAACACACATGATTGCGTCTAGGGTGATTTTGGGAGTCTTATAGAATCAAATTAAATTTGGGTGAATAGTACCTTTCCCTTATGAATATTATTGTAAACTTATGAATATTAATATGTCTATAATGAATAATAACCTCACCCCTGAATGTAAAAAAAATTTGGGACCTTATAAATGACGTAGAATATTTTTTAAATTATTAGTTATGTATTTATATTTTTTTGATTCATAAATATTTAATTAAAATTTTAAATTAATAATTTTTTTACTTTTACAAATGGGGTTTCTAAATAAATATTTTTTTCATCCTATGATTTTAAAATAATTTAATAAGACCTTAGTTAAATGTTTATAGTTTTATAAAATAAATTTTTGTTTCAAAACTATATTTTTCAAGTAATGATTTTAGTTAATAATTAAATTTCTCATATTAAGAAAATTATTTTGAAAAATTGGAGTATTTTTTAGGATTATACATTTTTAAAATGGCTATGGTGGTTTTTTGGTATTTTTCAGAAATATATGAATGTTTAGTAAATACATAAATATGATAATTTACCGTATAATTACTATATAGTTTGAATACACTATTTCATACGTCATGGAAGATGAAAGAAACGATTAGTGTGAAATCATGTGAACATATTACTATTCATGGTCATAAAAATCAATATTTTTTTGTCTTGAGAAAAATAATAAAATAATAAATAAGATATTAAATATCACTCATCTATTTCACTATTACTCCCTGACTCCCTCTTTTAACCACTCCTCTCAAGCCTTATTACTTTGTCCAAATTCTTCTAAAATAACCTCCCAAGATCCTCCCCCATTTCCAAAATCCCTTGGTCTCATAAAATTACTATAACCTATCTTTTAAAGTGACACTCAAGGAAGATAACATTAAGAGGTAAATTCCAATTTTCATTTCTTTTATTTTGAGTTCCAATATTTTCCTTTTCTTTCCTCACCACATTTCATTAAATTGTTATGATAAATCACGTACATTACATGTACTGTAATTTTGTTATTATATTTGAATAACTCATTAACATCTCTCTTTTCACATTCTTTTATACTTGAAATGAAAACACCATTGGAGATGTGTTAATTTATCACATTCAAGGATGATGGGTTTTTAATTTATATTACCATATTTAATTATGGTCATGAAACCATTTTTATTTATTAACTAGAATATAATATATTTATCATATATTATGTATGCGTATATAATCTTTTTCTACAAATTATATTCATTTATATGAGTTATTTGTGGTAAAAAACTGCTTATTAACCGAAAAAAATTTCATTAAGGTTTTATATAATTTTTTATCCTCACTTTTGATAAGAAAATGAAATTTCAAACCACTTAATAATATAGATATTAAAAAATAAAATAAAACTTATATTATGGAAACAAATTCTCATCTTACATGTTTATCCTTAAATGTATATATGTAAACCAATCCAAAATACCAAGGATGAAAACGCTCCAAAATAGTAAAATTGAACCTCTTAAACAAATAGAGAAGGTCATAAGTGAACATAACAAGGCTATAAAAAATCAATTAAAAAAAAATTGGGTTCAATAAATATCAAATATCGAATTAAATTTTGTTATCCAGAACACGAATACTCTGTGAATAACACCAGCAGACTTAAGGAAATGATTTTATACTTGAAACTACATTTTCATTCTAGCTACTCTTATTTTCTACATACATTAATTAAAATTTAATTTTTTTTATATGTACACATTAATTCTATGTGAATGTTCTGTATATTTTAACCAAACATAATCCTACATTAATGTATCATGATTTATATGTTATGAAAGGATCTTTAAAAAATTCTTCCTAAAATATAATCCCAATTCAAGGGTATTTCCCAAATTCATTCATATTTTCAAGGGAATTATATAATATGTTTTTAGCTACAAATATATTCATAAAATACATAAAAATTTATGAAAATAAAATCTTACCACACTTCTAGTTTTATACAAATATTTTTTCAAAATAACTCTATTTTTAAAAGTAAAAGAGTATTTATCTTAAAAATTACTCGCTAATTTTATGAGATTATCTTCATCTATTTCATCACTCTTGTTTATTCTTATATATTATTGAGATTAAATTTTAAACATATCAAGAAAAATATTTAATTTAATTTTTTATTAACAGTTTCACTATGGATGTTCTATCTTAAAAACATTCACCAACTTATTCTCAATAGTTAGTGTTGATGCTTAAGGTTTAGGGAAAGTTATATTCATTTAATATGTTAATTTAAATTTATAATTATTTATTATTTATGATTATATGAATTAATAATAGCAATGCATTAAACTTATTAAATGATGAGTGGGGCCCAATATAGCCCCTCAATTTATCAGTAGGATGTCTCATGAGACTAACTATTGTCTTGGAAAGATGCCTTGACAAAAATGGTTATTTATGGTCCTGGCATGAAGCCTTGACATTACAGTTATGGTGTCCATCATTATGATTTCCCTCATTATGAAACTATTAATTTAATGTTAAGATGGTTATTCAACTAGTAGAATAACCATTATTGTTCTTTATTATTTCATTATTAATTCATCTCTTTTTCCTACCATAATATGTTAATGTTTATTTTTTAAGGAATGTGTTTTTAGTTATTCAAAATGCATATTATTTATAATTATAATATCTTATGTCTATTTATTACACCTACCGAGCATTTGAGATCTCCCATTTCTAATGTTACATTTTCCCAGGACATGAAGAGGTATATTATTAATAACATACAGGGATAAACTAGGTGTTATGGTTGTTGTTAATAGACTTTTTAAATAGTATTTCATTTCATGTTGTAATTTTGATGTTGTGTATGCATCTAGTTTTTAAACACTACTAAACTATTTGGCCCTCCCAAATATTAATTTCTTGTAATGCTGCAAATGTAATTGCATAAGGCACCAACTCCAAGAAACCAGAGTCAGGGCCCTTGTAGTGGGTATCATAGGAAGTTTAGTTGAAAACGTGTAACTATATTTTCAAATTGTAGATTAGAGAACAAAACCCTAAGATTTAATTTGTGGATAAACATACAAAAAAGTCTTGGATTTTATGTATGGAATATATTATATAGATATTTCTAAAAAATACATCAATGTATTTATACTACAAGTGGAAATGGTTTTAAAATAGATTTACCTTAGAGTAACAAATCTGAAAATGAGTTTCAGTCTGGACCTATCGTATCCCGGTAGACGACAACAGGCCTTACTATGCACCTGTTTTGACACTACTGAGGGATATTCTTTTGATAATTCACATTTTCATTATAAGGAATTATGAGGGATTTAAATGCAATTTATTCCTCAAAGAACACATTTTTATTCTTATGATTATTGATAAGTATAAGAATTCAATTTGGGCTATGTATTTTCATGCAATGAGATTATACAATAAGATTCATAACCTAATCCAGTGTATGTAATTATTTTCAAAATTGAACCATGTATAAGGAATAGTGATGACATGAACGCATGTATTCCATGTAGGGATTTTCCTACGATTCAAGATAATGATGTTGGCTCTATTTATGAAACTCTTGATGAGAAACTTCTAAATATACTAGGACAGCTGAATTAGGTTATGGGGAATAACCTTAACTGTATGGAGCATCCAGATCCATAAAATGAAAGTTCTATGTTAGACAACTTTTTTCAGAAACATCCTCCATAATTTAATGTGACTAAAAGCCCATTTGTAGCAGAGCAGTGGATAAGTTCACTAGAGAATTTATTTCTTACTTTAGGATGTAATAAAAAGGAATATTTTATTCATGTCAGTTTATCATTTGTCGGCAGATATTGTTTGGTGGTGGTATTTATATAAAAACTATAATGAGGAGGAATAAAAAAATGAATGGATTATAGGGATTTTAAGGAAATCATGTAAATATATACTTCCCTTGTGAAGAATGAGAAGATATGGAAAGGTAGTTTATGAATCTGAGGCAAAAGGGGATGAAAATGATAAAAATTATGAAGCCAATTTCCCAAGGATTGCATGACCATCCATTAACTGCATATGTAATCTAAGGGGAAACAGTGGTCAATTATTTAATTTTTTAAAACCCTTCCCTTCTAGGGCTCTATTCTCTAAATGTTTCTCATTATCTGAAGATATAGTATCTTGTGCTATCATAAAAGGAAATTAATTCTCTAAGTCTCATTATTTAAAGGGAAATCCTGAAAAAATGGGGTTGTTAATATATCATACAACGGAAATTTGGAAATGGGAAATATCTGTAGAGTTAACCTTCAAACATATGTTTATTGTGGGAAGAGACACCCAGGTGAATTCACAAAGGTTGTTATTGTGTGTTACAAGTGTCAAAAAAGGGATACCATCCCATGATTGTAAGGGATGAAATACGATATCAATGATCAATTGTATAATTACATTGAGAGATGAAATTTATAAAATTATTGTCCTAGAAATCAAGGAAACATTCCACAAATAATTACAAGGGAGAAAGGCAAGCTAATGAAATCACAACTGCTGATATTTAAGTTTCTAATGATGTGGTGGACGGTACTTTAATTCTTCCTCAAACATAGAAAATTATTTATTTGATTATGGATCATCAAATTATTTCATATATTAGTATTTTTCCAAGAAAATTAGATAATTCAAATTTGATTTAATAAGGAATTTTAGATTAAAAACTCTTAAGAGAAGTATTATTTCAACAATGATGTATCGGTCAGTCCCCATTATGTAATACAAACGTGTTTTATCAACAGATTTTATTATCATACTCATTAATGGATTTGATATAATAATTGGTATGTATTTTATATAATCATTGGTATGTATTGGATTTCGAATAATGATATGATAATCTATCATAATAATATGGAGGATAAATTTTTTAGAAGGATATAGAATCCATTATCTTTAGATCAGAAACATCACCATCTAATTTTTATTTAGATCCACCCAAGTAGCTCTGCTGAATGAAATTTTTGGGGAATATGAGAACTCAATTTTTATGAGTGAAGAAATGAATATTTAATTTGATTATTTTTCTATTATCAAATAATATATTGATCTTTTCCTGAAGTATTTACCTTGAAAGACTCATGAGTGAGATGTTGGGTTCTATATTAATTTAATTCGTAGTTCAAGGCCTATATCAAATACTCCAAATAGAATGGACACTTTGGAATTAGTAAAACTGAAGATACAACCAGAGATATTGAGTGATAAAGGATTTATTCACCCTATTTTCTATCTATGGGGATCCCATGATAATTTAATTAATAATAATGATTGATATATGAGTTTACTCATTGACTATAGTGTGGTCAATGCTATAATAATAAAGAACAAGTATCCCCTACCTCAGATTTATGATTTATTTGATCAAATTCATGGAGCTAAATATTTTTAGAAAATGGACATTCGATGTGGATATCAATAGTTCAAAGCGAGGAATAAATTTTTTACAAAGACAAATTTTTGAACCATGTTTGGGCATTATGAGTTTAGATTAATGCCTTTTGAACTAACTAATGAACCCCCTATTTCCATGGATCTAATTAATAGATTTTTTAAGTAATATATTGATGAATTTGTAGTGGTAATTATTGATGATATATTGGTATACTCTAAAAGCTACGAAGTTCCTGAAAATCAATTGTGAACTATTCGGATTACTCTTAGAAGAAATGAATTATATGGTTTGTTCAGAAATAGTGAATTATGAATTCAATCATTTTATTTTCATGGAAACATTGTCTCTAAGGATTAAATACTTCTTTATCCTATGATGAAAAAGGATATTCAAAAATTTCCTACTCGAGAAAACATAACTGAGGTACAAATATTTATTGGTTTAACAGATTTTTTTATCTATGTTTCATTCACAAATTTGCTTGTTTAGCTAACCCAATGACCTAGAATACACATAAATGGGGAATGTTTATATGGAAATAATTATGTGAGTAATGTTTTGATGAATTGAATAAGATATTAGTGATTTATATGATCCTGACTCTACTACTGAGGAATAATGGATTTTTGATCTATAGTGATACATCAGAGAAAGGACATGGTTATGCCGTTATGCATAATTGTACAGTTATTTCTTAGGAATAATGGTAGGTAAAAATTCATGATTTAAATGATCTAAATCATGATGTATTGGCCTGGTTCTCTCCAGTACATTCTTTTTCTGAAATATAGTGTTTGGGCTATTCTTGGGGGTCATGGTGACTTATCTTCAAAATGGTGTCTAATATCCAAAACAATTTTATAAAACAGTTTCACAAAATAGAGTCACTTCTTTTTCCAAATTCCAAATCTATTTCATGAAATGGTGTCACGAAATGGTGTCACTTTCTTTTCCCTATTTATAAATTGTTTTATGAATTGGTGTAATGAGACAATGTCACTTAATTTTCAAAATTTCTAAACTGATTCATGAAATGGTTTCATGAAATTGTTTCACATATGTTTCTAAATATGCAGAATATTTTGTGAAATGGTGTCATGAAATGGTGTCACTTTTTTTCAAATTTTCAAATCTATTTCCTGAAATGGTATCACGAAACAGTGTCACATTCTTTTAAAAATTTCTAATCTAGTTCATAAAACCATGTCGTGAAATGGGGTAACTGCCTTTGAAAAATATCCAAACACTTTAATGAAATGGTTTCATGAAATTGTCATACTTCCATTTCTAAATTTCCAAACTATTTCATGAAACAATTTCATGAAAAGGTGTCACTTTATTTGACAAACTTCAAAACTATTTCTTGAAACAGCTTCACAAAATAGTGTTACTCCCTTTTCCAATTTCAAATTTGTTTTATGAAATAGTGTAACAAAAGGATACCACTCTAATTTCTAAATATCCAAACTATTTAATGAAATGGTGGAAAAAATGGTGGCATAGAAACGATGTCATGAACAATGTTTCTAGAACTGTGTCATTTCCATTTTCAAATTATCATTTCTTCCATTCTTCCACAGTTTCAACAACTTGATGTTCCATTTGACATAAAATGCATTAAAATAATTTTTGAGGGATTTAATGTCGATTCAATGCCCTTACTCCTTTCATAATTTTCCATAATAGTCAAGAAGCATGTACCAAGTTAAAATGAATGTTCTATGATATATCTGATCATTGTGGAAAATTAATCATATATTAAACCAATGCTCTATTAAATCATCCCAAGGGTCAAGCTATCTTCCTCACTTGTTTTTCCTTATTTTTCCCTGGTGAAATATTCTATAACCTTTCCTTACTTCTTATCAATGTTGTGTGTGTTGCTGAAGCCTTGGATCGTGTCTTCCCTTGAGATTCTTCCTACAGCATGCGCACCCCCTATTTTTGTGCAACCAAGAAGTGTTGATATGTCTACGATATAAGGTATGTTATATCACCATTCTTCTATATAAATCTCCTTTCATTACCCCATTTATGTGTTATGTACTGAGATATCCATTTTTCTATTTGATTTTTATTGGGAGATGGTTGATGTTGTGGTGCCTCTACATCCTCGGGTGGATGCAGTCTTCTAGGATAGTTGATCATAATTTGTTGTGTCAGTCATTCTTGTAAAAATAATTTATGAAACCTTTTGATTTTTGGGATTTGTGGATTCGAAATTCATTTATGTGAAACTTTGGACATACCATGTTTTGTCCCTCTAGATCACAATTGAATTGACATAACAAATATTTGAACCACAAAAATAAATTAGTATCGATGGAATGTTGTTGTCTATTGTTTGTCTAGATAATGTGATATCAATGGTTACCATGTTTAGCATTCCATTAATGATGGAAATTAGTAAAAAACGTAAATTAGAGATTAATTTTAAATTAATTGGATTCGGATAAATTGGAATGTTTTTTATCTGATTGTTACTGTGGTAAATTGATCAAAATCAAATGGATCCAGTTATACATGATTAAATGAAATAAATAATTAAACATGCATTATATAACTGGTTTTGTGATAAAAGATAATTCTTGTAAAGGTTCTATGTTACCCTACTTATTGTACCGGCTAATAGCCTTATCCTGTTGTTGTGAGTGCTCGTTGTGTGTGAATGCTAGACACATTGATTGGGGTCGATATCCCAATTTCGTATTGCTAGATTCATGCTGCTTGTGTTATAGTGTTCTCCTAGGAGGATGTTGTGTTTTTTGGGGTAGGGAGGCCCTGGGATTATGGAGGCAGCTGTCGCCTACAGTGATGAAATGAATTGGTTTATGCATATGGTTGTTTCGGAGGACACCTGAGGTGATGAAACTGATCAATTATGAATATTGTATTCTTATTGAATCTTATTGTATGTTTATCTTCATTATTTTCCCCAAATATTAAGGTAGCTGGTCTTGTTTACCCACCTTCCAAAAGAGGAAAAGACCTGAGGGGTATTCCATGTTAATGCATTGTCTAGATAATCAAGGATGGGTGGGTTTATATTCCTTCTATAGGTGGAAAAGGCTCAACGGTTAGTCCATATACTCACCGTGCAGAGACCCTTGTGATTGGTATCTTATATTTTATTTTATAGAATGCCTAAAATTATGGGAATGTGATAATTATGTTAATAAATTATTGAATAAATGATTTTAACCCATATGGTTGGGGCTTATTAGGATACAATGTTGATGTAATATTTATGAGAAGGTATGGATTTTGATTGGTTATGATTGAATGGAATGAAACACGGTTTGATGCTAATGAAACATAATTTAGTATTTTTAATACTTAATAAATGGATAAATTATTAATTATTTAAAGTGAAATTGATATAAAGGGATAAGTATATTAATATTTCTCTTTAAATGGAAATATGGTTATATGATATCTAGTCTTTGCAGTGGCAGCCAGGAGTATGAGATATGTTAGTTG
The DNA here is from genome assembly GCA_963277665.1 of Viscum album. Classification (NCBI taxonomy): domain Eukaryota; kingdom Viridiplantae; phylum Streptophyta; class Magnoliopsida; order Santalales; family Viscaceae; genus Viscum; species Viscum album. The sequence goes on along the minus strand of OY728133.1, from coordinate 937,722,480 downwards.
TAGTTCTGTATAAGAATAAGTTTTTTCCATAGTGTGTTTGTGATCTATAATATATCATGTTATTTTTGTTTTTATGTATGATACTCCACCTTTTGGTTAGAGAAACTCATAGACCAGGTATTCTGAGCCCTATGGGTTTTATCCCCAAAATCCTGTTTGGAGGATGGATGGATTACTACCCCTTTAGAGATGATCTCTTCACATGGTAGTTAGTTGTGTTTTCAGGTTTGATGGTTAGATTTCCAAGTATACGTGTGTAGTGACCGATAATGGCTTGTTCTTATTCACACCGACATATTCTGAATATAGATTCCTATGTACTACTATAGGTGTAGTGTGTATAGGCTATGATGGCTTGAGGATCCTTAATTAGTGTATGAGTTGTAATGTATTGAGGTATAATACTTGATGTATGATACATGTTATGAGAGTTGTTGTGGCTCCAAGAAACTTTATAGTAACCTTGGTAAAATGGATTTAGTTGTTTTGTTTCATGAGGATCATGTTGTGGTGATTCACCCAAGTGTCTCTGGGAAATCCTTTTAGAGAAAGATTCTTTGGACATTCTTCATTTGGGAAAAGAGAAAAATCAGTGGGGAAGTGGTAGTAGGGTGCCCTTGATATTATTTATTATATTATATACAATTTTATGTGTTACTTAGTGAGATTATCCATGGTGAGGCTGTGAACATAGTATACCTATTTAGGTAGAGGTTGAGTTTCACTTGTTGATCACAGTGCTTTTTCATGCTTTCATTACTTTTTCATGAAAGGATTTTTCCAGTAACCTATAGATTATACTATTATACATACCCTACATATATTCAAATATTTTATTCATGTCACTAAGTGCAGGTTGTATATCAAGATATTTACTACTAGATTTGGGTTTGGGGGAGCTTTCCTGGCTTCGTGGTTGCTGTCATTTTACTTTCTTTTGGTAATTGTATTTTCACAATTCTTTTGTATTATTTATGGAATGAAATTACATATAAGTTATTGGGTTTATTTTATAGTTAAATATTAATTGGAGTTGGTCATGTATGTCTTATCTCTATCATTTTCATATGATTTCCTAGAGGGTAATGCCTCCCATTTCAGTGTCGAAGACACCATCAGTGCATGTACCTAACCAGAGGCCTACTAGAGGTGGGACTCGAGTGTCACTATCTCCATTTTAATATTTTATGTCCTAGGAGGGGTACGTATTGTTGGGAGGGGGTCATAAAAATATGGAATCTGAGATCATGTTGAGAAATATGATGTAGTTTATGGTTAGTAATAGTTGAGGTTTCATGTGTTGGTAGTATGATAGTGTTCGTCAGGTTTTGAAAGTACTCTAAACACTAGAGACCAGATGAGATAGTAGTATATTCAGCCCCCTGTGATCTACTGCATTGACCTTCACGTTTATATTGCATATTAAATGAGGTAATAATGGTTACTAGGTAGAGACATAGGAATGGTTCATGCATCATTATTCATTGCCCCTGTGTTTGAAAGGCTAGACCTTGGGACTAATTAACCTATAATGAATAAAAGAAAATAATAAATTAATGTTGATCCTTTAATATTATATTTTTTTGAGCTCTAGAAAATTCTATTTATTATGTATGGTTCTAGGTTAACATATTTTCTAGGTTCGTGGAGAAGCTATCCAATATGATGTAACAGTAGATTGCCGCAAATGATAATTCCTCATTCTTACTTGTTCCTATGGTTTAATGGGTAGACCTTGGGATTGCTTAACCTAAAATTAATAAGATAAATCAAATAATTAATGTTGATCCTTCCATATTATTTTTTTTATGTGCTCCAACTATTTTTATTTTGTAGGTATGGATCCAGGTTGACATCCTATCCATGTTCGTGTAGAAGATATCCAGTAGGGTGTTCCAACAGATCGCCTCAGAGTGGAAGTCGATGAGGATAAAACTTGGAGGAGATAAATTCAAGGTTTTCAGAACCAAAGTCTATATAAATATGAGGGATCCATTTTTAGATTCAATCATAGAATAATGGTTAGGGGAGGTTTAGATATCATTCAACTATATATCTGCTCAGAATGGGAACTAGGTATCATTGTTCATGATGATGATGTGTGGGGTAGCGAGGTAGTGGTGGTAGTGGTGGTTCTTATTCTCTAAAGATTGTGAGGATTTTTTGATATCATGGGAGGAGTTAGAAGACAATTTTAGAGTCGAGTTTATTTATTTTACCATAAGGGAGTCCAGTCGCTTAGAGTAGCTTACTCTTTGATAGTTATCTCCAATGTGAGAGAGTTTGGTATCCATTTTATGAAACCTTTTAAGATATTCTTTGGACCTATTTCAATATGAGTATGTTCATGTTTGGCATTTTCATGATTCATTGCATCCAGAGATCTAGTTCCAGGTCATCCTTTTTACGCTAAAGTCCTATATTGCGGTGCTGGTAGGAAAAGAGTTCATTGAGAAAATTTTATCAAGTACCAAGACATAATGAGAGGGTATTTGTCCGGATTCCTCATAAAGCAGAGTTGTGGTATGGGGTTCCCAGTTTTTGAGGAAGAATAGTTTTTATTTGATAGGGGATATATCCCAACGCTTAGTATCTTGTTTATCTAAATGTGGAGGAGTTAATGTATATGACAAGGGATCAAGTTTTTTTTCTTATGATGTTTATAGTCATCACCAGGGAGAGTTCCGAACCTTTTAGAGTGGTCAGTGTGCACTAGGTGTTCTTCTCCAGGTTCCTCCGTTGAGGTAGATCCATCCCAGGAAACAACAACAGGTTATACCATCTTTGAATAAGTATAGAGTAGATTATGTATGTTGTGTAATTACCCTATATTCACTCTATCCTATGATATTAGAGTGAATATTTGGTGGTGGTTATCATCAGGGTCATAGCGGACTTGGAGCAGGTCGTGGTCAGCTACATGCTTAGGCATTTCCAGTGCTAGGCAAGATAGACATCATTATAGGTACCCATTTCTTGTTTTATACTTGTTTTTATGCCTTATTTTACTCAGGATCCATGAACTACATCGTATCACCTACTATTTTCCATGTTTTTGGACTTGAGGTAGAGGGGCTTCTAGTTCCCTTGGAATTGACTACACTAGTTGTAGGTCAAGCTAACTTGTTTGAAGTATGTAGAGACTGAGACCTTGTACTGGGGTAGCACCGCTATTGAGATGATTTTTTATGTCTACAGATACATCCATATGATGTCATATTTTTCATGTATTGGTCGAATTCAATGCAAGATGTGGTGTATTTCCTCCATAGGTAGGTTGTATTCTTCAATGCTATTGGAGAGAAAGTTGTGTTTGTTGTCAAGAGAGACCCTTGGATGGGTCGGAGGCATGTTACTTATAATCCATGATAGATGAACTCTTGTTGAGTTTTTAGGAGGTTCAATAGTTGGAGTTTCTATGGTCACAGAATAATACCTATATGTCTTTCCCGAAGTGGTTGTATCATTACCCCCTCACATGGAGATCATGTTTGGGATCGAGCTACAACCAGGTGTGTCTGTTATCTCATGGTCATTATATAGGATATCACTTTATATGTTGTGATAGCTACATACACAAGTTTATTTTCTATTTTAGAGTTGTTTTTTCAAAGCCATTCAACATGGGGTGCACTGATTTTTTTTGTAAAGAATGACGATGATAGCTGGCGGTTGTGTGTCGATTATCATCTCTTGAAGAAACTTACAGGGAAGAACCACTATCCATTTCCTTATATTGGTAATTTTTTCCCACTAGATATAGGTTAAATGCTGGTTCTCGAAGATCGAATTGTAGTTAGGGTATCATCATATGTGAGTGAAGGATTAGTATATCATGAATACTTTTTTACGTTGTCTTCAAGGGAATTATGAGTACGTGGTTATGTCGTTCCATGTGATGAATGCATCTATTGGGTTCATGGTGTTGATAAGTGTTGGATTCTATGAGATTTTGGATAAGTATGTGGTGGTTTTCAACAAGGAAATCCTTGTGTACTCCACATCTAAAGAGGATCATGAAGAGAATATGCTTGCGGTTTTGTGAGTTCTTTTTCAAAAAAATTTATATATGGGAAGTTGTAAGTGTTAGAGTTTTTAGATCAATAAGTCCATTTATTGGGGAATGTTATGTCTCATAAGGTATTTTATATGTATCCATTGAATATATAAGATGTTTTGTCTTCGAAACCCCCAAGATATTGGTAGAGGTGTGAAGTATCCTTGGCCTCGCATGCTATTATAAGAGGTTTGGGGCCTATTTCTCTTAAGTTGCGACTCCTCTGATGGTGTTGACTATAAAGGGTTATGAATTTGTGTGGAATGAATATTTTTAGGAATATATTGAGTTTTGAAGAACTATATGGTCAATGATCCAGTTCTTTTCCCTCCATCATAGTTTTTTCATTTTGATGTTTTCTATGATACATCGCATCTTGGGTTAGGCTAAGTTCTGATGCAATAGAGATCATTCATTTCTTATGGGTCTCAGCAGTTTCATCCCCATGAATGTAACTATGACATCCACGATCTCATGTTGGTTAGAGAGGTTTTTTCATTGATTTTTTGGAGACATTACGTCATCAATGGGTGCTTTATGGTTTTCACCTATCAAAAGATCATGAGGAATGTTTTTACCTAGGGTGACTTGATCTTGTGTAAGCATTAGTCGATGGAGTTATAACAGGATTACAACTTTTAAATTTAATATAAACCATGTAAAGGGAATTATATTGCCGATGTGTAGAGTTGGATGTCACATAGGAATGCAGTGTGTGAATTTAGCGATTCATGGAGACTAACAGAATAGAATTTAGTGTTGCGTATGAATGTGGGAGATGCTTCACATGCATTTATATGGTTCTCCCTTATTTGTAAATCTTGGTGTGATTAAATGGTGACATTCATTGAAATGTCAGTTTTTGTGTTCTGTGTTGAAGCATAGAGTTGTGGAGTTTGTGGCTCGATGTTTGGTTTTACAGAAGGTGATGTTCGAGCACTAGGTTCCAAGTGACTTTCTCTAGCTATTTTATTTTTCTCAGTGGAAGTGGGAAGACATTATTATGAAATTTATTACTAGTTTACCTCGATCTCAGAGAGGATATGATGCTATATGGGTGTTAGTGTATGGATTAAAAAATTATCCCACTTCATAGAGATCATGTAATCAATCTCAGTGAAGGTTTTGTTGAGGCAATATGTTTAATAGTTGGTGAGACTCCACATAGTCCGGAGGAAGATCATTTCTGATAGAGAAAATTGTATTACATTCAGGGCGTGGAGAGGTCTACAACATGCTTATAGAACTTATATTTTCCTTAGCACTACATTTCATCCGTAGAAGGATGGTCATATAGAGAAAACTACTCAAACTCTTGAAGACATGTTGCGCTCTTGTATCCTAGATTTTGGAGGTTTATGGATGAGATAATTACCCTTTTTAGTGTTCTCAAAAAAAAATAGTTTTCACTCCACAATCATTATGGTGCCGTTTGATGCCATGTATTTCCAACATTGTCATTCACTATTGTGATGGACTAGAGTCAAAGAGTCAATATTTATCGAGTCAAAACTGCTATAGAATATGACATAAAAGATTCAATTGATTCAAAGGATGATGAAGGCAACATAGGATTGTACAAATTATTATGTTGGTCATAGGATGATACCATTGGAGTTTGATGTTGGTAATCACATTTTTCTGAAGGTGACTCCCCTTCATGGGCAGCAATGCTTTGGTTGATAGAGTAACCTTTCCAGCCAGTTTGATGGGCCTTTGGGGTGTTTTCTCATGTTGTATTCATGGAATATTGATTAGTACTTCCCCCATAGTTGATCTACATCCACAATATTTTCCATGTTTCACAACACCATCGTCATATTTGTGAAGACTCTCACATCATCAATTGGGGTGCAATCAACATTGACGATGATGCAACCATTAAAAAGTGGATCCATGACCTCAAGGAGATGGTATTTTGTGACCTTTTAATTCCTCAGGTCTGTGTCTTGTGGTGATACTGTGGTGTCTAGGAGAGTACATGGGAACGTGAGTCACAGATACGCACTCAGTACCCTAATATTTTTTATGATTAGTATTTCTCCTATAATGATGTTCATTTGTGGTTATACACCATTGTAGTTTATAAGATGGATTTCATTTGTTTATTATCATGGGTTTCTCTCTTATAATATGTATCACTACCAGGAGAGTGTTTAAGAATTAATTTTGGTTGTAATGTGGTTTTGGTTATTCCATTTTGAAGTGGTTGATCTACATTGGTGGTGTGAACCTTGAGATCTACCTTGAAGGGTTGTTGTTCAGGCCCCTTTTCTGTTTTCTATCTAGGTTTTTTTGGATTCCCAAGAATAATAATTTTTTGAGGGGATTCTAATGAAATTTCATGGACCTCTTTGGTCTATTCCCTTATTGAGATCTTGTGATTGAGCTATTCTGGGAGGTCAAGGTGAATTTTCCCAAACACTACCAAATTTCCAAAACTGTTTCATGAAACAGTGTAATGAAATGATGTCAATTCCTTTGAGAAATTTCCAAAATATTACATGAAATGAATTCACGAAATGGTTTTACTTCCTTTTCCAATTTGTACAACTATTTTTGGAAATAATGTCACGAAATATTGTCCCTTCCATTTCTAAATTTCTATATGGATTCTTGAAACAATGACACTTCCTTTGCCAAATATCAAAAAAAAAATCATGAAAATGTTTCACGAAACAATGTATGTTACTTTTCCAAATTTCCATAATGTTTCATGAAATTGATTCGCCTCCTCTTCCATATTGTCAAATTGTTTCTGGAATATGTTTCACAAAATTGTGTCACTTCCTTTTCCAATTTTACAAACTATTTCATAAAATAGTGTCAAAAATAGAGTCACATCCTTTTCCAAATTTCCAAATTGTTTAATGAAACACTGTGAAGAAACGATGTCACATCCTCTTCTAAATATCCAATTTTTTTCATGAAACAGTGTCACGAAATGGTGTCACATACTTTTCCTAATTTAAAAAATGATTCATGAAACAGTGTCACAAAATTGTGCCACTTCATTTTCTAAATTTTCAAAATTATTAATGAAACGGTGGAACAAAAACTGTTCCATTGAAACAATGGAACAAAAAAAGTGGCATAGAAATGGTGGCACTCAAACAGTTCCATGAACAATGTTCCAAAACTATGTCATTTCCTTTCCAATTTCTTAATTTTTCCATATTCCCTACAGTTTCATCAGTTTGACATTCCCTATCACATAAAAGGAAATAAAACCCTTTTAGTGGATTTTACAGCTAAATCAAACCCCAAAACTCATATCTTAATTTTTCTTAATAGTCGGTAAGACTATACCAAATAAAACTCGTTATCTTTGATAGATCTGATCTTAATAGAAAATATAGAATATCCTAAACCACGACCCCCATTAAATCTTCTAAAGGTCTGATATAAATTCCTCCCATGATATTCATTATTGTTCCTTAGTGAGAGATGCTCAGACTATTCCTTCCTTTTCTTAGGACTAGTTCATTGTACTTAGTCCTTGGATAATGTCTTCCCTATAGTTTCTTCTTACGGCATGCCGACCCCCAATTTTTTTCAAATAGGATGTCTTGAACCATATTCGATATAACGTATTTTAAATCGTTGTTCATTTTGGTTACTCTCCTTTTGTTACTCCTTTCCATTGTATTTCATGTGATCTCCATATTTCTAATGTATTTTTCATGGATTTTGTTTGGTGTGGTGGTGTCTCTACACCCTCTAGTGGATGCAGTCTAGCGGGAGAGGGGATCATGATTTGTGGTGTTGGTCTTTGTCATCCAAATAATGTCTAAAAACATTTGAGGTAGAGGATATTTCACTACTAAATTATTGCATGTGAGACTATATATTTATCATGAATTATCCCTATAGGTCATAATCAAATTGACATAATAAATATTGAAACCAGATAAATAAATTTCTATCGATGGTATATTGTTGCCTCTTGGTTTGTTGACAGTGTGATATCTATTCATGCTTTTTAGCAAGTTTTTCATTATGAAATGTTCTAAAGAAGGCAATGAAGGAATTAATTTTAAATTAGTTTGATAAATATAAAGAGGCATGTTTTTGAATTTGGCTCTTGTGGCGATAAACTATTGATAATCAAATTGATGTAGTTATTCATGTTTAAATAAACCACCCAATTCATGATGGATTAAGTAACATGTTTTTTATAAATGATAATTCATGGTAGGGTTATGATTTACCCTTTTTATTATAAAATCCAATAGCCTTATTCTTGGATCTATGATTTATTGTTGTGTGTCATGGGTAGATGCCTTGCTTAGGAAAGAGATCCATGTTGATTGATGATTGTTTTCTTACTACTTGTGTTGTGGTGTGAGCCTATGTGGCTGGGACAAGGAATCTATTATGGTATGTCGGATAGGGTGTCATAGGGTATGGGGTAGTATTTGATGCCTAGATTAGTGAGATGCATTGGTTAAGGGATGTTGGTTTTAGGGAGGACACTAGAGATGATGAAATGATACATTTATGATTGTTGTATGACTTTTGAATCATGTTGGTTGTTTATTTTCATTACATTCATCATTGCTTAAGGATTCTGTTCATTCTTACACTCCTTTAAAAAGAAGAGAAGGAAAAAGGGCATGCCTTGTGACTTACATTTTTAGCTTCACGATGATAGATGGTTCTATGCTTCTACTTTATGTAGAAAAATATTGATGGGTAGTCCGTCTAATCACCGTGTTGAGCCCCTTATATTTGGTATCTTAGTTTTTCCATTCAAGAATACCTATAATTATTGAAATGTAATAATGTTGTTAATAAATGATTAAATGAATAATCTTAACCCATGGTGTCAGAGCTCACTGGGATGTAATGTCAAGGTAATATTTCTAAGAAGATGTGGGTGTGATTTGGTTATTCCAAGAGGAAATGGAAGTTGGTGTGATTCTAATGAAACATAATTTCAAATTAATAAATGTTAATTAATGGTTAGATAATTAATTACACAAAGAATAAAAGATAAAATTGGATATGTAACATAATATATCTCTTCAAATGGTTAATTTCAAAGATGATATCTATTCTTAGATATGCATGTTGAGAGTCCGAAATACGTTAGCTCCAGTTGAGTCTAGGACTAGGTTATTCCCATAGTGTGGTTGTGAGATATAATATATCATGTTATTTTTGTGTTTCTATATGCTACTCCACCTTGTCAGTTAGGGAAACATACACCCTGGGGATCCTGAACCTTAGTGGGTGGGTGTTTTCTCCAACATACTTATTTGAGGATGGATGGATGACTACCCCCTTTGTCCTCTCCCTATTATTTTGGTAGTTACTTTTGTTTGTTGGAGCGGTACTTATTTTCCCCCCCACATATGTGTGAAGAGGGTAATAATGGATTTTGGTCATCTACCCATATATATTTTGAATATATTTTTATATAGACTACTATAGTTGTAATGTGTATATTATACGATGTCTTTAGGATCCTTAATCGGTGTTTTGGTGCTATGAACATGGAATATAATACTTGATGTATGATACACCAAACGAGAGTGGTGGATCCCAGAAACTACATGGTTACATTGGTTACATAGATTTGGGGGTTGCCTTCCAGAATGTGGATGTTTTGGTGTTTCACCTAGGTGTCTCTAGGAAATACTTTTTGGATAGTAGTTCATAGGACGCGTGTCATTGGGGAAAAGAAAAAACCCAGTGGGGAAGTGGTAGTGGGGAACCCTTGATATTGTTTATTATACTATATACTCTTGTATGTGATACTTTGTGAGAGTATTCATGGTGAGGCTAGAAAAAAAGTATATTTGTTAAGCTAAAGAGTTAGTTTAACTTGTTTTTCACTGTGCTTTAGCATGCTTTCATTATTTATTCAGAAGAGGCTCCAGATAAAATCATACTAAGTGTACAATTATAATCACCATATGTATATAAATGTTCTTTTAGGTCACATAGAGAATGTTGGAGATTAGGATTGTTACTACTGTCATGGGGTTTTGTTAGAGGTGTTTGGGCTTCATGGTTGCTGTATTTTAACATTAATTTGGTACTTGATTTTTTCTATTTCAGTTATATTAGTTCTTCATGAAAATAAAAATATGTAATTGGTATTCTTCTATAGTCGAGTTTGAGTTGGAGTTGGTTGGTGTATGACTTATCTATTTCATTTGAATGCATTTTCTTATATGGTAATCCATTCCATTGGTTTTTTTACTATAACCTCAGTCCTAGTCACCAGCTCGAGGCCCACTGGAGGTGGGACTCATTTATCACTTTCTTCATTCTCAAATTTCTGGCCCAGGTGGGGTACAATTTGTTGGGAGGGGGTTATGGAATATGATATTGAGTTAGTATTTGTAATATTTTATCTGAAGATATAGTGACACAATCTATATGGAGAAATGTGGGAGACATGTATGGATCACAAGAGTTTAAAATATTTCATCTCATAGAAAGCACTACACACTAGGAAAATGATATGGCTCTAAAAACTCGTGAAATATGATTATTAAAAACACTGCCAACAAGGGTAGGAAAATAAGGTGGAATGTTCATTAAGAAAGAAATATAATGGAACCCTATAAAAAATGAGGATTAGAATGGATACTGTGTTTATGGATCATGTAAAGATAGATGTGTTATTTATAAAAAAGGGTTGAAATATTTTCTATTATTATTCTAATAATATTTACTATACAAGACTAAATTCTCGCAGCCTAATGATGAGAACCTTCAAAATTAAATTAATGTTGTCAGAGATGGGAAGCTGGATTACTTCTTGTGTAAATATGGAATTATAAAATTTGGGAAGAGGATATGTGTTTCCTATATGAATGGGATTAAAAGTTATTTATTTGATGATTCCCATAGCTAAAATTTCTATATACACCCAGGTTGTACTAAAATGTATAGCGATTTGAAGGAACATTTCTGGTAGGGCAACCTAAAGAAGGAAATTGATGATTATTTATCATGATGTTTAGTATATCAACATGTGAAGACTGAAAGACAACATCCTAGTGGATTCATGGAGCCTATAACTATTACTACATATAAATCTGATGAAATCACTAAGGATTATGTCACGGGATTACTCAAAACACTAATAATCTTTTTTAAATATGGGAAATTGTGGATCGACATACCAAATATGCATATTTCCTCATTATAAGTGAGGATTTCCCACTACATAACATTGCATGGATCTATATAAATGAATTTGTAAGACTTACTAGAGAGCCAATTTTAATAGTTTCCAATATCTATCAAAAATATGCATTGACATTCTAGAAAATTCATCATAACTTTTTGGATTCTAATCGTTGTTTCAGTACATCTTATCTCCTTCTAACTGATCGGAAATCAGAAAGGATGATCCAAACATTAGAGAAAATGTTGAGATCATTCTTACATGATTTTTAATGTGTGTGTGATCATCATTTACCTTTGAGAAAGTTTTCCTACAATAATAGTTTCCATTATAGAATTCAAATGTCACCATATGAAACATTGTACAGAAAGAGAAGTCATCCACCAACATGTTGGGATAGATTTAGTGAAAGGAAGCTTGTCAGCCTAGAGCATATGGAGGAAAAAAAGAAATGGTAAATATTATTCAATCCCATAACCAAGAATCTTAATGATGGAAAATGATATATAATGATAATATAATGAAGGAAATAGAATTTCAATAATGAGATTATGTTTTCTTGGAGGTATCTCCAGGAATGGGTGTTATAAGATTTGGGAAGAAAGGTAAACTGAGACCTAGGTAAACTGTAACTTTTTAAATCCTATATAAAATTAGAGCTATTGCATATTATTTTTGTATTCCTCCTAGCCTGTCTAATGTTCACAATGTGTTCTATGACTCATTGTTGAGAAAGTACATGCCAGAACCAACACATGTCCTCACTTATGATGGTACTAAATTGGATCATGACATATCATACAAAGATGATACAATCCTGATTTTTGACACTAAAAAATAGGTTGTGGGGAATCAAAAGACTATCCTAGTAAAGATACATTAGAAAAATTATAAAATTTATGAGGCAACATGGGAGCCTGAGGAGATTATGATGAAGGCCTACCCCAATCTATTTATGAGGTAACATTTTATGAATTTATAAGATGAGTTTTTTGTATAGGGCGGAGAATATAAAAATATAATGGTTTGAAAATAAGTTATATATTGAATGTATGAAACAATGAGTCTCTAGATAACAACACTTTCTAATGACCATGCGAGTAGACATAATTTTTTTAGTTCTATGATTTGAATTTAAAAAAAAATGACATACATGGTTTCTTTCAGGGTGATATTTGGAGTCTTATATAATCAACATTAATTTTTTTGAATATTAAGATACCATTTTGAATAGTAATTACCCTTATGAATATAAAAATAATACTTATGTATAGTAACCTCATGAAATAATGTATAAAAATATTTATGTGCCTTATAAATGGAGTTGATTTTTTTATAAATTATTAATTAAGTATTCTTTTCTGTGAGTGATAGAAATTTAATTAATATTGTAAAATATTAATTTAATTTATTTTTATAAAATGGTTTAATGAATTAATATTTTTATGTACTATGATTTCGAAATAATTTAATAATACCTTAGTTAATTTTGCAGGGTATTATAAAATCGATTTTAGTATTAAAACTATATTTTTCGAGTAAATAATGATTTTAATTTAAAATTAAATTTCTCATATTTAAAAAATTATTTCGATAAAATGATTTCTATTTTTAGATTCTATATATTGGAAAATATATATGGTAAATTTTTAGTATTTTTTGACATATTTGAATTTTAGTGAATAGTGAAATGTGGTAATTTACCTTATATATATATTATAGGTCAACTTCAATATTCCTTGCATCATGTATGGTTAAATTCACCATTAGTGAAAAATCAAATTCACATATTACTATTCTTGGTAACAAGAACCAATAATATTGCTTTTCTTAAGAAAAATAATACAATAATGAATAAGATATTAAAAAAGAACTTATCTCCTGCACTATAAGAAAATACCCTGACTCCCTCTTCTCTTTAATCCTTTAATGCTTTTTCACTTGTTAAAATTTGGCCCAAATCTCCTCCCAAGCTCCCCCCCCATGTATTTATATTATTTTTCATAGAAATATACCAAAACCCTTACCTCAATGAGTATCTCAAGGAATATAACTTCAAGAGGTAAATTCCACTTTTAATTTATTTTATTTCAAGTTTTTTTCATTCTTTTTTGATTCCACACCAACAGTCATCCAAATGTTATGATTACTCTTATATGATACACGCACAATAATATTTTAATTATAATGGAATAATTTCTTATCATCTTTCCTTTACCCTTCTTTTATATTGTAAATTAAAACACTATCGTAGATGTTTTAATTTATCACATTCAAGGATTACGAGTTTTTAATTTTTATTACTTTATTAAACTATTGAAATGAAAAAAAATTATGGTTGAAATAGACTATAATATTTGTATTATAAATTATGTAACATTCTAGAATCATTGTTTACACATGATATTAATTTATATGATTTCCTTGTGATAAAAAATCTCTAATTAACCCCAAAAATTTTCATTGATGTTTTATATAATGAATCATATTAACTCTCATTTACCAAATACATTTTATAACCATGTAATCTTATTGAAATTAAAAAATAATACAACTTCTATTCGAGAAACCCATTTTCATCTAACATATTTAACCTTATACGTATATATGTAAACTGTTCACGAATACCAAGGAAGAAAAAGCTCCCAAACAATAAAATTGAACCTCTTAAACCCATATGAAGGCCATGAATGAACTTAATAAGACTATAACAAAACATCTAAATATAGAAGAGGTTCTAGAAATATTAATTAATGAATTTATTTTTTTCATCTCGGACATGTTGATCAATTTACAGCCACTATCAGCCTTAAGGTAGTGATTTTCTACCCAAACCTCCATTTTCATTCGAGTAACTCTTATTCTCTACATACCTCAATTAAATTATTATTTATTAACATTTACTCCTCATATGTTCTATATGAATGTTATATAAATGTGTACAAATTATTACAATACTTTCATTGTAGAAACCCTGTTCTTATTCTTGAGGTATGAGTTTCTTCTTTTCCTCCTTCCTTTAGTGTTTTTTAAAAAATAAAGAAAATGGGGAAAAAAATATGCTTTGGTGGGTACATTACATGTACATTTCCATACATTGAGTACCTTGACCTCTTGGGATGAGTACACAGGGCATGTAGGTATGTCGGTGATGAAAGGTGTAAAAACTGACTACACACAGTGTACATTGTATTTACACGCCCTGTTATCAGTTGGCAGGTGAATATTAAGGTGGTGGTAGCAGCCACCAGTAGAGAAATAGTACATGCCATGTATTCAAGAATACATGTTGTTTACTCATGTCGACAGATGAATAGTGTCGCGGTGGAAAGAAACCGCCAGAGGATCAGTTAAAAAAATGAAAAGTACATGTTGGGTACTTGAGAGAACAAGCCGTATAGTCTATTGATTCGCTTAAAATGGGTAGTAACCTCCTAATTTGGAAGAGGAGGCAGTGGGTTCCTTGGGAGCTCGGGAGAGACGACCAGACCTTGGAGGATCTCCCGACTGCACACCAGGGACCTGATTCTTACGTCGTCGATCTCCTTTGAACAACAAGGGTAAGCCCTTCCTTCTCCTTGAGTGTTTCATACCAATTCTTTCCCGAGGGAGATTTATTTTAGGATGAGTGTGTGAGAATATATCCCAGATCTACGTCGTTCAAGGGAGTTTTGGGATACATCATTCATGTTTATCGATCAGGGGCAATCGAGGTTGGTGGTATGATGTTTATTTCCAACTGTTGAGTTGAATTTGTTTATTGTTGTGCTATGAACCCATGGATGGGGTGTCGTATGGATGAGTCCTTCGATGAAAAGATTTCTATAATTGTATAGATAATTTAATGATAAGTTTAAACTGCGGTTTGGGATCCCTACTTGAATCTAGGACCACCCCGGGGGTGTGTTCCTCTGTTTAGCTGTTTGTACAGGATACATGACATTATTCCATGATTATATTGTGCATTGAATTTTCTTGAGAGAGTGTTTATATAAATTACTTTTATATTTTTTGGGCTCGGCCTGGTTCCTTTAGCCTAAGGGAAGTGTTCTATTAGAATGTGGGAAATGTCTGTTTAGCCTAAAGTTAACCCTTGTTTATTCCTCTGGGAAGTTGTTTCTTTTTCTGATGGAAATATCATGTATGGTTGAGGGAAATGATAATTACGCCTAAGGGAAATCACCTACGGGTATTTGATTCTATTACCCGAGGGTAAGGATAGAATGTCTGAGGACAAGACTATTTAGAATATTCACTGTGGTAATTTTCTAAGTTGTACCTTCCAAGCTAAATCACAAGCATGGAGGTGATTAGTAATAATTAAAATTACAAGGAAACTAGTAGTGACAGTTACTTTTGAGTACGTATTAGTTTACTGCATTTACTGTTTCAGACTGTTGTTGTACATCTTCACTAACTGTTGGGCACATGTATTTTGTGGGTACCTATTAGAATTTATTTCACACACCATGTTTGGGTCAAGACTTCGGCCCAAAAATTCTATATTTCAGAAGGTGTCGACAGAGGAAAGGGTCCCTATACAGGTACATTCTTGTAGCAGAGGAGTAGGAGAGCATGGAACTGAGCATAGGCTTACGATGATGTTGCATCATGTTCACTCTGTTTTTTCTGTTTTCTTGTGCCTTGTACTTTGAGTTGTATTCTATTGTATTATAGTTTACCCTATTTAGGCTACTTTCATAGAATTAGTGACATGTTGAATCATTACCTATATAGCTGTTGGTTATCTTTTACTGTAATTGTTCATTTCTGGTTCATATTCTTTACCGCTTATGTTGTTGTATGATATATTTCTTTTTCGCATAACTACACTTTTACAAATGAGGGCATAGTTTCCCCACTATCAGACTTGGGCCCTCACTACTAGTCAGAATACTATAGTGTTTGTGGAAATGCACTTGAGGTTATGTGACCAACTGGGTTTGGGGAACCCGTTGAGTGGAACCCGGATTTGGGACGTTACAAAGAGGTATCAATGGGGACTTTTCTTCGACATACTATTTGGAGACTATAGTTAGATATAGGACAGAAATGGTAGTTGGTAATAAATTGTGACAAGAATTAGGTAACCTATGTATCGGGAAAATCCAATCTACCTCGTTTCATGCAATTATTCTTAATTTTCCAATTTTATCGTTGATTTGATTTTCACATTTGGGTGACGCACTTGTAGTGTGCTCTTTTTATTTTATATGTGGGTTCTATTTAGTTACAACCTGATGAGATGAGGGTATGCCATCTCATGCATCATTTAGGCACATACTAGAAATTGCATGTCATGCACTTCTTCCATGACATGTAGGTGCATTAGAGATTTAATGTTGTTGTGATAGTTGTTGTGCTAGAAAATCATGTTGTTGTGATAACTGCTTTGATAAATACCTAATTTTTTCATTTGGTATGGTTATGTGAGGTATAGTAGAATGAACTCCAAACATTGGTTTTTCAAGAGTATGGTCCCTCATTGACCATAAATTTGTGACTCATTGACTATTTACATCGTTATAACATGTATAAAAATCTAAAATTTGATATGTGGGGAGTATGGTCCCTCACGAATCGGAATTTGGCACTTAAGTGTTGGTTTCGGTGTTTAATGGGCTCCGGAGTAGTTTCTGTGGCTTACTGTTTGGAAAAACCCAGAATACACACCATGTAGATTTGACTACATGCTGTTTACTCATCTGTTCAAGAAGAACATAAAATTTTTAAGTACATTTCGTGTACCATATGTACACGCAATGTAGTATCTACCTGTGTCATAGGCCATGTAGGTGGGAACATGTGATAGAGAAACCTTGATGGCTAACACTGTGTAGTTATTATACATATTGTGTTGTGTTGAACTTGTGTTCGCTGTATAACTAACAACACGAGTGGAGAAATATGACCATATACACAATGTATCAATGATGAGCATTCCGTGTTGTGTGACATGGGTATCCTTCCATGTAAAAAACAAACACAGGTCGGTGTTACCTCTTCTTAGACATGTCTTATACCTAATGGACACGACGTGTAGTCTTGACTTGTGAAAGACCATGTAGACGTGACTGTGTGTCTGGGAAAATGGGATGGTGTACAGGTCGTGTGTGGGTGTAACACGCCGTGTGGTGTCAGCCAAGTAGTTAGTCATGACAGAAACAACACAGGCTAGTGAACGCTTTTAGAGTATACTTCGTGTACCTGTGGGACACACCGTGTAGTTTTGTCTTCGGTGAGATGTCTCGTAAATCGATGTCAAAGGACTCGGGCAAGGAATAAGGATTCAAGTACACGTCATGTATGCAGAAATACATGCTGTGTATTTTGTGTGATACATGACTAGACTAAGCTAGAATACACGCCCATTTGGATGGCTTGTAAGAACACATCGTTTAGTCATGTTTTGTAAATCTTGAATTCTTTCTTCATCTTGTTCCCTTCATGGTCCCCTAGATGCGGTCTTTAATAACTTCATTTAAGGTGTGTGTTTGACCCTGTAGATTCATGCCACCGAGACGACCACCAGTTGTTCGCCAAGTGAGAGGCAATGACTATAATCTAGAGATGGTAGGCCATAGACTACCGATGGAACCTCTAGTAGTGCCAAATGTGGTGCTAGCTGTTATACTAGGCACAGGCGCGGATGCACCGTTATGTGAAGGATTCATGCAATTTGTGAAAACCTTCCATGGAGCACCTCCAGTTGCCACATCCATGACAGAATTGACTCATATATTTCAACAGCAGCATCCATCTATGCTTTTAGGGGATGGCAGACCACATATTGTGGATTTATGGCTGCATTCATTACAGACAATTTTCGAGCATCATTAGATACCTCCAGGGCGGAGGGTCAAGATCACTACATACATGATTCTTGATTCCTCCAATAGATGGTGGGATGTTACCACCCAGACTGATAATAACCAAGAAATGTCATGGTAAGATCTTTAGTATTCCTTTTATGAATTCTTCTTTCCGGAGACACTAAGGGAGGATAGAGCTTGAGAGTTCATGAATCTGTAGTAGGGAACAATGTCAGTGATGGATTATTCTGCCCGAATCACCGAGATTTAGTTTTTTGCACTCGTTCTGGTGGGTGATGAAACGTTGATAACTAGATGCCTTAAGGATGGTCTCCGGTGCGACATTCGAGCGATGGTGAATTTTTCAGGTTGTCTATAGTGCATGATATTGTGAACCTAGCACTGATTAATGAGAGGCACCTGTGGGAGGCTAGTGGTGCAGGCCAAGGAGGTTTGACACCAGTTTCTAGAACTATTTCTACCGGTAAGAGGAAGAGTCAAATGGATTACTCTCACATTGGATTTACTAGCTATAAGAACTCTTCATGTGACCATTTCATGTTCTACCAGTGCATTACATAGGGGAAAAGAGACCTCAGTGTTCACATGACCCAGTAAATTGTTGATCTTGCAGCAAGATGGGTCATCTGGAACGTTTTTGTAGGGCACTTCCACCAGTGGCTAGTGAGAGGGGTTCTTTGCCGACTTCGAATGCTAGATCTAGTCCAGAAGATTCTTACTGTTCAAGAAATTAGGATACTTCAAAACGTACATGCAAAGGTGGTGGTTGTGGTTGTGGTAGGCAGACACCAGGATCTCAGAGACAGCAGGGCAGGTCAGCTTAGGGTAGCTAGGCTGTGTCAGAGGGTCGTGGCACTGGGCAGACATAAGCAGTGCAACAGAACCAACATGAGTCAGATGTCAGACCTTCTACTATCAGCGGTACTATTCTAGTAGCTTCTATTTTATATTCATTACTTTTCAATACGAGTGATACATATAGCTTTCTATCTGAGCCCATTGTGAAGAGCCTTGTGATTTTTGTTTCTTCTTCTTTTGATGTTATGATGCTAGAAAATACGTTGGGGACTGGAACGTCTAGTGTGAATCAGTGCAAGGAGTGCCCGTAGATGTTGGTGGGTGTCACTTTCTAGGGGACCTCCATGTCTTAGAGATAACGAGTTATGATATCATTCTCAGGATGGAGATGTTGGTACCCATTCAAGACTTTGTAAATTACTATCATCGTAGAGTGAGTTTCACGTCACCAGAGGGCGTAGAGTTTCTATACATGAAAAAATGTGATGTTTAGGCGAGACTATATAGACCCGAGAATCGTGGTCATGGTGCTGTGACAGCACAGATTGTGAGTTTATATCTGGATGACCAAATAAATTTTAAGAAAAATTTCCCACCAATGGTTGATCATTCCAGGGATATCTTTCTGGATGACTTTTCAGGTCTTCCTACAGAGAGAGAGGTGGATTTCACTATTGAACTTGTTCCAGGAGAAGCACCGGTGTCCATAACTCTTTACAGGATGGCTACACAAGAGTTATATTAGCTCAAGAGGCAGTTAGAAGAGTTGCAGGAAAAGGGATTTATCTGACCCAGTACTTCTCCTTGGGGTTCGCCTGTCATGTTTTCTAAGAAGGTGGACAGTACCCTTAGGCTTTGTGTGGATTACTAGAAGCTAAACTAGTTGACGGTTAAAAACTGATATCCCTTACCTATGATTGTTGATATTATTGATCAACTTTGTGGATCACAAGTGTTCTCGAATATTGACATGAGATGCAGATATAATCAGTTACGCGTTAGACTGTTGGACATATTTATTATAACCTTTCAGAGTAGATATGGTGTATACGTGAATTTTTTTATGCCGTTAGGACTCACGAACGTGCCCACAATTTTCATGACTCTGATGAATTGTGTGTTCCATTATTATCTGGATTCTTTAATGGTAGTCTTCAAGGACGATATCTTGGTGTACTATCACACTCGACACGACAATGCTACCCATCATTAGATCTTTCTGAGTACATTTAGAGAGAATCATCTATATGGTATTATCTCAAACTACAACTTTTGGATGGACCAGATACACTTATTGGGTCATATCATTTCAGAGGCAGGAGTTGCAATAGACCCAAAGAAAGAGAGAGCAGTAGTTTCTCGGGAGAAGCCTAAGAATGTGTTTGAAATACGGAGATTCTTGGGGATGGATGGTTAGTATAAGAACTTTATATAGAAATTATCCCATTTATAACCACCGTTGATGGGTTTGAATAAGAGGGTTTAAAGTTTGTTTCATTAAAATCTTGCGAGATAGCCTTTCAGGAGCTGAAGGGAATGTTGAAATCTGCACCAGTCCTGATACTTCTAGAACAATGGAAGAGGTATACATTTTATATTGATGCATCAATTATTGGGATGGGAGTAGTGCTAATGCAAGGAAATCAAGTAGTTGTGTACAGTTATTGGCAGTTGAGGCCACATCAGAGAAATTACCCGACACATGATCTCGATTTGGTAGCAGTTGTTCATGAATTATGCTATTGGATAAATTATCTTTTGAGATAACATTGTGTGGTGTTTACGGACCAGAAAAGTCTCAATTATATCTTTTCCTCACATGACATGAATCTGAGGCACTGAGGTGTGTTTAATACCTTTAGTACATCGAATTTGAGATTTCCTAGACACCTGGTATGGGTAATACAGTTGCTGATGCAATAAGTAAAAGGACTCAGATACAGACAGTGCTGGAGGCCAGTGGTGAGTGGAAGCTTATGGATTTGTTCTCTATGATGCATTTGGAGGTTCATAATAGTCAGGGGAAACCCAATATTTTTATTTAACTGTGACTTATACCCTCCTGGACTGAGTGAGGATGAGGCATCTATTAGATTCCTAAGGCCTAGTTCTACGGGTGTTGATGGAATGTGAGGACCCTACTTCTACTTGGATGATAGGTGATGATGAGGTACTATGTTTCCATGGACGAGTATGGGTTCCTGGATATATACGTGAGTAGTTGATGTGGGATTTTTATGATTTATATTGGAAAGTGCATCTCGGAGTTACTAAGATGTACTGTGACATGAGACGTCAGTATTGATGGTGGGGTATGAAACAGGAAGTAGCTGGTTTTGTGGCGAGAGGTTTCCCCTGTCCGCAGGTGACGTCAGAGCATCAGATGCCAGATAGACTGTTACAAAAATTACCCATTCCTAAGTGTATATGTGATGATGCCGCGATGGGCTTCATGACAAAATTATCGAGGTCACCTCATGTCAGTGATGTTGTCTGGGTTCTTGTGGATAGACTTACGAAGGTAGATCAGTTTTAGCAGATCAAGGAGACCTTCAGTGTTGAAGAGCTCAGAAAGTTTTATATATGAGAGGTAGAACATCTACATGGGTTCCCTCGTTCTATTTTTTTTGATAGGGACACTCTCTTTACATATCGTTTCTGGTAGAGTTACAGAGGGCACTGGGTACAAAAGTGACTTTGAGCACAACATAACACCCTCAGACCGATGGCCAGTCCAAGAGTACGATATAGGTGCTTGAGGACATGATGAGTTCATGCTTCCTAGACTTTGGGGTCTCTTTGGAGAAACACATACCGCTGGTCATGTTTGCCAACAATAACAATTTTCAGGAAACTTTGAGATGGAACCTTATGAGGCTTTATATGGATGGGAATTCCGATCACACTTGTATTAGATTGAGGTAGATGAGGCAGCTTTTCTAGGACCATGTCTCATGTAGGAAACTTCAGAGAAGGTCTAGTTGATATAGAAGAAGCTGGCAACCACACAGTCTCATCAGAAATCATATATTGATCACCATAGATGAACCTTGGAGTTCGTTGTCAGGGATCAGATGTTCTTACGTGTTTCACTAAGGTTGGGACGCAGGTAGATAAAAAGACAGGGTAAACATTCCCCAAGGTATGTAGATCTGTTTGATATTCTAGAGAGAGTCAGGCTGGTTGGCTATCGGTTTCATTCACCAATTTACATTGAATGGTTAGTGTTAATGCTTAATGATATGGGAATGTTTTTTTACATTTAATATGTTAGTTTCAATATGAATGTATATGTTTTTTATGTTTATCCTCTTCAAATTAGGAATTCATTGGATATAATATGTGATAGTTGAGGCCCACTATATCCCATCGGTGCATCTATAGGCCTCATGAGACAATCTACAATCTTAGCATGAGACCTTAACAAAATTGTTATTTTTGGTATTGGCACTAGGACTTGATCGTATAGTTATTATGTCTAGAATTATTCATTCCATCATTATAAAATTAGTAATTGAAGGTTCATGTGGTTATTAGACAAGTATAATACCAATGATTATTCTTTTTTATGGAATTATGTATACAACTCTTATTACTTCAACAATGTGTTTATGTTTATTCTTAAAGTCTTGTGTATTTTGATATTCACCATGCCTAATATATATGATTATGATATCCTCTTCTATATTAAGTACCCTTACTGAGAATTTGAGCTCTTCCCTTTATTATGTTTCATTTTCCTAGTACATTAATAGGTACATCTTGAATGAAATGAAAGGATAAAATAGGAGATATGATGTTGTCACTAGATTTTCTATACTGTTTTTCCTTTCCTATTTTAATTTTGACATTCATCTATGTATCTGGTTTCCCAAAAATAGAAAACTATTTTTTCCTCTGGGATACAACATTCTTGTAATCATGACAATGTGATGAAATAAGTCACCTTATCTAGGAAACTAGGGTCCGGGTCTTAAAATTGACTAAGACAAGAAGTAGTTCTGATTCATCTACTCTATTCAAACCCAACATAGATTCTAGAGTGGATGGTATCTCATTTATGCGATGAAAAGACTCACCTAAGGATCTATCCTAGAAATGAGCATTATAATTATTTGTCAACCATTAAAGTATGAATAGTAAATAATTCCCAATATGAATCCAATTGATTTGTGCCTTTCAAAATCTGAATATTTACACACTTAGAAACCAAAGAAAAATTAACAAATAAAATTCTTCAACTCAAAATTACACACTCAAAAAATATTAAATTTATTTTCATTAAAACCATTAACTATCGATACTGATTTTAAAAACACAATTTACCAAGGGATAAATATAAAAATACACACATATAACCCTTTATGAAAATAAATCTAAATTTGCAAAGAAAAAATTATATTTTTTGAAAAAAATTATACATGTTTAAACACACTAAAAATATTTAAAATTCTAATGTAATCATTTAAATGTCTTTACACCATGACAATAAAGAAAATCCAATAGTGAAATAATTTTAAAAAATTAAACTATTCTAAATCATCAATACTCATATATATGATTTGAAACTCTATTTCTTTCAAATGAACAAATTTAAAAAATTCCTCTTCAAAACACTCCAATTTTTTTTAAATTGAGAATGAAATAATTATCAAATTCATTACCATTAAAATTAATATCCAACTAAAAATATATTTATTTTTAGATGAGTTCAAAAAATACCCTTCCAATTTTGACCGATTTTTTTAATACCATAATTATATTTTACAATACACATAATATGCCCTGAAATAAAAAAAACCCATTTTAAACTAGAAACTATAAGTAAATTTAGAATAATTTTTTCAAAAAACTTCCCATATTTGACACAAAAAAGCATTTAAGTAATTAAAAATAATAATATAGGACAAAAAAATGAACAAAATTTGGTTCTCAAATTATTGAAACTTCTAGAAATCCATCTTCAAATTCATTCCAACTTGTGAATGCCACATTAGGAGTATTTAAAACCCAAGAAGGACAAAAAAATGGTGATGCAGTTTTGAACATAGTGTAGTCATAAGGTTTTTGTTGTGTTGAAAACACAATTTTATAACCTCTTCGATTTACTTATAACCTTATGTATATGATTTACATTGTTGGATAGACTAAGGGAATGAACCATATAGATCAAATTCTTTATCCATGTTCTCATAAAGAGTATAAAAATTTTTCTAAACACTGAAAATGTGTCAAAACAAGCTCTATATTTAAAAACTAATATATTACCTACCCATGATAGAATAATTAATTTAACAAGTATGATCATTCTTGAATATTCCGTGCACTTACCTTTCAGGTTATTATTCTTATCCCATTCTCTATGTAACCATGAAGAAGTCAAATAATAAGAGGGTGTATAGGTACCATTTTGTAATTATCAATCCATGGTTTCCCTTGGGGTTTTCACTCAATATGGATCTACATTGGGACATAATGGAATAATATATCCCCACTTGATGGAATCTAATTACAAGGAATCTAAATTTCTATTTTGAGAATTATTTTAGCATCAATCCAAAGTACATAAGCAGTGGATCTTAATAAAAACTAAAGCATGGTGTGCCATATCATGAATGAACATACATAGTAAAACAAATGGATATGAATAAATAAACATGATAAAAAATGAATAATAAAATGAATAACCATAATTAATACATGGTATAATGGCGTCAATAAAATCAAACCTAAAAAATATAATGATTACTAGAACAAAAAATATCATAGGATGATTTTTCTAATACAACATCCCAAAAATAAATGTATACAATAAAATTGTTACATGACAAAACCCTTTAATCCATGGACATATCCAAATTCTTAATCATCTATGAATTCAATAACCCAAACAAAATCTATGATTATTGAGAAAAAAAATTAAATACATTGCATTTTAAATGATTCATAAATTTAATATTCACAAAGTGGTGCATATAGAGTGTACAAAAAACTATTCCTAGTAGGATCTCCGCAAGGATTATATGGCATTACTTACATTAAAATATTCATCAATTATAAATTCAAATAATCTACATAATAAAAAAATATATTTTTAAAACATAGTTAAGGAATACCAACCAATATCACCACTTATAACTAATATTACCTATTACGTTTTTATGAAAAAGTCATTAAAAACATCATTTACTGATAATTCATTTTTGAAACCTATAATGATGATATTTTGTTTATCAAAAAATATAATATAAATAAGATTTCAAATTTAACACTATTTATAAAATTAATAATACTAATTTTACTATTTGTCTTTAAATATTTTAAAACACACAAGAATCAATTTTAAAAAAACCCAATAAATAAATAAATAAATGAAAAAATAACACAAGAAAGAACCAATACATCAATGGTAATCACTAAATAAGAAATATGAATAGTTTCATATACAACTGTGTCCAAATGGGAAAACAAAAATTAGATGAATTCATAAACTAAGACATTAAATTAAGGAGTAAAGTATTTCAAATATTCATCAATAAATCATAACTAATAACATGAATTTCCTAATATATCCCTTATAAGAAACAAAAAACTACTTATATATCATCTATGAATCACATAAAAATAAAAACATATCAAATATTATTTAATTATAAAATGGAATCGTTGAGGGCCTCATAAGAATGAAGTCATATATTTTATAAATTTATAAACTGACAGTCAAAGAAATACCTACTGAAGATAAAATGTATCATCTATGCATTAAAATTACACATTTAACCATTCATTAAATATAATTTATGAAACCAAACACTTTTCCCCATTGATAGACTATTTTTAAAATAATATTTTCTTCCATAAAAAAATGAATAAAACAATTTTTTATTCCACTAAAAAGATTATATGGATTTTTCGATCATTTTAATATGTTATTAGAATAGAAATACATTTATATGTGAAAAAAATAATTAGATTATAAAACACTTTATTTAAATCCTTGATTCAATGGAAAATAATTTATTAACACTTTAGCAACATCATATTGGAATAATTTAACTTATAGTGAATTAATGAAACTCAAAAATTATATTAATATATAAATATAAGAATGATAAAAGAATGCATATCATAATAAGATAAATAAAAAGAATCATTGTGTCACCGTCAATTGAGAACATAAAATTGATAATAAAATTACTCATAAAAAATCCTAAATGATCAGAACACCAATATTTGACAACCCAAATATTATAGAACATTGAAACGAATTTATTGTGTCAATAGTAATTAGGGTTCTTTAGAAGATATAATTCTTATCAGATGTTGACGAGATGGGGAGAAGAGAAAAAAATAAAAAAATTAAGTATTTACCATAAATAGTATCATATAAAACATAAAGAGGTGTCCTTGAATCAATGAAAGAAAAGGATGATCTCTCTCTTGATCTACTAAATTTTATCCATACAATATAATAAGGGAAATGGGATTAAAAATAAATAAATAACATGGTAAATATTCTAAAAATATAAAACATTCAACTGGTTAAAGTCTCATTCATGGCCTGAAATCCATTCATGATGGTGTAAATAACCTCCACACAAGGAATCCACTAAAGTTACATAGGCCTTCTCAATGTGAAGCTTCATCCTGGAATGAATGACCTTCATAAATGTCCCCAACTACCTTTTCACAAACCTTTACAGAATGGACCCTCATTCATGGTGAAAATGGCCACCAATAAGAAAACATGTGTTATCGGTGAGTTTTTTGATAACATGATACCCTATTTACATGGTAAATTGATGTGGGTTCAGTTCAATAATTTCTAAAAACCAATATAACAAACCAAAAACATGGAATAACCCATGATTAAATTAAAATTAACTAAAAAATTAAATAATCCAATATTGATCTGGGGGCATCACTTTTATAGATCTACATCATCAGTGAAAAAGTCAATCAATTCTGAATATAAAATATATTTTTTATAGTTTTAGGGTTACTATATAGAATTATTTTTTAGATATAAACTTTTATCAATTACATATAATGAACTAAAAATAATAATTACAATTATATACATGTAATAATATAAACCAAAATTTTTATGAAAACATAGAATCATGTGATGTTATGTTTCAAGCTATATGAACATATACTGTAAATTTTGTCCTATTTTGTTGTACTATTTCACAATATCATCTTTTTGTAGAAATAATATTCAATATTTTACAGAAAATGATCATTAATGTCATATTAATATTAATAATATTTCATAATATATCCAAAAAAATAATTTTAATAGTTTAATCTAGTGTATGTATGTTTCTTAAATTATATGTTCACTAACCAAATTTTATAATTCATTTCTAACTGAAAAATACATAGAGAGAATGATTTTTAATCAATTATTTATAGCATTTACTAAATTTTAATTTTAAATATAACCTAATTTCAATCATATCTCTATTTATAGATAAAATATATACCCACATCCATATTACTATTAATATTTAATAATTTTACATGAATAAATATTGATAAGAAAAAACGATTACTGTTTTGAAATATTCATTCCATCTTTTTCTCTAGTAATAATCAATAGTTTTAAAATACCATATATTTTTCTATAATACATCATATATAATTTGAAATAATTTTATATATCATCATTCATGCATCTTCTCATTTTATTTTTTCCATATCATTATTGTGCTCATGACACATTTATAAATATAAAACTCCTGTTCAAAATCATTATTATCATTATGAGACATTTTTTCAATTGCCTTTATGAATACTTATTTGACACATTATAAATTTATTCACCCGTATTCAGTTAATATTATCAAAAAAAATTTCATTCATTGGTAAATTCAATGTGTGATTGAATACTAGAGAACATGCTTCTTCAAAATATTAACAACCCCCTAAATTAAACTAATTATTAATAAATATTCATGTTGATCTGATTTAATAATGTGCATTAAATTTTCTCATAAATAATCATAAGTAGGTTGTATTCATGATATTATAAAGTGTTTTGAACAACATATTATGCAGATTACATCATTTTCTAATAGTCTAACTACTCCATATAAATATTTAACAAGCTCTACAATCATTGAATATCATATCATGTTATATTTTAGAAATTAAATAGCATGTGTGTAAACACATTATACATATCTGTTTGATTAATTTATAATCATGAAACTCTTTCAATAGTGACAACACACTTTTTTCTACTATTACTACACATAGAATTTTTGGATATACATACAAAAAAACAATGATTTTATAAAACATTGGACGTATTTGTGTATATTATAATGTAGAATTATCAATGGCCTACCCCAATGAGTTTTTCATAGCACCATTGAAATAGATTTTATTATGTTTTATTAATATTCATCAATTATTGTTTGAGAACTTGCGTGGCCCATAGAATCACTATTTTGATCTTCACATAGTGTTTGAATGTTTATTATATTTTATTCTATCATGGATGTCCAATATATCCATATATCATTATCATGGGATGACATTCAATTCAAGGCCTACATTAATCTAGTTATTTCAATTTCATATATATAAATGTCTTTATAATAATCCCCCATTATTTGATAAGATCTTCAAAATAAATTTAACAACAATCAAACATAGAATAAATGGGATCCTTAATCTTCCACATTGAAACATTGTTTATGAAATTATCACTATAAATACATATATATTTTTTGATAACTCAAGAAAGAACATATAGCAACATCAATAATTGAGATAATTAGACACCCTTCACATTAAATATCCCAATTGATTTTTTGAATGTAAATTGTCACGACCCGCCCTCGGGGTCCGTGCCATGACTACCCCAAGCCCACCTTCCATAGGCCAGGGGCTGGCGACTAGCACCAAGGCGTAAATTCCGGTAAAAAGGGAAGGCATTTCCTTTCTAAAGTAAACAAACACCACAGAGTAAGCAAGAAAAAAGTAAACACTAAGAAAAAGCAGAGTACAACTGAAAGTGCGGAAAAGTAAATGGGACAGTATACAATCCCAAACTGAAAGTAAAGTACAACTCGAAAGGGAAAACAGCAACTGAAAAGTCAAAGCTGCTACATCGGGCTGTCCACTGGAAATCCCACCTGAAGGGTGCGGACAGATAGCTCCACTGCTCCACGGGTCCCGCCGTCCGCTCCGAGCATGTCCCGTCCAGCGGTCCACCTCCAGGTATCGTCCTGCTCTACAAGCCTCAGCTAAGATCAACGCTGTCCGTCGTCTGCAACCAACACAACGTAGTGAGGGAAAAGCCCGTGCAGGGGTGAGTATAAGCTACTCAGTAGAGACCCCGAGACCCCTGAAGGTCTCTCAAATCCACAAAGGATAAACCACGAAGAAAGGTACAATCACGAAGTAACAACTGACACTGCTTAGGTATATGCCCATTAATATACCTAAGTCATCAATTCAATACCCTCCAACCTCCGAGCCCAAGTACAACTCAGTCCACACAGGAAAGTAAACGTATTCCACACAGGAAAGCAAAACGTAATCCACACAGGATAGCACAACACAATCCACACAGGAAAACAACAGGATTCAGCTCACACAGGTATACATCTTCAAAGGACGATAAAGATGATCTCTGATCCATCTAAGTCGTCGGACCCACGAATGATCGATAGGTAACTAACCCCCGCAAAAGACCCACACAGGATCGGGCCCACGTAGGACCTGTAGGTGCTGGTTCACACAGGACCGCTGAGCGCAAAGACCCACACAGGATCGGACCCACACAGGATCGGGCCCACACAGGACCTGTAGCACTGATCCACGTAGGATCGCTGAGTGCTGAAGTCGTCGTCATAGAATCCACACAGGATCTCTGTACTGTCGTCGTCGCAGTCACAGTAGCAGTAGTAGCAGTAGTAGTCACATGATCAGTCGCAGCCAGCACTAGGGTTCCCACACATAGCAAGCTCATTCGGAGGGTCCGCTCCACGAGCCGAGAGGCTGATACATCAACTGTCACAAAGTCTAGATTTGATGTATCCAAAAGTTCTGTATCGTCAACAGGAACTCAACGCAACAGACGGCGCGTCGATCGGACGCCCGGTCTGAGAGCTATTGGCATTTTCGTCCCCGGGCCCGGTTGGTTTTTAAGGCAAAACCAACCCGGCCGTACTCCACCTGCGTCCAGACCTCGGGCGGAGTATGCCAGAAGAACCGTCTCACTAAGAGGAACACAACAAAGCTGACGGCACGTCAATCGGACGTCCGTAGCTCAAGATATGAGCGTTTCCGCTCCGAAGGCCTGGTTGGTTTCGTGAACGAACCAACCCAGCTGAACTCAAAGTGTTCTGAAACCTTGAGTGCGATATACCGAAACGACCGACTCGATCCAAGGATCGCGTTGCCGTAGATGGTTCGTCAATCGGAGGTCCGTGGCTCATGTTATGGCCAAAAGACCGAAATAGTCTCAAAAACTGGGGGTCCGGGTCCGGGCCGACCCGGCCTGACCCCCCCTGGGTCGGCCCGAACCGGGTCGACCCGACCCGGATCCGACCCGGTCCGCTGGACCCGGCCCGGCCGGTGGCGGCGCGGCCAGGGTGCCGCGGGGGGGGGGGGGGGGGGGTGAAACCCCACCCCCTTTTTTCGGATCTCGGCTGGCTTTTGCCGGCAGTTTTTAAAGAACACACGGGACCCGCGGGTCCCGCCTTCTAACCGAACCGGCGGCCGGCATAGCCGGCCGCCTTCCCCCTCTCTGCCGCGGCCATAGCCGCAGCTCATCTGAACTCCGGCGGCCATAGGGCTGCGGCCCTTCTTGATCTCCGGCGCCGGCGGCTCGGCTGCTGCCGGTCTTCCCGTTTCGCCGCGGCCCGGTACCGGCCGTGGTGTTCGTCGTCCGGCGCGGTGCGACGGCACCGCGCCCCTCTGCCGCGCCTTTGATTCCCCTTGACGCGGCGCGACGGCATCGCGTTATTGATGATTCTTCCACGGCGCGGCGCGACGGCGCCGCGCAATATAATCGTACGATTATCCGCGTGGTGCTACGGCACCATGCCACCTTGTTTCCACCCGCAAGATAAATCAACAAGAACGATGGAGGGGGTTTGGCCGTGTTCATGTGGTCCGACCCCCTCACGTTAAACAATAACACAAATTTATAATCCTCACGTTAGTCATGCTAGAACCACGAACAAGGATAAATAAATAAACAATAACAACAACCCCTACCTTGGGTATAGGTTTGAAGATTTGTCAACGTCCCGTGGAAGACAACGTCGCATAGGTCGGGCGTCACGGTAATCGTTCGTCAAATCCGATGACGAAGAGGTACGTCCGAAGAGGTACGTCGTTGGAGAATCTTATTATGTCGACGAAGGGAGTCCGAGGAGGAAGTGGCGTTCCCTCTCGTTGAAACGGATGACGAAGAAGAGAGGAGCGGCGTTCTTCGTCGGAGCTTGAGCGTTCTTCGTCAAAGCTTGAGCGTTCTTCGTCAAAGCTTGAGCGTTCTTCGTCAAAGCTTGAAGAAGAAGGAAAAGCTCTCAAAAGCTCTCAAGATGTCTAAACAAAAACCAACCAAATAAAATAAGATTGAGACTTATTTTATTCACAAACTTAACAAATTAATTTCAAAGGTTTGAAATTCAAAAAGGATAACCCAAAATTAAATAACAATTGTCATGTCATTTAAAGAGGGGTTAAGGGAGTTTGGGAGAAGATGAAAAGTTTAGGGTTCGTGTGGGGCCTACCACACTTAATCCTCTCAAGGGAGGTTATGCGGGTGTGGGTCCCACCCCTAACTTCCTTTTAGAGAAGTTAACTACCAAGTTTAAATAAAAATTTTGTAATCCACAATTTTTATTTAACTTATTCTAAACTCCCAAAAACTAACTCTCATCCCGAAATAAACGCAACCTCGGAAAAGGTCTCCATAAGCGAATATCGGTGCTGCGAGTTCATCGGTGCCCTCGGATTTCAATTCCGAGCACCGGATCAAAAGTTAGGAAAACCCACTCATTCGTTCACTGAACGTACCCGAGCCAAACTTCGGAAATTGATTCCAGGCACACCGGGCCTCGGAATCAGGTGCCGTCAGAAACCGCGCTCTTGTAAAATTCCAAAGAAAATTAAGAAAAAATTTACCTTGAATTTTACGGGTCTTTACATTACTCCAACCTCAGGGCTTTACGTCCCCGTAAAGATACAACAAAAACTAGGGAAACAAAAGAGGGTACTGAGCACGCATCTGAGCCTCCCGCTCCCATGTGCTCTCATGGAGATTCTCGTGCTGCCATCTGATGCGCACAAGAGGAATCGATCGCCCACGCAGGACCCGCTCCTGTCGATCCTCTATCTCCACCGGGACCTCCGTAAAAGTCGCCCCATTGTCAACGTCAAGCTCCCCATGGTCAATGATGTGCGTCGGGTTGTGCACATATCTCCTCAGCTGGGATACATGGAAGACGTCGTGCACCCGGTGCAACTGAGGTGGAAGAGCCAGGCGATAAGCCACCTCGCCAACCCTACTGAGGACCTGGAAGGGTCCGATGAAGCGCGGAGATAACTTGCCGCCTCGTCCAAATCTCCGAATACCACGTCGAGGTGCGACCCACAAGAATACGTGGTCGCCATCCTCGAACTCTAGTGGCCTCCGCCTCCTGTCAGGATATGACTTCTGTCAGCTCTTAGATGTCCTCATCCGCTCCTGGATGACCTGGACCTTCTCTGTCGTGGCCTGGACCATCTCCGGTCCCACAAGTGCTGACTCCCCAGTGTCTGTCCAGCACAAAGGAGATCTACATGGTCGGCCGTACAACGCCCCGTACGGTGCCATTCCGATGGTAGAGTGGTAGCTGTTGTTGTACGCAAACTCCACCAAGGGTAGGTGGTCCTTCCAGCTACGACCAAAGTCGAGGACACATGCGCGGAGCATGTCCTCGAGAGTCTGAATGGTCCTCTCCGTCTGACCATCCGTCTGTGGGTGAAAGGTTGTGCTCAGACGTAGCTGCGTCCCGAACGCCTCATGTAACCCCTTCCAAAGCAGGGAAGTAAAGAGAGCATCTCGATCGGAGACGATAGATTATGGCACACCGTGGCACCGCACAATCTCCTGAACGTAGAGACGTCCCAAACACTCCACTGAGCCCTGCTCTCTAATGGGTAAGAAGTGTTCCGACTTGGTGAGTCGGTCAACAATCACCCAGATGGAGTCGTGACCTCTGGAAGTGTGTGGAAGTCAAGTCACGAAGTCCATAGATATGTCGTCCCACTTCCACTCCGGAACCTCCATGGGCTGTACCAAGCCTGCTGGTACCTGATGCTCTGCCTTCACCTGCTGGTAGGTGAGGCATCGAGAAACGAACTCTGCTACTGCCTTCTTCATGCCCGGCCACCAGTGCTGTCGTCTGAGGTCCTGGTACATCTTTGCCACTCCAGGATGTACCGCCAAAGGAGAAGTGTGAAACTCTCTCAGCACTTCCTCTCGCAAAGCGACTGGTACCATGGTACGTCCTCTGAATAGGATATCGTGCTCTGCTCCAAGGGAGAAACCATCAGGTGCCTGTCCCGAGGATATCTGTGCACGCCGTGTCTCACAGTCAGCGTCCCCACGCTGTGACCCCCTGACTCGCTGCAGTAGTGGAGGAGTGACTATGAGAGACTGAAGGAAGGTTGCTCCATCTCTATCCACGAAGGATATCTGCAAAGAGGCTAGCTGCTCCGTCGCCTCCTCAAGTAGCTGAATGCCTGTCCTCCAGCTAAGGGCATCGGCTACTACGTTCCCCTTACCAGGAGTATAGACTATCTCAAAGTCATAGTCCTGGAGGAACTCGAGCCATCGCCTTTGTCTCAGGTTCAGGTTTTTCTGCGAGAAGATATACCTGAGGCTCTGATGATCGGAAAAGACTGAAAAGCGCTCGCCCATCAGGTAGTGTCGCCATGTCTTCAGATGGAAGACCACTGCTGCTAACTCTAGGTCATGGGTAGCATAGTTCTGCTCATGCGGCCTCAACTGACGTGATCCATAGGCGATCACTGCCCAATCCTACATCAGAACACATCCGAGTCCGGACCCTGATGCATCGCAGTAGACTACGTACCCTACTCCCTCCTCGGGAAACCTCAAGATAGGTGCGCTAGTCAATCTCTGTCTCAGCTCCTGGAAGCTCTGCTGACATCTGTCTGACCATACGAAGGGTTTCCCCTTCTTCGTCAAAGCTGTGAGTGATGCCGCAACTCTAGAGAAGTCTGGCACGAATCTCCGATAATATCCAGCTAGTCCCAAGAAACTCCAAACCTCAGTCACGCTCCTGGGTGGCTCCCAAGCTAACACAACCTCAATCTTCGCGGGATCCACTGCAACTCCCGCCTCATAGATAACGTGTCCCATGAAGTGGACCTCACGTATCCAGAACTGGAACTTCGAGAGCTTACCATAAATCTGGTGCTCTCGGAGTGTGTCTAGTACAACTCGCAAGTGATAGACGTGCTCCTCCTCAGTCGTAGAGTAAATCAGAATTTCGTCGATGGAGACCACGACAAACCGATCGAGGTATGGCTGAAAGATCCTATTCATGAGAGCCATGAACACTACTGGAGCATTGGTTACACCGAAAGGTATAACCAAGAACTCATAGTGGCCATACCGACATCTGAAGTCTGTCTTCTGCACATCCTCGTCTCTGACTCTGAGCTGATGATAGCCTGATCTGAGGTCTATCTTCGAGAACCACCGTGGTCCCTTGAGCTGATCAAAGAGGTCATCAATCTTCGGTAGCGGATACTTGTTCCTCACTGACACCTGGTTCAGGGAACGATAGTCAACACAAAGTCGCAATCTCCCGTCCACCTTCTTGGCGAACAAAATTGGGGAAGCCCAGGGTGAAACACTGGGTCGGATGAACCCCTTGCCCTGCAAGTCCTCCAACTGTACCCGTAGCTCTCGAAGCTCGGCGGGGGCCATCCGATATGCTGGAGTGGATATCGGGGCTGTCTCTGGGTACAAGTCAATATAAAAGTCTACCTCTCTGCGAGGAGGTTGCCCTGGAACGTCGTCGGGAAAAACGTCCGCAAACTGATCCACCACTGCAGGAAAACCAGGACTCTGCACGTCAACTGCTCCAAGGATGAGGCTAGCTAACTGATGAGTAATGGGCTGTCCTCTCCTCCGTGGAAGTCCATCCTGTGCTGCTAAGGCTCCCTTCTCGCCGGTGAAGGTGAACCTGCTCCCGTCGGTGCGTACACATCGCACCTTGCGCCTAAAACAGCCAATCTGTGCATGGATCATAGATAGCCAATCCATGCCCAAGATGACGTCGTAAGGCCTCAACGCTATTACAAGAAGATCCCAGCCGAAGCTCTCGCCTCCTAGAGTAATCTCACACTGCCGGCACCAGTGCGTAATCGTCGAGTCTGCTCCCGTAGGAGTCTCTAGCCGTAAGGATCGAGCCAACGGCTCTGTCGGAATATCCGAGCTCCGAAAAAGGGCAGCGGCTATGAAAGAGTGACTCGCTCCTGTGTATATAAGAACTGCAGCATGGGTGGAATAGACACAGATAGTACCTCGAATCATCTCGGGTGCACAGTGGTCGTAGGCCTCTGCTGCCTGGAGCTGTGCCTGTCTCTGCCCGCCAACTCCCTATGGTCGGGGTGGACATCCTGGTGGTGGTGGTGGCAGAGCCTCAAAGGGTCGCCCACCACCGGCTGCTCGTCCAGCTCCTCTGCCTTGTCCGCCTCCTCCCTGCGGACCGCCACGGTCGACCCTCTTGCCTCTACCTCGGTGGTCCCTCAACCGACTGTTGCTCCTCGGCACGGTGGGTCGGGCAGTCACGAGCCATGTGGCCCTGCCCGCCGCACGAGTAGCACTGTCTGCCTCTCGAAAGACTGGCTCCTCGCTGTGTGCCCGGCACTGCTGAGCCAGTGCCCTGAGGTCGTCTGCCCGAAGGTCTGGTCTGTCTGGACCCCTGAGTCATCTGTCGACTGCCTGCTGCAGATGACACTGCTACGTGCCGCCCTGCGGTGGGTCGCTGCGCTGGTGTAGACTCAGCAAGGAAGCTCTCGATCAGAATGGCCCACTCCAGTACTCCTGTCTGAGTCGGTATGCTGAGGGAGATCAGCGATGCCCTGATCTCGTGTCTCAAACCCTGCTCGAAGGTCCGGGCCCGGAAGAATGGGTCCTGTACCATGTCGGTCGAGTAGCGCGAGAGATCAGTAAATCTAGCCGAGTACTGAGCGACCGTCATGCTGCCCTGCCGCAGCTGAAGAAGCTCCTAGATACGTACCGCACGAAGGGTGGCTGGGATGAACTCCGAGCGGAAGAGGCTCTCAAAGTCCTTCCAAAGTAAAGTTGCCTCATCGTGCTCCTGGAGCATCAAGCTCCACCATCGTCCTGCTGCTGCATGTAGTAGGTTCACAAAGAGGATCACCATGAGGTCTGCTGGTGTCCTCACTAGCCTAAACACACGTACCACTGCCTCCAGCCAGTCCTCGGCTGCCTGGGGATCCGTCTCCCCGCGAAACCTGGGTGGTCGCTGGCGCTGAAACTCATGCAGTGCGCTGAGGCGACGTGCATCGTCAGCGGCTGGTGCTGGAAGCATCGGGGGCTCGGCGGGTAGAGCTACCGCCGGTTCCACTGCTGACAAAGGGCCATGCACCGAGGCCTCGTCGCTCGGTGGGCTGTCATCACGCTCGACTCTCGGAACCCTAGCTGGCTGCCGTCGTGGGGCCATCCTGAAAAGGAAACAGGTGCGCCACGGTCAGAACAGTATACCTGGTGAGCTTATATAAGTAATCACAAAGAAAACATTGAAACACACACGCAATCAATGTTTTCGTGCATTAAGTCGAAAATCAGAAGTCAGGTTCCTGGTGTACGGATACGTCGGCCGCCGCACCAACACTGGACTCCCTGGACTGATAACCACACTCAATACGCTAAACATTATTGCTTCACATAGAAAAGA
Organism: Viscum album; assembly: GCA_963277665.1. Lineage (NCBI taxonomy): Eukaryota > Viridiplantae > Streptophyta > Magnoliopsida > Santalales > Viscaceae > Viscum > Viscum album. The sequence goes on along the minus strand of OY728133.1, from coordinate 937,685,676 downwards.
TCAGAGTTCGCGGTAGAACCGAACTCCTCTGATACCAATTTGTCCGACCCGCCCTCGGGGTGCGTGTCGTGACTACCCCAAGCCCGCCTTCCATAGGCCAGGAGCTGGCGACTAGCACCAAGGCGTAAATCCCGGTAAAAAGGGAAGGCATTGCCTTTGTAAAGTAAACAAACACCACAGAGTAAGCAAGGGGAAAGTAAACACTAAGCAAAAGAAGAGTACAACTGAAAGTACGGAAAAGTAAATGGGCCAGTATACAAACCCAAACTGAAAGTAAAGTACAACTCGAAAGGAAAAACAGCAACTGAAATGTAAAAGCCGCTACACCGGGCTGTCCACTGGAAATTCCACCTGAAGGGTGGGTGCAAATAGCTCCACTACTCCACGGGTCCCGCCGTCCGCTCCGAGCACGTCCCGTCTAGTGGTCCACCTCCAGGTACCGTCCTACTCTGCAAGCCTCAGCTAAGATCAACGCTGTCCGTAGTCTGCAACCAACACAACGTAGTGCGGGCAAAGCCCGTGCAGGGGTGAGTATAAGCTACTCAGTAGGGACCCCGAGACCCCTGAAGGTCTCTCAAATCCACAAAGGATAAACCAAGAAGAAAGGTACAATCATGAAGTAACAACCGACACAGCTTAGGTATATGCCCATACATATACCTAAGTGATCAATTCAAATATGCTCCAACCTCCGAGCCCAAGTACAACTCAGTCCAAACAGGAAAGTAAACATATTCCACACAGGAAAGCAAAACGTAATCCACACAGGATAGCACAACACAATCCACACAGGAAAACAGCAGGATTCAGCTCACACATGTATACATCTTCAAATGATGATAAAGATGATCTCTGATCCATCTAAGTCGTCAGACCCACGAAGGATCGATAGGTAACTAACCCCCGCAAAAGACCCGCACAGGATCAGGCCCACGTAGGAGCTGTAGGCACTGGTTCACACAGGACCGCTAAGTGCAAATACCCACACAGGATCGGACCCACACAGGATCTGGCCCACATAGGACCTGTAGCACTGATCCACGTAGGATCGCTGAGTGCTGAAGTCGTCGTCGTCGAATCCACAGAGGATCTCTGTACTGTCGTCGTCGCAGTCACAGTAGCAGTAGTAGCAGTAGTAGTCACAGTATCAGCCGCAGCCAGCACTAGGGTTCCCGCACACAGCAAGCTCGTTCGGAGGGTCTGCTCCACGAGCCGAGAGGCTGATACATCAACTGTCACAAAGTCCAGAGTTGATGTATCCAAAAGTTCCGTATCGTCAACAGGAACTCAACGCAACAGACGGCGCGTCGATCGGACGCCCGGTCTGAGAGTTATTGGCATTTTCGTCCCCGGGCCCGGTTGGTTTTTAAGGCAAAACCAACCCGACCGTACTCCACCTGCGTCCAAACCTCGGGCGGAGTATGCCAAAAGAACTGTCTCACTATGAGGAACACAACAAAGCTGACGGCACATCAATCGGACGTTCGTAGCTCAAGATATGAGTGTTTCTGCTCCGATGGCCCGGTCGGTTTCGTGAACGAACCAACCCGGCTGAACTCAAAGTGTTCCGAAACCTTGAGTGTGATATACCAAAATGACCGCCTCGATCCAAGGATCGCTTTTCCACAGACGGTTCGTCAATCGGAGGTCTGTGGCTCAAGTTATGGCTAAAAGACCGAAACAGTCTCGAAAATGGGGGGTCCGGGTCCGGGCCGACCCGGCCCGACCCCCCCTGGGTCAGCCCGAACCGGGTCGACCCAAACGGGGTCGACCCGACCCGGATGCGACCCGAACCGGGTTGGACCGACCCGGCCCGGCCGGTGGCGGCGCGGCGGCGCGGCCAGGGTGCCGCGCATGCGCCGCACGCGGGGGGTGAAACCCCCACCCCTTTTTCGGATCTCGGCCGGCTTTTGCCTGCCGTTTTTAAAAATCACACGGGACCCGCGGGTCCCGCCTTCTAACCGAACCGGCGGCCGGCACAGTCGGCCGCCTTCCCCCTCTCCGTCGCGGCCATAGCCGCGGCTCATCTGAACTCCGGCAGCCGGCGAGGCCGGCCGCCCCTGGCTGCTCCACCGCGGCCCTTCTTGATCTCCGGCGCCGGCGGCTCGGCTCCCGCTGGTCTTCCCATTTCGCCACGGCCCGGTACCGGCCGCGGTGTTCGTCGTCCGGCGCGGTGCGACGGCACCACGCCCCTCCGCCGCGCCTTTGATTTCCCTTGACGCGGCGCAACGGCGTCGCGTTCTTGATGATTCTTCCACGGCGCGGCGCGACGGCGCCGCGCAATATAATCATACGATTATCCGCGTGGTGCGACGGCACCACGCCACCTTGTTTCCACCCGCAAGATAAATCAACAAGAACGATGGAAGGGGTTCGTCCGTGTTCATGCGGTCCGGCCCCCTCACGTTAAACAATAACACAAATTTATAATCCTCACGTTAGTCATTCTAGAACCACGAACAAGGATAAATAAATAAACAATAACAACAACCCCTACCTTGGGTATAGGTTCGAAGATTTGTCAACGTCCCGCGGAAGACAACGTCGCGGAGGTCGGGCGTTACGGTAATCGTTCATCAAATCCGATGACGAAGAGGTACGTCCGAAGAGGTCCGTCGTTGGCGAATCTTCTTATGTCGACGAAGGGAGTCCGAGGAGGAAGCGGCGTTCCCTCTCGTTGACACAGAAGACGAAGAAGAGAGGAGCGGCGTTCTTCGTCAGATCTTGAGCGTTCTTCGTCAAAGCTTGAGCGTTCTTCTTCAAATCTTGAGCGTTCTTCGTCAAAGCTTGAAGAAGAAGGAAAAGCTCTCAAAATCTCTCAAGATGTCTAAACAAAAACTAACCAAATAAAATAAGATTGAGACTTATTTTATTCACAAACTTAACAAATGAATTTCAATGGTTTGAAATTCAAAAAGGATAACCCAAAATTAAATAACAATTGTCATGTCATTTAAAGAGGGGTTAAGGGAGTTTGGGAGAAGATGAAAAGTTTAGCGTTCATGTGGACCCCACCACACTTAATCCTCTCAAGGGAGGTTATGTGGGTGTGGGTACCACCCCTAACTTCCTTTGAGAGAAGTTAACTAACAATTTTAAATAAAAATTTGTAATCCACAATTTTTATTTAACTTATTCTAAACTCCCAAAAACTAACTCTCATCCCGAAATAAACGCAACCTCGGAAAAGGTCTCCTTAAGCGAATATCGGCGCTGTGAGTTCATCGGTGACCTCGGATTTCAATTCCGAGCACCGGATCAAAAGTTAGGAAAACCCACTCATTCGTTCACTGAACGTACCCGAGCCAAACTTCGGAAATTGATTCCGGGCACACCGGGCCTCGGAATCAGGTGCCGTCAGAAACCGCGCTCTTGTAAAATTCGAAAGAAAATTAAGAAAAAATTTCCCTTGAATTTTACGGGTCTTTACATAAATCTCCCTCTTTATGTTTTTTTTATTTGGATTTATTTTCATTTATCAATCCACTTTATATCATATCTAAAAATTGTATAGGTAAATGAGATCAAGGAAATTTATAAATCTCATAAAGTAGTCATCGCCCAATTTTGGATTTCTATCATAACAGGCTCATGAGGATATCAAGAAAAGAGCTTTAAATATTTACTCATAAACAAAACTGTATATATATTTTTCTTCTATACCTCATTTTAGATAATGATTCAAATTGCAATTTCGTGTTTGTAGATTGAATAATTTCCAAAATAATGAAATTATAAACATTCATATCAGTTTGTCCTCTCATTACATTAATTTTATTATGGTTTCACTACATAATAGTTTCTTTATCTCAGTGTAAACTAGTTTTATATCTCCCCTTGAGGCATGGATCATTATACCTTTAAATTATGTTCTAGAATTCAATCAATAGATGTTAAATAATCAAAGGATTCCAAAGATGCAATAACAACCATTGAATATAAAACTTTTAGTGTAAATAGTCTACCTATTTTTAATGAATTACTGTTCAGTACTGTTTTGAGTGATTTATTCATCAAAAAATAATGTGATAAAATTATTAGGACATCATCTATAAATCTTCCCACATTATAAAAATTTTATATATTTTTATCAACCCATGTAAATTAATTAATTCATTGAATTAATGTGTTTCTATTAAAAATGGTTTCAAGGATATTCATTTTAACATGAAATGTCACCAATGATTGACCCCATTTTGTTTCTTCTTATATAACAGTGTTAATCGTCCCCTATATAGTAGTATTGGACATCATTTTATTATCCTCACCTATCCTCTATGATATATGAATTTATTTTTGTTGGGATAAAATTTCATTACCTCCATTTATCTTCACATCCAATTTCATTGTGTGTTTATGCATATGAATAATAATATTATCTTGAGTGAATGTCCTATGAAAATTGTTATTCTAGTTTAGGGATATTTTGAAATTTTATTATTATTTTTTATAACCATTCTATTATTTTCTTATTGAATGTGGTAGTTGTGATGAAGGGATTGAATTTAGCATATCCAATTATTCCATCCATCATTCGCTATCTTATAATGACTTTATATTTTCCTTAATTTCATTCATAGAATGTTTCAATGCATTTCATATTGTCATTGGAGCCTCAAATGAATGATTTTTTTTCTTCAATTGCATTCCGCAATCCATTTGATTTATTGTATTTTTTTCCAATAATATAATCTTCTTTATATTTATATTGATTGAATTAAAACTAGATTATCACATGCTCCATAGTTATATTTGTTTCTTCTATTGTTTATTTATTTCAGCCTAATTTCACAAGAACCATGGTATTTTAACCATGGAAATTTAAAAATGTTCATAGTTTTTCTCTAATTTTGATTTCTATATGGATAGAATTTTATTCATGAGTTCTGTTAAATTAACTGAGGCAACAACTATCCTCATTCACTCCATATTTTACAATAGAGTCATTTATTAATGTTAAATTTTCTAATTAGTCAAATTCATGTATTTATTCATTAGATAAAAAACTCAAATTCCATCATCATCATCTTTTTATAAATAAATATCTGACATTAGATGTTATACCAACCCATAATATTTAAAAAATTATTACGTATAATGTAATGTACAATGAAATAATGAGGTGTAATAAGATTGCACCATATAGGGATAATGTTATAGTATAATTTAATGTAATAAATCATGCATTAGGGATGATCCAAATAAATAATAGTGTGAAATATCCTAATTATATTATATGCTCAGTCTATAACACTGTAATTTTAATGATGATATTAATCCTAGATATCAAAATAAACTCCAACAGATGATGAAACATATTTTTCTAAATCCCATCCCTGTGAATGTACACCTCAAAAGAACAAAATGTATGTAACGAAATATTGAATCCAAAGTCCCACCTCTAGTAGGTACTGGACTGGTGACAACCATTGAAGTGATAAAAACATCACATATAGAATGTATTATCCTTAATAGTAATAATTTTTTGAAGATAAGAAAAATAAAACCCAAATAAAATAAATCACATAATTTAATGTAAACCCAAACCTTCTGACAATTTTTGAATGGTTCCAGGAAATTATAATAAAATTCACTAAATAAATACCAAAGGATCTTTCCAATTAATGTGACTCAATGACCAATCCAACATTAAATATATTAATTTTGTGCTCAGTATCATAATTCTTGTAGTAAAACTAAAATTTTGTTTATAAATATACTTTCTGTTAGAATAAATTTATTACTAAATATGTTCATAACCAAGGTCTCTCTTGTACAAGTTAAAAGTTAACACTAATGTACCAATGAATAAATAGTAGAACCAAAATTTGCATAAATAGTTTTAAAAACCTCCATTTATTTTCTTTTCTCATTCCTGAAAATTTAATTCCTTGTGCTTTTATCCCTTCCATCCTTATCTCATAACATATCCATCCATATTATATATAGATGACCCGGCCACATAAGATATCCTAATCATCACTGGGTGATATCTAACACCAACTAGTATCATTACATGTTTATCCCCCCCACCAAATCATATCATCATTGGGAAATATCAAAAACAAACTAATATCATTAATATTGGTAAATTATGACTGTTAAAGAGTGGGTATCCATCCATCTAAATAACCACTATACTAGATGTTGGTGAAAGCATCCAGAACCATAATATTTTGGCATTTTTAATTTTATCCAAATTAGTTGGGGTGAATAAATAAATAACATAAAAGACATGATTGATAGAAATAACATAATATCCAACATAAGGGTTCACCTCAACTCGATAGGCATACTCCAGAAATACTATTGTTTTCATTATAGTATCTTTTATAATTACTTCTTACACTATGTATACTAAACCAAAAATAAACCACACTTAATCACAAACTACTATCATAAATTTATATGTTGCACCATTTCTATAATTAATTATTTTCTAGAAACTCCAAATTATAATGTTTTTAAATCATATTAACACAACCGATTAATTTATCAATCATTTCATTTAATCAAATTACAACAAAGAAAATTCTGACCATTCATATATTTGGTTCCGACCAATCATTATTTTTTTTCCCATGCATTCCATTTCTATTTCATCAATAAATGATCATTCGATGGGTAATTGGAAATTTAACACAACCATATCACAAAACACCACATCCATACCACATCCACCATAATTAAAATAGAACATGTTCTAATCCATCACCTTAACCCAAACATCTCAAAATAAAAACTATATGACACAACTACTTCACTTCATCCCACATCACATACCATGTTAAATAAGCATATCTTTGTTACCCAACACATTCAAAAAACAATGATGCCACCACTATGACAAAAAAACACCCACAAAGATCCATATACATTAAAAAACAACACAACATATTTATTAATTCATATCAACACATTATCGCTTCAATTGTAAGACATAAATTCTTATCCAATAAAATGGGATTTCACTACATTACATCATTAGTTAGAAGGGGTATTCTCACAAAATATCTATATTTACATTGGAAACCAACTCATTAACCATATATATGTTATTAAAATTTAATTTTCAGTGAAATATAATAACCAACAAAAAAATTATAAAAATATTAACAAAAAAAAAAAGAAAGGCTCTCAAAAACATTGATTTTCAATAATATAAACAAGAAGGTGTAATTCCATCAGATATACCATCAAATGTATTAAAAAGTTAGAATACTCCCCTTAACATCAATTTATTTTATTAAAATTAATTAAATTTATATAATGAACCATATTAATTGGACAAATGAAGATAAAAACATGCGATACTCAAACATTAAAATAAATAAGTAGAAATCAAGGATCCCCTTACATGACAAAATATTACAAATCACTTTACAAAGATGGAAAGAAGAATGGAAATCCTCATAGTAAATATCAAACATAGTATCAATCATCAACCTATTTGAAAACACCCTGTATCAATATACAGTCCCCACATCTCTTAAAATATATATCTTCCCAATTAAAACCTTCAATGAAATGAAGAAGAAGGGAGAAACATAGAATGAAAATAGTGGAATCACAATTGATTTTATTTTGATCAAACTATATATCCATAGAATAAAAAACCAATATTATATTGTGATAGGAATCTTAAATTCTCACTTTAATCACCGAAGTGTCATGAGAAATGACTAGAGGAATATTTCGTTTCAAGTGGTTCAAGAATTTACTAAAAAACCAAAAAAGATGAGAGAACAATGCAACACACTTCACAACGGTTTGAAAGTGATGACATAGAACAAAACTATGTTATAAAGGAAGAGACCATTCCATAATAGTGATATTAAAAATTTTGTATGAGAATCATGGTTTGTTGTATATTGTAGATCCTATAAACATGGAAAAGGACAATTATGCAAGTGAAACCACCACTAAACAACCCAGCTCCATGACTCAGAAGCCCCAAAATCAACAGAACCAAAAAATCAACCATTAATAGGATAAATGCTAAAACAGATATCTTCAAACCCCATATAATATCTTTATGACACAATATATGGCTTTGGACCACAAAAAACTTTTACAACTTAATCTTTAGCCACTTATCATCCATCCACTCCATAAATACTTTATAATGTCCCCCAAACACCACTAGAACCTGAATTAACATAAAGTAATGAGTCATAATGACTATGTTTTTATATTAGGTAACACTAAAAATATTTTCTTCTTTTTGAATAAAATAAAAGTCTAAACGGATGGAAACTATCATGAATTTCCAACTCATGTGATATATCCCAAAGTCATCATTATACCCTACGAACTAACACATAATTGTCCTCCAACAGACACAACACCAAATAACATGACATGAAACATAATTCTCCATTAATCTATATTACCATTTACACCACCATTAAATCCTATATATAGGTTTATCCAAATAGAAACACTACCATCTCACATATCATGTACTGCTTTATTTGAAATTCCAACTAGTATGTCTTCTCACCATAATGCTCAAATACCTCAACATTATTAATGAATTGGGGAGAGATATTACTCCCTCTAAATAACCTCAACTTCCACTATATAAGAAAAAAAATCCATAAAAAATGGTCTCAAAAAACAAACTCCACGAACTTATAATAATGATCAATGGTGTAATTATAACAATATTTTTTCACCCTCATCTACTATAATTCCAAATGAATCTCCTTTATTGTTATTTTCACTACAGCTATTCATAGAAACGATGACTTCATAACCTATATCCATCAAAAAATCAAATGAAATATCCACCCACATAATGCCCACAATTGGCACATGATCATGTATAAGTGACACTTTTGTTATAGTAAAAATATACCATACGTATTATCATCACACATGTTGAACTAAACACCAAAACACAAGTATATAAATTTTCCTATAGTGTCTATATTGTTTGCTCCATTTAAAAATATGTCTACAGTTGGAAAGAATGGTCGAGTTGGAATAGGGATTGAAAGGGATACTCCAACACCCTCAATAAATATTATGTAAAATTAGGATCCAAACTATAAGTGATGGTAATTGTCACTATGTGAATCCTAGCCACACCATTTATATAACACCATGTTAAAAAATCTACCACATTCAATTTATGAATCTAAAGAATGTAATCCAGCTTTTTCATTCATTCCACTAACAACCAGATCGGAACCCATCCTCCTTAATATTTAGGCAGATTGGGGAAATTTTTTATTGAAATATCATTCCACTGAAAATCTAGGACGTCTGAAAGGGTAAACCAACCCTCCTGGAACTCGATGATCATACTTAACCTATCAAAAAACATGACACCATTATATGAAATCCACCAATGAACACATAATTTTTGGACACTGATGATATCTCCCCAATAAATGAGACATATTCTTAACATTAGGATGTACCACAATGGTTGAGATGTGAAACTCATGGAAAAAATCCTTGAACATCATTAATGGTACAAAAATCCTTCCACAAAATACTATTGTGTTTTTACCATCACATTTGAGTATAACCATATCCAACATGGTCTTATGTCACTTCTTCCTTTGAGTATCTCGAATAAGGCTCCTCCACGTACTACATTAAGGATGTTTTTTATTTGAAATCTAGTAATGATGACATTTTACAGTAACATAATTTTTATCAAGATGCATCAATGCAAGTTCCTCTGTCCATCTCAAAACATCAAAATAATCATAAACAACATCTCTATGGGACTTCTAACTCATTACATCAGCTACTGCATTCCACTTTTCTGAGGTTTAGGATATCTCAATATCATAATCCTAGAAACATCCATCAACCCACACTACAGTAAATTCAAATCCCACTAATAAAAAAATTATTTCATCATGACTTCCTTTCTTGTTGATAAATTAAACATTAATTATTTGTTATAACTTTTAATAATATAGTGGATATTCAGTGGTTCAGTTTCATAGAATTTAAGAAAGTAATAAGTGGAAAAAAATAAATATTCATTAGAAACAAATCGTAATATTCTTTATCAATTTATACATATATAATTATGATTCCTATCTTATACTATGGAAAACATAAAAATAAAGGAGAGAGTATAAATCTATGTAAGGGATTAAATAAAGTAATATTTGACATGTGATCACAAGGTATAATGATAGTGCATGTGTATCACCATGTGATTTTATGGGATAGATTACTTTTATTTTATTTGATTATTGTGTTATACACTATACCAATATTAGCTTCCACTACAAACAACACTGTATTAGATTAAAATATATTAAAACTGTTATTGTCTTGTGTTTCAAGAAAGGGCGACCTTCCATGTTATCTTGCGTTGTACGCCATACCGAGTTTCACTAAGCAATGATATATTGATAATATGTTGTTATGGGATATAAACTAGCTATTATGAGTAGTATTAACCACATTTTTTATTTCATATAACATTAAAAGTTATCGTATATAATTTTTAGAATCCGATATAAGAACAAAATCAATTTTTTCCTCTAAAAGAAGATCATTTAAAAAAAATATTTTTTGCTGCCTTTTGAAGGTGCACCCATTTTAAATATATATTTATAAAACATTATATATTACAATTGAAAAAAAAGAACTTATTCTTTTGAATAGGGACAAAAAATGTACTTTTATTTAATTGTTTGTAATTTTTAAATAAAATTCATATTTTAATGAATTGTGAAATATACTGAATTTAAATTCAAAATGACTTTTTCATCTCATATATTTATATAGTTATATTATAATTTTAATTGGTTTAAATCATTACTTGGATTATATTATTATAATTTAATTTCTTTTTCTTTGTATGTAATTTCCCATTGAGATTGGACAAAAACACCTCTCAATATTTCGATATTTTTTACTTCATAAAAACATGATTTTTGGTTTTGAAAACAGAAATTAATTTTAAATTATATACTAAAACTTATGTGTTTTGAAGTTAAAAAAATGGATTCCATATTTGGAATCAAAATTTATAAATTGTGTAAATAGTTTCCTTTTATTTTTTGACACTATGATCAGTAACATACGTAATTATTTTTATTTACTATGGTTAAAGGGTAAATTTGTTAAATTATGGTAAACTAATTATAATTTGATAATATAAAACATTTCTAAAATATGTGCTAATACCATTTTATTAGATATTTCTGACCATTTTCATCCTTGGAAGGATTTCAGGACCCCATGGATCCACTTGGATGTGAAAATGGAATTTTATAAGAATTACTTTATAGTAAGAGAGATATAAGACCTAAACAAGTATTATTTACTAAAAATATTATATGAGGTTATATAAGAGATATATTTGAATATAAATGGTAACTATAAATATAAAAATACTTCATAAATCATTTTTTTATTTATTATTTTTAGACATTAGATAAATATATTTATTTATGACACAATTATGATGCAGTGATGAGCTCATTAATAAAGGATTATAATAAAGGATTTATAAATATTAAAATAAAAGTATTTTGAAAATTTTGATGCCATAAAAAATTTTATGGATTAAATTAAAATTTTAGGGATGATTTAATTCCTTCAGTTAAAGAGAATCATGTTTTCATGGATTTATCAAAAAACAATTACTAAATAGTGTCAAAATTGACATAAAAGAGATTTTAAAATAAATACTATTTTATTAAATGATTAAAAAATAATAATAATATAATTTTCATAAAAATAACTTTTATAGTGATAAAAATGACATAAATTATCCAATTTAGATTTTATTGACATTTTATAGTAAATATATTAACCATGTTGTATAAAAATACATGAGGATGTGGTAAGAGTTAATTTATTTTTACAAAGGATTAAATATAAATGATATGGCTCCTATTATAAAATAAACATTTCTAAAACCTATTGGTTGAGGGGATTTCAACCCATACATATACTATCCAAGTAAAAAATCAATTTGTAACTATTTTATCCTGAAAAAATTTTTATAATAAATTAATATTTCAATATTTTTCTAAAGTACCCCTCACCTCTCTAAAAAAAGAAAAACTCACATTATATTAAAATAACACCAATAAATATTTTATGTTCTTCCAAACCATAAAAAATTCTTCCCCAACCTCTATATTTTAATCTTAGAGGCCTAACATTAGGTATATAGCCATGCTAATGAGCCATTTTCTTCAAATCAAATAGAAACACCCAAAGAAGAGGTAATCGTTTTATCCCTTCTTTCAAAGTTCATTTCATATTCTACTTCCTCCTTCTAGGTTGATTCCATAATGAAGTTGTAAATCCATAATATTGTACATTATTAGATGTTATTATAATTAGGGACAACCTTATACCTCTTTTTATCCATCATATGAATAACAACATCACCATGCATGTATACTTATGTCTTACCATGTCCACGCCATGGTGAAATTTGTTATTAAAATATACTTATTATTATTGGAATAATGATGATTATATTGGGTTAAAATAATTAACAAAATAATAATTATTCTATATAATAAATATACCATCCAATTACATTCCAATTAACCAACAAGATAATGATACCATCACTCTTGCATACGTACAACCTACAATATCCACGATGTGGTGAGATTCATTATCCATGTAAGAAATAAAAAATTGATTATAAAATTTATATGATGACTGAAAATAATAAATATGAACCTAATTTCTTGAATAGAATACATTTTATTCATAAAAAACATGACCTACAAGGAAAACATATAATGGGAAAATGAAGCAGTTAACACCCGAAATAATGGTAATATTGAAATAGTCTTAACAAAATCATATAATAGGATCATATATGATATAATTATTTTTTATTTGGTCCTATAATAACTTTATATAACCATTATATAAGATTTGACCTCACCCTTGAGAAACTAAAAGTACAAGGTAAGGGATAATTTTGCAAATATCGTTTTTATCCGTGATTAGTTATACATAAGTATTTACTAGGGATATTTTTATCATCAATATTCATGTTTTCTAATAAAGTAATAAATAATTTATTATTACTATAATATTTATGTTTAAAGTCATTTTTACCCATTTTTTTCTTTTACTACATCGTATGGAAGCAATCTTTCTTTTTTTTACCATACGAGGTAATTTTTGACTTTTCCAGAAAAAGTACAAGGATAATGTTTTTTAACTTATACAGCATGAGAAAATTTTTACAAATTTATAACGAATTATTTTTATAAATATCACATTATAATATTTCATGTTTATTTTAAATTAAAACATTTTATTATAAAATTTTATAGAATTTTGAGAAAAGAAAATGTTTTTGAAGAAGAAAGGATATTTTTCTCAAGAATTATGTTCATGTGTGTTCTCAAACAAATTTTTTACCTATGATGAAATAAGGATATTTTTATATACCTATTATTAATTTAATTTGATGATATTATAATGGAATTATTTTTATGAATTCCATTAATCTTATATGGATTATGTTATGATGAAATGATGTTTAATAATCCCATTTTATATCATGTGTTATGATATGATGAATGATTTAGGTTTTGTGGAAAATGTGGGAATGATTTCATTATGAGATGGGTGGGACATAAATCTCCCTCCAATTCATTGCATAATGATTTATATATCCAGAGATAGGAATGACTAGAATGGTATGTAAATATGGGTCAGTAACACATTGTTGGAATGACAAGTAATCTTGGATCACTAATGGACTTTTTCCACTATGATGGTATTGGTAACAATTCAATGGATATTATGGAAATTATTATTTTTTTGATTATTAGTTTTACACAATTAAATATTTTATTACAAAAATATTCTATCATGGTTAATGTTCTTTTATGACCTATTCTTTTTGTACATCCAATATTTATTTCATGACTCAAGATTTTGATTTTTAAACATTGTGGTCATGTTTTTACGTTCAAATGTTTATGGATTGTTTTATGTTATCGATGTTTACCCTTATAGATCATTTGAGCTTGCCCTTTTTATAGTTTATTTTCCCCATGATATAAAGAATGGTTTTAGGTAGGAAAACAATAGGGGAGTTTAATTATAGGAGATGTTGAATATCATTCTCCAAGTTATAAGATTATGTTCTGAGTCACCAAATACACTACACTAGTATGGTATTTGGGAATATATTTGTAATATATTATGAATTACACAAATGAAATTTGATGTACATGTACACCAATCAGGGTTCGTTATAGTTGTTAATAGAGTGAAGGTTTAGTTAACCTTTGGAAACATGGGTGAGAAAACATTAGTGATATCCCTAGAGATATTTCTATGGTATGTCTTGGGATGTCCCTAAGATTAATTATAAATATATATTGTACACCTATAATTATGGAAACGATCATGAATAAGCTAGGACTAAACCTAATATGTTAGATATTGAAATTACCAACCCCATTTTTATGTTGTTTTCCTAGTATGATTTTTTCCTCTCACTCTATCATTTTTTTTATTTTAGATAAAGTCTAGAACCAGAAGGAATTGTGTTTATGATCAATTCACAAGGAAATTCAATGAATTTACTACGGAACATCTAAATGTTATGGGAGATGGAAAGAAAACTATTATTAGTCTACTTACACAAGCTATGAATTATTCTGGAATTCCAAATGACAGAAAAGGGAACGACAATCTTTTGAGTCCTTCATGAGGCAACATCCACCTTATTTCAATGGGCCTTCTAATCCAAATTTTTTTAAACAATGTATTAGTAAAATTAAAAATATATTTTCCATACTTCACTATTTTGAACCTGAAAAATTTATTCCATATGTTTATCATTTAAAAAGTGTAGAAGACCAGTGGTGGACTCTAATTAAAAATACAAGGTAGAAAGATGAAATTGAATCCATAGAGTGGGAAGAGTTCAAGAACTTATTTTTTAATATGTAATTATCTCATATTCTTTGAATAATTATAGAAAATTATTTCCTTGATCATAAGAGAAAATATGATGAATCTTGTAGGTATGTTTGAGGAAATTTTTACATGACTGTCAAGATAAGCTTCTGGCTCTATCATCCAACCTAAATGTAATGTTTTTCAATTTATAAGTAGCATAAAACTAAGTCATTGAAGGTAATTAACTATAAGAGACTTCAGTATCTATAATGATATTGTGCGTGGTGCTTTCAACGTAAAATTTATGTTAGTTTCACATATTTATCTCTTGGTATTGGCATAAAATTAAAGATGGAGTATAAGGGAATATGTCAAAACAATAGTTAAAATAGTATGAATGTTTCTTAATGTTAAAATTGTGGAAATAGTCATGGTATAGATTATATTAAATGGACTAGAAAAAGTTTCTAGTGTGACAAAAGGTAATCAAGAATTTGAGTGCTGAAGTAATGTGAAAATGTTTTCTAATGATGTGAAAAGAGAAAATATTACAAACAATTCACAACTAACAATTCAATACTTCATGTGCAATTAAATAGGGAATTACGATAACCAATGCCCTAATACAAGGGTTAATGATGATCGATGTCAAAAAAATCTTATGGATAAAGTCAAAGGTTATTCACATCCGATCAATATTTCTGATGTGGAGTATGAAAACGAAGTGGTGTAATGATTTAGTGGTTATGTTATAGGATTCCTAAATAGTTTTACTGAATATCTTTTATATTATTATGGAATTTTGGAATATCTATGTATTGATCCATTATGATTTTCAATAAGTATATTGTACCAATATCTTTAAATTTTGATTGAAATAATTTTGAAATCACATGATATGTGCATAATGAAGTGATAAAAAGATAATGGGATGTTTGATAATATATATGATCTTATGACTAAAATATTGACAATGTTATATCATGGTTTTACTATATAGATTGTTTTTTTATTTTTGGTTTCTGGGAAGAGTTAATTTCGCTGGAATGCATGTTTTCACTAAGGTTTTATGCAATTCATGTTATTATCATGTCTAATGAAAATATATGATTACGGTATTCAAATTTTTGGAATCTGACAACCATGAATTTCCAAATGAGATATGGGAGAAAAAAATTTATTTGAGTTAATTCGCCTCTTCATAGTGTTTTATATTTTCTATTTTTGGAACGATTTTAATATTATACAGTTATTCATAGTATAAGTTATATTATAATTTAATCTTGTTAGATTAATGTGTAATCTCACTATAATTGGACATATGCATATATGGTAACATCTTCTATCCTTTTGTTGAGATAGATGGACTGACATATCGTTATATCGCACGATTTTCTAACACTTCATTAATGAAAAATTAAAATTCATTTCTTTAAAAAATAGATTGCGTGGATATTGTTCGGGAACTACCTACGATGAGATTATACTGAAATCATGTAATTATTTCTCCTCATACAAGAAATAATCAACTTTAAGAAATGGATCTTGAAACAAAAAATGTTATCCTAATATCATTTTATCTGATCAATCATATAGTCCATAAAATCATAACAAATTTATGGCTTTCTGGTAGTTATCATTCTTCAAACCTTATTATCCATCCCTATCCATCAGAACCCGATGGTAAGATTTCTCTTCCATATCAATTTTTTCATTTCCCACTTATGTTCTTCTATATGGAAATATAATGATGAGTTACCTTGGGTAAACATTATATTTCTAACGATTCATTTTAAAATTATGTGTTAGTACTCCTTTTTATGATATGGGTTTCCATGAAAGAAAAATTCAATTAGTAAACAACTCACAACCCTGATGAATTTCCAGGGATAAATTCATTTTAAGGGGGTGTAATGTAACACCCTAGGATTTTATGGGATTTTTTATTTTTATTTTCATGGATGTATTTTTTTGTACACAACACCAATATTAGATTGATATATATGCAACACCATATTTTCTTGCAGTATATGCATTGATATTCTTTGATTGTGATACATGTAAGAGTCACCTTCATCAATAGATTGTGTTGTATGCCATACTGAGCTTCACTAAACAAAGAAATATTGTGAAATATTATTATTGGATATAATATAGCCGTTATGAATAGTATTAATCACATTTTTAATTTTATATAACATTACAATTGACATGATATATACATTGAGCATTATATAAGAACAAAATCAATTTTTTCGGTATAAGAAGTTCTTTTTAAAATAAATGTTATTTCCCAGCCTTTTGATGGAACACCCATTATAAATATAATTTTTAAAAATTTTATTTATTTTAATTGAAAAAATAAACTTTTTATTTTGAATAAGGACATAAATAATTTACATATGTTGAATTTTTTTTATTTTACTAATAAAAATCATATTTTAATGAATAGTTAAAAGTACTGTATTTTAATTCAAATCATCTTTTTCATTTAATTTATTTATACAGTTATATTTTATTTCTAATTAGTTTTAAGATTTAATTAAATTATATTTTCATCGTTGAATACATTTTTTGTCATTGGAATTAATTTCACATTGAAATTGGATATACAAACATGTCAATCTTTTGATGGTTATTATTTCTTAAAAGCCCGCTTTTTTTGGTTTGGACAACGAGAATTAATTTTAAATTTGTTACTTAAACTTCATTGTTTTGAAATTGGAAAAATGGATTCCATATTTGTAATAAAAATGTATAAATTGTATGATTAGGTATCTTCTATTTTTGGACATTATGAATTTTAACTTCAGTAATTTTGTTTATTTACCATGGTTAAAGGGTAAATCTAGAAATAATGTTAAATATAAAAATTTAATAATGTTAAACTATCCTAAAACAAGTCCTAATTACATTATATGATATATTTTCAACCATGGTTATCCTTGGGTCTATTTTTGGACCCCATGCATAGACATGGATTTGAAAATTACATTTTATAATAATAACTTCAAATTAAAGAGTAATATACCATAAACATGTAACTTTTAATTAAAATTTTTTCATATGGTGTTATATAAGGGATATAATCTACTATAAATATTAATTGGGAGGCTATAAAATATTTTCTACATCAGGGTATTGTTTTTATAATTTTTATACCTTACATAAATATGTTTATTAATGTCACAATTATGATGTAGTGATTACTCATTAATGAATGATTCAAATAAATGAATTTATAAATATTTAAATATATCAAATTTCAACAATTTGATGTCATACAGTAACTTTATGTATGTCATTGACATATTATTGACGATTTAATTACATTTTTTGATGTAATAAATATCTTATGAATTTTACAAAAATCAATTACTAAATAGTGTCAAAATTGACATAAATAGGATTTTAAAATAAATACTATTTTATTAAATGATTTAAAATTCATAAAAATTAAGGTTCAGAAAAATAACTTGAATAGTGATACAAATTTAAATATGGATCTATTTTAGTTTATCTTGTTATTTTAGAGTAAAGATATTAACCATGAAATATAAAAATACAAGAGGACGTGGTAATAGTTTGCTTATTTTACAAGGGGTTAAATCTAGAAGATAATGACTCTTATCAGACCTAAACATGACTAAAACCTATTGGTTGAGAGGATTTAGACACATACTCATCATATACTCTAAATAAATCAATTTTGAGCTACTAGAAAGAAAAAATATTTTTATAATAAATAAATATTTCATGATTTTCCTAATGGGCCCTTCACCTCTCTTGTAAAAGGGAACCTCCCTATCTCTTTAAGTCACATATCTAAAGCATCTTGGTTTGGGCAAACCTTGACCATTTCTCCTACCAACCCCCCCAGCAACAACTTGAGATTTTATGAGAATTATTATTTATAATTTCATTGATGTCTTGTGTTATATGCTAAACCAAAATTATCTTCTTCTATACACAACATCGTATTAGCTATTAGTATACGCAACACTATTCTTGGCTCGTGTTACACACAATTTCATGTTCGTTTTGTTAAAATTATTCTACGCAACATTAAGTATAATATTTGTTTAATTTATATATAAAATAAGTTTTGATTATGTTATAAACAATATCAAAAGGATCTTGCACTACACACAGCCTTGACTTGGCTTGTGTTACATGCAATCAAGACCTTCCTTGATAGCATGTGTCGTATGCAATACCGGGTTTTACTAAACAACGATATATTGTTATAATAGTATTATGAACTATATTTTTTGAATTGTATTAACTAAATTTTTAATGTAATACAATTATTATATATATTACACATTTTCTAAAACATCATGTGTGGACAAAATAATTTTTTTGAGTGAAATTAGTATTTTTCAAAAAATGATGTTTTGCCACCTTTTGATGGAGCACCGAAATTAAATCTTGTTTTGGGAATGTTTATAAGTTCAATTTGACAAAATTAAATTCTTATTTGGAATCATTATATAAAAATTTACTTTGGATAAATTTTTCATATTCTTCTGTTAACTTTCATATTTTAATGAATAGTAAAAACACGCTTTATTTTAATTAAAAAAACCTTTCTCATCATAATACTTTATATGGTTAAATTATAATATTGAATGGTTTTGAAGTATAAATAGAAAACATTTTTACCATTTAATATAATGTATGTCATTACCATTTATTTTACTTTGAATTCATAGGTAATAACATTTAAATCTTTGGCAATGTTTTCACTTTTAAAACCCGTTTTTAACAATAGGATTAATTTTAAATTAATTACTGAAACTTTTATGTTTTTAATTTTGACAAATGGATTTCATATATGAATTTAGTGGGTCCAAATTATGTTAATATGTTACTTTTATTTTTTTGATATTATGAAGAGTATCTACGGTAATTTTTATTTACTTCAGTTAAAGATAAATCGGGTAATTATGGGTAATCTTAAGATTATAAAATTACCCTAACACATGCCAAAATTCTATTGGATAACTAAAAGTAGACCCATATAACCTAAGGGTCGTATTAGATTCATTTTATAGACTCATGACCGTGAAAATAATTTAATTATTATTAAAACAAATGAAAGTGAAAACATGTCACACTATTAAATATTATAAGTATAATAATGTTAACTTAGTGATAAACATCATAAAAACATAGAACATGAATAGTATCTAGAAATATAATAAAATTATCTATGGCATGGAAATTTATTTATAATTTTTCGTGATTAAATAATTTTCATTAATGGTGACACAATAGTGATGTAGAAATTGTTTATTTAGTGAAAAATCAATAATATAGTTTTTATTAAAACAACTATATCTATCCGAAGAACCATAAAAATGACCAAAAATTATTTTTCGAGTATATATACACCCTGATGATCTAAGGGTCGATATGTGGACCATTTGGAGATATATATATTAGATTAGGCCATTTATATTATTTTATTTTAAATGATGTCAATGATGTCACCTTCATAATTTAATAAATATAATAATTTAAATGGTGTGATTTTGAGATGATAAATTCGAGTAAAAATATTATCTTTAATGTTATTATATTTATCATCATCATGGAATTTTATTTTTAATTTTTATTCAACAAATATTTTTATTAAATAATTATACAAAAATGTTGTAGTAATTATTTTATTAAGAGATATACCAAATAAATGGTTTTAAAGATAACAAAATAAATAATATATATACAAATTAATGTGTCCCATTATTTTTTTGATGAATATTACATGTTAAGAATCTATTATATATATTTTTTAGAGCATATATTTGGTTTTTTTTATTTAAATTCAAATAATGAATAGTGTCCAAATTGACACTATTGATTTTTTATAAAAATAACATATTATTTAATTATTTAAAAATCACAAATATATTTAAATACTAAAAATTGAGAATTATATGGTATAAAAGGTTATAAAGTATCCAATTATGTGAAATTGACAACATTTAAGATTGTATTTATAACAATTTAAAATTTAGAATTTTATTACCAAAAATAAAATTAAATATATTAAATAATGATAAATCAAGTTAAAAAATTTTGAAATAAACATAAAACATGTATAAATTTTACTGGTTGATGAGATTACAACCTTATCTCATCTCATATATGAAATTATTCATTTTTTAAGGTTTTTTTAGTGTCGTTTCATTTTATTATAATTTAATATTTTTATGGTTTCCAAAAGTGCCCCTACGCACTCGTATATAAGGGAACCTCCTCCCTCTCCTCTTCACAACAATTTGAGCCTTCAAGCTTGGAAAAACCTTGAACATTCCTCTTCCCCACTTCCCTATAAACATTCTGATGGTTCTGGTCTTCTCATAAGACCATCTCTAGTCTCTTAAGAGGAAGCTTAAAAGAGGTGCACCAAAGAAGAGGTAATCTGTTCTATCGATTCTTTCATGTTTCTTTCTTCTTCAACATCATCATATATAGTTTCTACATAATAAAGTAATAACATATATATCAATAAGATATGGATATTTTATTATAAATATAAAACAACCCCATTTCACCTTCTTTCCATCCTATAGCAAATGAAATCACCGTGCGTGCGTACGATCAGAATACCGTCTCCACACCGTGGTGTAATCTATTTTCCACCCCCCTCTTAATTTGATGGGTATAATTGTGTAAAGAATAACGATATATGATTATTATAACATGATATTGTTTCTGAGATATTATATCATCAACTCCAATTCCATTCATATAATTATTGGAATGATATCATTTCTTGTGCGTACGTATGGATTACCGTCTGCACAACGCGATGAGATTCATTCTCCATGTTAACCATTTAAGAATAATTATAAAGTATATATAATAAATAATAATGATATATATGAAATTATAATGATACTGGATTTATATATATATATATATCTTATACATACTTCCATTCAAGTAAACAGGGAAAGGAAAACAGTGTTCAGGCGTACGTATGGCTTACCGTCTCCATGAACGATGTATTTAATTTTATTCATTTATCAATTGTATATATGTATATACTAAATATATATGATATATAAATAATGATTTACATTCTCTATGTAATTAAATCATTATATAATAATAATAATATCAAGAATAACAAATCAAAATACGTATGATAACTAAAACGATTTTACCTGAAACACTAATTTTACATGGAATTTACAAAAAAAAGGATAATATAAAGTCATAAATGAATCACATATTATATAATAAATATTATCATGGTTCTGTTACAAGTCAATTATATGATTAAACCCACTATATATGAGTTTCAGACACGTACTAAAGAAATTGGACCTAAGGTATGTGATAACTTTTCCAATCTCGTTTTTATCTGAGATTGTTTATTCGTAAGTATTTACTGGGATAATATTTATCATCCATGTCCTTATTTTATAAAAATTGTTTCATGTGGGTTTAAAGTCCTTTTTACCTATTTTTTAATTTACAACATGTTATGCAAGGAATCATTCTTTTATTTACCATATGAGGTAATTTTTGACTTTTATGACAAAAGTATGAGGATAAAGTTTATTTTTAACTTAGCTAGCATGAAGGGATTTTCACAGTTTCATAACGCCTAATTTTCATGAATATTCCTCTACAAGATTTCATGAACATTTTTAAAATAATATTTTTCTTAAAAAATTGCATGGACTTTTTTGAAAAGAAAATGATTTTGAAGAATAAAGGATATTTTCCTCAAGAATTCATTTCATGTGTTTTATCAAAACCATTTTCCATCTATGATGAAATTATTTCATGTGTATGTTTCATGTATAATCTCTCTATAATTTACATGGTTTCACATTTCTTATGATGAAATGATATCCATTAGATTTATATGGATTATGTTATGATTGGATGATGTTAATGAAACCCTTTTTATTCATTGGGTTATGATGAATGATTTATGTTAATGTTGTGGCACATGTAAGAATTATTTAATTATAATATGGGTGGGACATATATCTCCCTCCAAGGAAATGGGTAATGATTTATATCTCATGTGATAGATATGGCTGGAACGGTAAGTTAATTCAGTTCATTTATAGAGGACTGGAATGGGAGTGAACTCGATTCAGAAAGAGACATTGTCCACTAAGAAGGTCTTTGCAGCAATGCCTTGGAAACTATGGAACTCATATCAAGTGCTTAATGGATGCCAAAATTACATGTTTCATTCCCATTATATTTTATCATGATTAATTTCCCTTTATGATATATGCCTTATTACTTCTAAGATTTATTTCATGGATCTATATTTTGATGTTCATATTTTATGTTCATGTTTTCGCATTCAAATGTTTATGGATTGTTTTATGTTCTCTATTTTTACCCTTACTGATCATTTGAGCACACACTTTTTATGTCTCCTTTTACCTAAGATATAAAGAAAAGTTTTAGGTATGTAAACAAAAGGGGAATATCTTTATTCAAGATGTTGAAGATCTTTCACTGTGATTAGAAGATTATTTTTCCATGTTTCCAAAGCCACTAAACTATTATGGTCCTTGTGTGTTTGTTTTTATTATGCATTAAGTATTCTGAAAAAGTAATGTAATGTCTATGTAAATCAAGATTTGGGTCTTTATAGTTGGTATCATATAGAGGTTTAGTTATCCATTGGAAACTAAGATGAAAATATGTTTGTGAAATCCCTATAGATATTTCTACGGTATGTCTAGGGATGTCCCTAAAGTTACGTATAAGTATATGTTATAGCCCGATAATTACAGTAACTATAATAGAATTTAACCTAAGATGTTAGATATTAAAGGTACTCCCCCTTTATTATTTTTTCCCAAGCATGACTTTTTTCGTCTCACACTATTATTTTAGGGTATTAGAAAATTGCTGAAAACAAGAAGATTCAGGATAATGGAGGATATGATGGACAATAGAATGATATTTTTCATGAGAAAACAAATGAAATTGGTTCTGGAAGTCCACATATCATTATTATACCTAATCAGAAATCTCATAATATGATCAATAATCTCAACTTTGTTATGTTTTCTGACTCATCTAATAAGAGAAATATGGAGTTCCATGATGATCATAAAGGAAAGAAAGTTCAATTTACCTCATGAAATCATGTGGGAAGAGCATTCATGGAGAATGATTCAATGGAATTATAATATTCGTTGGGTGTTTAAAAAAAGGAAAAAATCCAGTAATTATAAAGGAAAAGGTTTAGTTAACACCATGGACCAAGATAATGGTATTTTTAGACATCAACAACGATTAAATGATTTAAATGTGGAATGTATGGGAATTATAAAAACCAATGCTCTAAGGGAAAATTTCTTGATGTGAATCATCATGGTCGTTTGAGAAGTATTTATGTTAATGATGATGAAGAAAATATAAATGATATATGAGATGAAAGAAGTGTTGAGGAATAAAATGATGAATCTCGGTCAATGGTTTAAGAAGGTAGCAGAATGATTGTATGTTTACCGAGAGTTATGGTAATGGTACTGTGGAATAATGAAATATCAAAGGATTTTTACACTATTGTTTTTTTAAACTATTTTAAATTATATGTTGAATGGAACCGGTAACCATGAATTTTTATTCAGATATTTTTGTAAAGAAGATGATATGCTTATAATTAATGGATAAGGAGAAAATAATGATATCATGAATGATATAAGGAAAAAGTGATATCCTGGTTTGAGTATATAGAAATTTTTGTATTGTGGTATGTGGAAAGAGTTAACTTTTTAAAGCATTCATGTTGGTTCAATGGGTATTCATTTTTCAAGAGAATACATGATTATGGTATTCACATGTTTTGAATGTGACAAACATAATATAAGTATTATAATTGATGGTCTTCACATGCTCAGTAGATGATATTTATAGTAATCGTTTACTTTATACTATGAGATTGGATAGAAGAATTTTGGATAAGCCTAAAGATTGGAATGGATTAAGTTGGAGATCAGATAGTATTGTTTAATTCTAGAAATTTTTTTTGATGTTATTTCTATAATCTTATAGTAGTGTAGTTTTAGAAAAAGGACAACCTGTAGGACGAGCGACAACTGATCGCGTCAGACAAGGTTATGGGAATCGAACCCACAACCGAAGTTCTACGGGACTTTATCGCATACTAATGGCCTACAAGAAGTCCCTGGTTAGTATATTCTAGTTTTATTTTATTAAGCAAGGTTAGAGATGAAGTATAAGTCCATTTTTGGAACCAAATACAATTAATTTCTCCTTAGATGGAATTATCTATATAACTTTTGCAGTCCTTATGTTTGAGACAGATGGAATGATGTATAATTCTATCTCATGATCTATTAACACTTCATGAAAGACAAATTCGACTACATTTCTTTAAGAGATGAAGTGAAAATTGTTCAATGCACGGGCAACGATGAGATTGTACCAAAATCATGTAAGTATTTATTTGAATTAAAAAATTATTCAATATTAAGGAAATGATCTTGAAAACCAAAAGTATTTTCCTAGTGCCATTATATCAGATGAATCAAATTATCACTTAGATCGTCACAAATTTATGGCTTTGTGATTGTCGGATTTTTCAAAGTCATGTTCTCTACCACTCTCCATCAGAACTTTATGGTTAGATTTCCCTTCCATATCCATATTTTCACCTATGTTATCCTTTGTGGAAACCTAGTGATTAGTTAATTTGGGTAAGTATTATGTTTCATAATTTAGTTTTTAATGTTATGTTTTTGTATTCCTTTTTACGATGTGGGTTTCTATTAAAAAAACATTCAAGTATTAAACCATTTATAACCCCGACAAATTTCAAGGGAGAAATTCATTTTATTAGGGGTAGAATGTAAAAACCCGAGATTTTATGAGAATTATTCTACTTATTTTCATTGATGTATCGTTCTATATGATACACAAAAATTATCTTATTCTATACGCAACATTGTATTAGTTTGCAGTATACGCAACACTATTATTGGCTTGTGTTACACACAATTTCATGTTCATTTTGTTATAAATATTCTAAACAACATTAATTTTATATTTTGTTTAATGTATAAATAAAATAAGTTTTTATTATGTTATAAGCAACAACGATATGATATTGCACTACACGTAGCCTTGACTTGGCTTTCATTATACACAATCACGACCTTCCTTGATAGCATGTGTTGTACGCAATACCGAGTTTCTCTAAACAATGATATATTCTTATAATATTATTATGAACCAGCCGTTATGAATAGTATTGACTACATTTTAAATTTTATAACATTATTATTTATCTTACACATTTTCTAGAACATCATGTGTGAACAAAATATATTTTTTGGGTAAAATGAGTATTTTTCAAAAAATTCAGTGTTGTCACCTTTTGATGGCGCACCCACATTATATATAGTTTTTGACATGTTTATAATCACAATTTGGAAAAATTAAATTCTTCTTTGGAATCAATATATAAAAATTTGATTTGGATAAATTATTCATATTATTCTGATAACTTTCATATTTAAATGAATAGTTAAAACGCGATATATTTTAATTAAAAACAACTTTTTTTATCGAAATAATTTATATGGTTAATCTATAATATTGAATAGTATTGATGTATAAATAGAATATATTTTTAACATTCAATATAATTTATGTCATTACCATTAATTTAACATTGAATTCATAGGTAAAATGATTTCAATCTTTGGCAATGTTTTAACCTTTAAAACATGTTTTCTTAAGAACGAAATTAATTTTAAATTAATTACATCAACTTATGTGTTTTGAATTTTGAAAAATGGATTCCATATTTGAATTCTGTGGGTTCGAATTATTTTAATAAGGTACTTTTATTTTTTTGATATTATGAATAGTAACTACAATAATTTTGATTTACTTCTGTTAAAGATAAATCGGGTATTTAATGGTAAACCTAAGATTATAAAATTACCCTAACACAAGAAAAAAATTTATTGGATAACTAATAGTCGACTAATATCACTTATGGGTCGGATTAGATTCATTTTTTGGACTTTTCACCATGAAAATAATTTGATTATTATTAAAACCAAATAATGTGACAACATGTCACTCTATTAAATCTTATAAGTATAGTAATTTTACATTAGTGATAAATTTCATGAAACATAGAAAATTAATAGTCTCCAGAAATAGAATAAAATTATCTAAATCATGAAAATTGATTTTCAATTTTTAGGGATTAAATAAGTGTCATTAATGGTGACACAGTAGTTATGCAAAAATTGTTTATTTAGTGAAAATTGAAAAATATTTTTTTTATTAAAATATCTATACCTATAAAAAGGACCATAAACACCACCAAATTTTATTTGTAGAGTATATATATACCCTAAGCATCCAAGGGTCGATTTGTGGACCATTAAGAGCTTTATAAAACCAATTAGAACATTTATATTATTTTATTATAAATGATGTCAAAGATGTCACCTTCATTATTTAATAAATATAACAATTTATATTTTGTGATTTTCAGATGGTAAATTCGAGTAAAATATTATTATTAAATTAATTATATTTTTATTCATCATAGAATTTTTTTTTTAATTTTTACACAACAAATATGTATATTAAATAATAATGCAATAATGATGTATAAATTATTTTATGAAGAGATATACCAAATAAATGGTTTCAAAAATATTAAAATAAATAATATATGTATAAATTAATGTGTCCCATGAATTTTGATGATGAATATGACATGTTAGGAATCAATTATATATTTTGGTTTGAACATATATTCTGTTTTCTTTTTATTTAAATTCAAATAATAAATAGTGTCCAAATTGACACTATTGATATTTTATAAAAATAACATATTATTAAATTATTTAAAAATCTCAAAAAAATATTTAAAAACTAAAAACTGAACATTATATGGTAGAAAAGGTTATAAAGTATCCAATTATGTGAATTTGACAACATTTTTTTATGTATTTCTAAAAAAATAAAATTTAGAATTTTTTTACGATAAATAAAATTAAATAGATTATATAATGATAAATCAAGTTAATAAGGTTTGAAATAAACATAAAACAAGACTAAATTTTTTTTGTTGACGAGATTACAACCCTATATCATCTCATCTTCGAATATAGTCATTTTTGGAGGTTTTTATGTGTGGTTTCATTTTACTATTAATTAATATTTTTAAGGTTTCAAAAGTGACCCTCTCCACTCCTATATAAGGGAACCTCATCCCTCTCCTATTCAAAACACATTGAGACCTCAAGATCAGAAAAACCCTACCCATTTCTCTTACCCACATACTTAGAAACATTATGAAGGCTCTGGTCTTCTCAAAAGAACAACTGTAGTCCCTTAAGAGGAAGCTTAAAAGAGGTGCGCCGAAGAAGATGTAATCTCTTCTACCTATTCATTCATATTTCATTATTCTTCAACTTCTTATTCATAAATTGTATCATTATAAATTATTAACATCAGTATCAATAATATACTGATATTTTCTTATAAATTTGAAACAACCCTATTTCACCTTCTATCCATCATGTGGAAAATGAAATCATCGCGCGTGTGTACGATTAGAATACCGTTTCCACGCCGTGGTGTAATCTATTTTCCACCCCCAAATTAATTGTATGGGAATAATGGTGTAAATAATAACTATATATGATTATTATAACATGATATTATTTCTGATATATTATATCATCAACTCCAATTCCATTCATATAATTATGAGAACGATATCATCTCTCGTGCGTGCGTGCGGATTACTGTCTCCATGACGCGGTGAGATTCAATCTCCATGTTAACCATTTAAGAATAATTATAAAGTATATATAATAAATAATAATGATATATATGACATAATGATTTTACTTGATTTAGGTATATATATATATATATATATATGTCATATACTTACTTCCATTCAAGTAAACAAGGAATATAAAATAGCGTTCATGCGTACGTACAACCTACTATCTCCATGAATGGTGTATTTCATTTCATTCATCTATATTATATATATATGTACATACTGAATATATATGATATATAAATCAAGATTTACATTCTAGATGTAAGTAAATCATGATCTAATTTATAATAATATCAAGAACAACAAATAGAAATGCATATGATAAATAAAACAACTTTACCCAAAACGCTACTTTAACATGGAATTTAAAAAAGAATAGATAATATAAAGTCATAAGTGAATCACATATTATATCATAAATATTATTATGGTTTTTTTACAAGTTAGTTATATGTTTAAACCCACTATACAGGATTTTTGGACACGTACTGAAGAAATTTGACCTTAGGTAAGGGATAACTTTTACAATCTCATTTTTATCCGAGAATGTTTATTCGTAAGTATTTACTAGGGTAATATTTATCATCCCTGTCCCTATTTTATAAAATTTTTTCATTTGTGTTTAAATTCCTTTTTACCCATTTTTGAATTTTTACTACATGGTATGTAAGGAATCATTCTTTTGTTTACCATACGAGGTACCTTTTGGCTATTGCGACAAAAGTATGAGGATAATGTTTATTTTTAACTTATATGGCATGAAGGGATTTTTACTGTTTCACAACACCTAAATTTCATGAATATTACTCTACAATATTTCATTTCTATTTTTAAAAAAAATCTATTTCATTAAAAATTTCATGGCATTTTGTGAAGAGAAAATTATTTTGAAGAAGAAAGGATATTTTTCTCAATAATTCATTTCAAGTGTTTTATCAAAACCATTTTCCATATAAGATGACTTTATTTCATATGTGTATGTTTCAAGTATAATGTCTCTATGATTTACATGGTTTAAAATTTCTTATGATTAAATTATATCCATTTGTTTTATATGTATTATGTTATGATGGGACGATGTTCATGAAACCCATTTTATTCATTGGGTTATGATGAATGATTTAGGTTAATGTTGTGGCACATATAAGAATTATTTCATTATGACATGGGTGGGACATATATCTCCCTCCAATTCATTGGGTAATGACTTATATCTCATGAGATAGAAATGGATGGAATAGAAAGTTAATCTGGTTCAGTGATAAAGGACTTGAACGAGGAGTGAACTCAATTCAAAAATGGACTTTTTCCACAAAAATGGTCTTGGAAGCAATGTCGTGGCTACAATATAAATCATATCTTATTCATAATGGTTTCCACAATTACATGTTTTATTCCCATGCTATTGTATCATGATTGATGTTCCTTAATGATATATTCCTTAGTACTTCCATGATTTATGTATTTTTTCATGATTTTGATGTTTAGATTTCATGTTCAAGTTTTTGCATTCAAATGTTTATGGATTGTTTTATGTTTTCTATGTTTACCCTTACTGAGCATTTGATCTCACCCTTTTTATGTTTCCTTTTCCCCATGATATAATGAAGGGTTTTAGGTAATATAAAAAAATGGAAAGATCTTTATGGGAGAATTTGAAGATCTTACACCATGATTAGAAGATTATTTTTCCGACTTTCCAAAGACACTAAACTATTGCGGTCCTTGTGTGTTTTTTTTGTAATGCATTAAGTATTCTGCATAAGTAATGTAATTTATATTTATGTCAAACTTTGGGTCTCTACACTCCCCACACACACTTCATCCTAGAGGCCAAAATTTTGGTAGAGAGAAATATGAAGAAGCCCTTCTTTTTCAAATCAAAAGGTAACACCCCAAGAATAGGTAATCATTTTATCCCTTATTTAAAAGATATTTTCTTATTATACTTACATCTTATATTTTTATTACATTAATAAATTAATAACACTAGTATATTATACATGATGATATACTGTTATAATTATTGGGAAAACATATACCTCATTTTATACATCTATAAACTAACAATATAACCATTCTTGTGTACATATAACTTAACATCTCCACGTTGTGGTGAAATTTGATATTCAAAAATACATTATATGATGGGTATAATGATGATAATAATGGGTTATAATAATTATTATAACATGATAATTAATCTGAATAAATAATTTACCATGTAATTGCATTCCATTTAACCATCAAGACAATGATATCGTCGCTCGTGCGTACGTAAGACCTACCATCTACAGGATGTGGAGTGATTTGTTCTCCACATAAACAATTCATGAATGATTACAAAAATTATATGATGAATGAAAATAATAAATATGAAAATTATTTAACAAATATAATACATCCTATTCATAAAAAACATGACTTACATTTAAAAATAGGAATGGAAAAAAGAAGTTGTTAACACACAAAATAATTATAATATTGAAATACTAATAACAAAATGATATAACAATATAATATATTATATCATAAATATGGATATACTACTTCTAGAACATTATTTAACCATTATATATGAGGTTACCACACCCTCGACTATTGTAAATTACAAGGTAAGGGATAACATTGCAATC
The DNA here is from genome assembly GCA_963277665.1 of Viscum album. Lineage (NCBI taxonomy): Eukaryota > Viridiplantae > Streptophyta > Magnoliopsida > Santalales > Viscaceae > Viscum > Viscum album. Next base: position 937,654,314 of record OY728133.1, on the reverse strand, counting down.
TCATTTTCATCCGAGAATGTTTATACGTAAGTATTTAAAAGGGATATATTTATCATCCATGTCCATGTTGTATAATAATTTTATCATAGAATGTTTATTATTTTTTTATGTACGTTAAAATTATTTTTACCATTTTTGACTTTTTCTACATGGTATGGAAGGAATCGTTCATTTTTTACCATATGAGTTACTTTCCGACTTTACTAGCAAAATTACGAGGAGGATGTTTTTTTAAAATCTACCGCATAACTGATTTTAGGCTATCACAATGCATTATATCCATGAAAATTATTTTAAAATATTTCAATTTTATCTTAAATATATTTAATTTCTTTTAAAATTATGCCAAGTTTTTTGAAAAGGAAATATTTATGAAGAATAACGGATATTTTCTTCAAGAATTAAGTTCAAGTGTTTTATCAGAATTATTTTCCATCTATAATGACCTAGGGTAATGTTTATATTCCTATTATTACATATATTTGATTTATATTATGATGTAATTAGTTTTATGATGTTCACTTATATAATATCTATTACGTTATGATGAAATGATGTTTAATAATAAAATTTTATTTCATCGGTTATGCTATGATGAATGATTTATGTTTTGTGGAACATGTGAGAATGATTTCATTATGAAATGAGTGGGACCTATATCTACCTCCAATTAATTGATTAAATATTTATATATCATGAGATAAACATGAATAAAATTGAATGAAAATTCTGTTATGTAATTAATTGTGATAAGGACAAGTAAACTCAGTTCAATAATGAACATTTTCCACTATGATGGACTTGGAAGCATTTCCTTGGCTACTTTGGAAATCATATTATGTTTTTATTAGGTTTCCACAATTACATGTTTTTTTCCGCTACTATTCTATCAGAGTTAATTATCGGTTATGATCTATTCCTTAGGTACTACCAATATTTATTTGATGACTCAAAATGTTTATGATTTAACATTGTGGTCATGTATTTACATTCAAATGATTATGGATTGTTTTGTGTTTTCAATATTTACCATTACTGATCATTTTAGCTCACTAATTTTTTGTTTTCATTTCCAAAGGATATAAAGAAAGGTTTTAGGTAGGAAAACAAATAGGGGAGATCTTCAATGGAGATGTTTAACATCTTTCACCAAGTCTGAATATTTTGTTCTGAGTTTCTAAGGAAACTAAACCAATACGTTTTTAGGAATTTATTTTTAATGTATTATGTATTCCTAAAAATAAATGTAATTTTAATATAATTCAATCCTGGTTCATTAAAACATGACCCATAAGAACATTAGAGATATAATAATGAAATGATAATGAAGAATTACGCAAGAAATGATTCAACAAAACTAAAATGATACATTAATAATAATATCACCAAGGTTTTCTTCAAAGTGTCATGAAACATAATTGTTAATGTTATTCACCAAGGTTACAAAAAACATGTCATCTTTGGAGCATAATTCTTTAACCAATGCATGATAGTAAAATAAGGTTATACCCTTCTTATGTATAAATTTGTGTGTGGAACCGATATAATAAGAAAAAATTTCATTGATAACCCATGGGAGATAATTAATAGGTTTAATGTAAAATTAATTAAATTTGTACACGCTTAAAAACATGAAAATATTGTTATATTTAACTAATGGAATAAAAATATGGGTTTACTATATGGGTATCCCAATTAATAAATTATGTTTACATACTTTTTAATATACATGTATAAGGAAGAGGTTTGAATATTCAAAATATAATGAAATCCATGTAAATTAGATAAATTTGTGAAATATTTTTGATGGGATGATGGGTATCCAACATGGATTAAGGAAATAGAATAATGATATGGAATGAAGATCTCAAAATTGTAAATAACTATTTTGGTAAAACTGATATAATAAAAGGTTGATGAAAATTACATAACTCAATATTAAAAACACACCATTGAAATAGGTAATTGTATTGAAAATAAAAAAAGAGAAGAGTTCCCTTACCTTGGGAATTAACATTCAAAAGCTTGGAGAGGTAAACCATCAGACCTTGGAGACATTATTGAAGTAATTTATAGAAGGTTAATGAGAATTTTTTTTCATAATTAATATAATTATAATGGCAATGAGTGGTGTATGGTAGGATTTTTATAGTAATATAAGAGTAATTATTTAATAATATATAATTATAGTTCTTGTAATTATAGGTTTTAGAAAATATAAAACCATAATCTTACCCATGGATTTATCTCAATGTTTTGTAAATTTATGTATGAGGCCCCATCCTTAAACATTACATTATCATGAATTAATTTAATAATTCAAATTGATGATATTTTTAGGTTTAGAGTTTTAGTGAATTAGGCCATAACTATTAAATTACATCTAAAATATTACAAAGTAGAAACTTTTACTCAGAATCCATTTTTTTTAATAAAAACTATTAAAAAGAATACAATATTTCTTTTCAAGAAATAAATATTCTTGATTTCTTCTGTAAGAACCCGGATCTTCATTTTTGGTACGCCTATCATTTTTCTGGAGTTTTAGAGGAAAATAATGTTTCTTGAAATTTTTGATGTACACGCCATGTACTTTCTGAGTACACATCGTGTACTCTTTCTCTGCTCGAAGCTGTGTACTGGCCATGTTCGGGCCACACACATAGTGTGTAGGGGTGACGTAGAGGCCATTTTTGGCGGAGTACAGAAAGACCTAGTATACTCCGTTTAATCTAAAAGTACAGACCATTTACTTTTTTTTCATTAAACGGATCAGGGTTGGGCCTAATCGAGGAAAAAGTCTTCTTCTAGGTCTCATTCATTCGAGAGTTCCCAGAATCTGTGCATCTTCAATGAGCCACCGTTCCACCATCTATTCTCGAATTCGAGCATGGTCGGTTGCGTTGGAATCACAGTGGTGATTTCATCCATCTGCTTGATCCTTGTTTTTTAATTCCTACTCATTCCCAAGATATCATGTGTTGAACGTTTTTTGCATTTTCTCAGATCAATGACATTCGGGGGAGAATCAGTCTTCGTGGTTTATGTATATCGATCTCCTAGGATCAAGGTAGGCGGTTTGTGCCTTTCTGAAGAATTTCGATGAGTATGTTGTGAAAATTCCATCAATACCCTCGAACGTGGTATTTCGTGTTCCTATTTTTCCCTTTTTCTATTGTTTGCTTTTCTTGATTGCTAGAGTAGATGTTTTTACTGTGATTATAGTAGTTTTTACTATACTCTAGATGTTTGATATGCTTGTTCTGCCTATTTAGCATTTTTCCAGTTTCTATGCCTAGTTGTAGGATACTGTAAATTTTTCTATTTTATACTGTTGAGCCTTAGATTGATAGAAAAGTAGTTTTTAAGATTTTCTTGGATGATGCACGCACACTGAGAATGATTATTTCCACACAGTGTTGTTAGAGCCTAGTGTAGTAGACCATATAGAGAATGGATGTAAGGGCTTCTCCAGAGTGTCTTTTAATACGATGTGAGACCGCATGGGGAATTGATGATGAGTGCTTCCTTAGAGAGTCATTAATTCTTCGACATGGGCCATATGGGGAATGAGATGTTGAGTTCTTCCCCGAATATCCTTTAGCACAATTTGAGACTATAGGGGGTAATTTACGATGAGTTCTCCCTCAGAGAGTATATTCGTAGCTGAACTAGAGGGGTGAGACTATGGGTGCCTCCTAGAGGGTTTCTAGTACTGGTAGGTTGAACCATAATGGGTTAGGCTTTGAGAGCAACCCATAGGTTTAGTTGTTTTCTGCTTATTGTTGGTTGTTACTTGTATATTTTATATGTTAGAACTGTGAATTGTAGCTGATGTGTGTTTCATGCTTACTGTTCTTGTACATTACATTCTATGTATTCATTGAATGTTAGGCACATATATTTGGGTGGTTGCCTACTGGGACTTTGTCTCACACCCTGTTTGGGCCACGTTTTTGGGCCCAAGAAGACTATTTTGCTACAGGTATAGATAAGGGCTAGTGCCCTTCTACATCAGGTACCTGACTTGCTTTAAAGTTGGGGATAAGGGGACCAAGCAATGGCTTGTGGTGCTGAGGACTTTACATTGTTTTTATTTTGCACGTTGTTTTTTAGTTGAAATTTAGCACGTTTGTATGTTAACTATTTTCCATAGACATATGCACATTGTTGCATAATTATTATTTTATACATTGCTTCCTCTATTCAGTTCAGTTGTTGTATGTAGTTTATTGTTTACACTACTGTGTCTGGTTGTTCTTCCGCTGTATACTTATCAAATGAGGGAATAGTTTCACCATGGACTCACCATGGCCATCACTGCAAGTTGGCAGCCTCTGGCATTTTGGGAAACGCGCTTGAGGTCATGTGGCGAACCGGGTACGGGGCACTAGTGGAGGGGCTATGGAATCGGGTCATTACAAAGTGGTATCAAAGGAGTTCTTTTCTCTTGATTTTCTGTTTGGAGCCTTTAGCCAGGGATATGATGGATTTGGTACTTGGTATAAAGTTTTTCTCTAGAGTAGCTAATCCGTGTACAAGGAAAATCCATAATACCTCGTTTATTGTAGTTTTGTGGTTTTTAGGTTTTACAAGTGATATGATTTCACCTAGAGTGATTCAAATGCTTTGTGCTGCTATTGTTTTGATATTACGGTTCTATTTCTATCGCAACCTGATGATATGAGGGTATTAAATCTCATGCATCATATAGGAACTAGTATAAATCACATGACATGAATTCTTTCCAAGCCATCTATGATGCGTTAGTGATTTCATGCTGTTGTGATGGAATTTGTGTAGATTATGCATGCTATTGTGATAGATGATTGATATAATCTTTTCTGCCTTATAAATGATTTTTTATTTCCTAATTTTCTTATATTAATGCCAAATTATTATTCTTTAGGTGTTATGGGCCCCCACGAATCGAAAATTGGTACCTCCTTGCTTTGTTTCATGGGCTTCTGTGCAGTTTCTGAACTACTACCCATAAAAACCCAGAATACTCAGCTTGTACTTTTTGACTACACGCCGTGTAGTTCTCAAACCGTGTCACTAACCATGTGATCAGGGACACATTTTTGTGGAAATAACTTCATAAACACTTCGTGTATGGTAGTTACACACCATGTAGTTTGGAGCCGTGTACCTAGACGTGTAACTAATAACACGGGATGGGTAAGCTCGAGTAGATACGCCGTGTTGTAAAAAACCACACCGTGTAGTTACTTCTAGGTACTCGGTCATGCCACAAACAACACGGGTCAGTTTTACCTTTTCTTAGACACCCCGTGTTGTTATGGAACACACCGTGTAAGTCTTCTTAAGTTACCCAGCCATGTCATAAACAACACGGGATGGTGTCACCTCACCTATACATGTTGTGTTTATTCTAAACACTCTGTGTAATGTTTAGCCTTGTATAAGACCATGTATTTAACAACACAGGACTCTGAAGCCTTGCCTAGTACACGTTGTGTGTGTTCAGAACACGTCGTGTAGTCTCAGGGTTAGTTGAACTGTGTGGGTTAGCAGTTTAAGGACACTCGTGCAGTGGAATAGTTTCCAAGTACATGCAGTGTGTTTTGGCCAACACTCCGTGTATTTTGAGGTGTTATATGACCTATAGGGAAGGGGTAAACACCAATTTTAGTGGCTTATGGTGACATGCATTGTAGTTTTTATACACACAGTGTAGTATTGTTTTGTAAACTTGTGTGTTTTCCTTCCCCTTTTCCCATTTTGTACTCCTGAGTTCTCTTTCTTTGATAATTCTGATATAAGTTGTGCTTTTTATGTTTCAGAGCTATGCCTCTGATATGTCCCCCAGTTTTATGTCTTTCGTCAGGCTGTGATCAGAGTCCATATATGGTTGATCAGGTACTTCTTGCTGATCCTCCAGTCGGGCCTGCCTTGGCATCGGTAGTCATACCAGTTGCAGGCGCTGATGCGTAGTTCAGGGAAGGTTTTAAGAGGATGATCCAAACTTTTTAGGGAGTAATGCCTCCTGCCACGACTATGGCAGACTTGACGTAGGTTTTCCAGCAACATCATCCTCTTACTTTCTTGGGGAAAAGAGGACCACATGATGCAGAGTCACGTCTAGAAGCCATGCTGACTATCTTCGAGCATCTGGGGATGCCTCCAGAGACGCGGGTCAAGATCTCCACCTACATGCTCCAAGACTCCACCAAGAGGTGGTGGGATGTAATCTCACCGGCAGGTCACTAGCAGATTATGGCTTTAGAGAAATTTCAGCACGACTTTTATGACTACTTCTACCCAAAGACCCTGAGGGCCGACCGAGACCAGGAGTTCATGAGCATAGAGCATTGTACACTTTCTGTCATGGATTATTCCTCTTGTTTCACTGAGATGCATCATTTTACACCCCTCCGATATGGGAGTGCGGTGTTCTAATCAAGGATGTTTGTGGATGGTTTCAGGTGGGAGATTCTCTAGCAGGTGAATATCTTCTAGTTGACTTCCATCACTTCCATATTCAATCAAGAACTGATTGAGGAGCTCAATTTGAGATACTCTTGAGTTGCGATCCAGGACAGTTCTGCTTCCATAGCTAGTTTTCCTCCAGATGACAGCATGAAGAGACATAGGGAGTCTACGCACAGTGATCCGAGGAAGCTAGATGCATCGTTAGGTAGCCAGGTGGTATGCTACCAGTGTGGTCAGTCAGGGAACACGAGGTCGCAGTTCCAGAGAGACCCCATGGAGTGAGATCTTGTGGCAAGATGGGTCACCTTCATTGTTTCAACCAGGTTATCTCACCAGCAGCCGGTGACCGACGTTCTTATATGACTCCTCAATCTGGAGAAGCACCACCATTTTCTCACCAGTCGGGGAACTGGAGTTCTTCCATCCGTTCGAGCCGAGGTGCAGGTCGAGGCCGTGGTGGTCAGCCACCAGTCCCTCCACACCAGCAAGGTGGGTCAGCTCAGAGTGGTAAGCAAGGGGCGGAGGGCTGCGGTGCAGGCCAGTCTTTTTCCATGGAGTAGACCTATCTGGAGTTGGATCCCAACCCTTCTATAGTTCGAGGTATGATTTTAGTACCCTCAAATATTATCTTCATCTATTTTCGATACTGGTGTTATGCATAGCTTTATCGCAGTTGCTGTCGTGTAAAGACTTGGTCTCTTCATCTTCTCTTCTGCCGACTCGTTGACACTAGACACACCATTGGGGACTAGGAAATCAAGTGTACATACGTGTTGAGAGTGCCCCCTCGAGGTTGCATGGTATCGTATCTTAGGGGATCTTTATGACCTAGAGATGATAGGCTATGATTTCATTCTCTGGATGGACTGGTTGGTTCCCTTCCATGTTTTCGTTGACTGTCATCGTCGTAGGGTGAGTTTTGTTTCACTAGAGGGTGATACTTTTCTTCATAGAGGCGAATAGGATTTTCAAGAGAGTCGAGCGGGACTCGAGCATCATGGGATAGGAAGGGTGACAGCTTAGATTTCTATTCTTTATCTGGATGATCAGGGGTCCTCACAGTTGGACTTACCTCCAGTGGTGGATCAGTTCAGGTACGTCTTTCCATAGGACATTTCGGGGTTGCCTCTGGAGCATGAGTTAGACATCTCTATTGATCTCATTCCAGGAGCAACACCGGTGTCCATTCCTCCTTATAGGATGGCTACACCTGAGTTTTAGGATCTTAAAAAGAAGTTGGAGGATTTACAGGGAAAGGGTTTCATCTAACCCAGTACTTATCCTTGGGGTTCACCTATTATATTTGCGATGAAGGCAGACGGTACTCTTCGGCATTGTGTGGACTATCGGAAGTTGAACCATTTGACGGTCAAGAACTAATATCCCTTACATTGGATCGATGACCACTTTGATCAGCTCTGAGGAGACCGGGTTTTCTTGAATATTGATTTGAAGTCCGGTTATCTTATGTTGGGCGTTAGACCATCAGATATACCTCTGACAGCCTTCAGGAGCAGGTATGGTCTATAAAAGTATACAGTAATGTCGTTCATTCTTATGAACACACCTGCAGTTTTGATGGCACTGATGAATCGAGTGTTCCATCATTACATGGACTCCTACTTCATGGTCTTCGTGGAAGATATCTTGGTGTACTCTCACACTCAACACAACCATGCCACACAACTTGAGATCATTCTGAGTACACAGAGAGAGCACCGAATTTATGCATATCTCTGGAAGATTCACTTTTGGATGGATTAGATTCACAACTTGGTTAATGTAATCTCAGAGGAAACAATATATTTGGACCCAAACAAAGTGAGAGATGTAGTTTCCTAGGAGCAGCCGAAGACCATTTTTGAGGTACGAAGATTCCTAGGTTTGGACGAATACTACAAATGCTTCATTCTGGACTTTTCATGCCTAGGAGCACCTTTGACAGGTCTGACTAGTAAGGGGGTGAATTTCAAATGGTCAGATTCTTATGATTCATCCTTTCAAGAGTTCAAGGGAAGATTGAAGTCATCACTGATACAACTCTTTCCAGAGCAAGGCGAGAGCTACACTATTTATTATGATGAATTAGGTATCAGACTAGGCACTATAACTATGCAGGGAGATGGAGTCATTGCATACGGTTCTCGAATGTTGAGGCTACATGATAGGAACTACCATACACACGATCTGGAGTTGGAAGCTATTGTTTATGCCTTACACTGTTGGAGACACACCCTTCTGGGAGAGCACTTTGTGGTCTTCAACTACCACAAAAGTCTCAATTACATCTTCACTCGTGTGATACGAATTTGAGGCAGCGCAGGTGGGTCGAGTTTCTTCAGTCTTTTTATTTGGAGCATTCATATACACCGGGAAGGGGCAACACAGTGGCAGATGCGTTGAGTAGAAAAACACAGATTCATGCAGTTCTGGAGGCTAGCAGTGAGTGGAAAATGATGGCTCTGATATCTGAGATGCATCTGGAGGTTCACAACTTGTAGAGAGAGACTTACCTTTCTTTTGTAGTTGTTACCTCTACACGACTTGAGTGGGTACAGATGAGGCAGCTATCAGACTCAGAAGGCTTAGTCTTGTGGGAGAATGCGTCAGGAGAGGACCCTCTTCCTGGATTCACAGTGGGTGAGGATGAGACCATCCATTTCCAGGGATGCGTATTGGTGCCAACAGACATACGCGAGGAGCTGATGCTGTATTTTCATTGCTCAATTTGGGAAGTTCATCCCAGTGTCACCAAGATGTATGAGGATCTTCATTGCTAGTATTGATGGCCAGGTTTGAAGAGGGATGTTTCCGGTTTTGTCATGATATTTTCTACTTTTCAGCATGTGAATGCAGAGCATCAGCGACCGGTGGGGATTTTGCAGTAGTTACCCATTCTAGAGTGGATGTTGAACTATGTCGCGATGGGCTTCCTGACAGGGTCTCCATGGTTGCCCTGAGGTAACAATGCTGTTTGGGTTGTCTTTGATAGGGTTATGATGGTTGCACACTTCTTGTCGATCAAGGAGACCTTCAGTGTCTATGATTTGGGATAAAATTACATCATAGAGATCATTCGTCTACATGGAGTTCCACACTCTATTGTTTAAGACAGAGATGCATGCTTTACCTCTCAGTTCTGGCAGGGACATCCGAAGTGTTTGGGTACACATGTAATTTTGAGTACGTCATACCATCCCCTGACTAATGGCCAGTCCGAGCACACGATCCAGGAGCTTGAGGATATACTCCGAGCTTTCATTCTAGACTTCAGCAGTTCCTGGGAGAAGCATATACCTCTTTTGGATTTTTCCTACAAAAACATATTTCAAGCGAACATTTATATGGCACCATTCAAGGGTCTGTATGATAGGCCATTATGATCACCCTTATGCTAGATGGAGGCAGGAAAGGAATCTTTTCTCGGACCTCGTCTTGTTCAGGAGACCTTAGAGAAGATAGAGTTGATTTGGAAAAGGATGGCTGCAATATAGTCTCGACATAAGTCTTATGTTGATCAGTGGAGACGACATATGGAGTTTGAGGTCGGGGATCAGGTTTTCCTGCGTGTCACACTGAGGTTGGGACACAAGAGGATTCAGAGACAGGTTAAGCTTTCACCACTGTACGTCAGGCCGTTTGAGTTTTTGGAGAGATTTGGGCCAGTCACCTATTGATTGTAGCTACCCCACAGGTATCGAGCCATGCACGATGTCTTCTACGTCTCTTAGATTTTAATTTAATTTTCGGACCCAGCTCATGTCTTTCAACCCGAGGAAGTTGTGCTCGAAGCGGATGCATCATTTGAGGAGAATCCCATCCATATTGTTGATCGTAGTGTGATGGTTATTAGTGGTCGGTCTGTCCCTCTAGTATGGGTACTATGGCAGCATGGGTGAGTACATGAAGAGACCTGGGAGAGGGAGGTTGATGTACGATCGCAGTGGTTGGAGCTATTCAGGGTATCTTCTTCTACGCCTTGTTAGGGAAATACGAGGATGAATTTCCTTAAGGGAGGTGGTTTGTAAGAACCCGGATCTTCTTTTCAGTTATGCATTTCCTTTTTATTGAGTTTTTTAGGAAAATAATGTTTCTGGGAATTTTTTAATTAAACGCCGTGTACTTTATGAGTACACACCGTGTACTCATTCCTTGCTCGAAGCCGTGTACTGGCTGTGTCCGAGCCACACACACAGTGTGTAGGGGTGACGTGGAGGCCGTTTTTGGCGCAGTATGGAAAGAACTAGTACACGCCGTGTAATATAAAAGTACATTCCATGTATTTTTTTGTTAAAGAGACCGGGGTCGCGCCTAATCGAGGAAAACGTCTTCTTCTAGGTCATGTTTGTCCGAGAGCGCCGAGAATCTGCGGATCTTTGATGACCCACTGTTCCTCTGTTCGTTCTCCGATTCGAGCACGGTCTATTGCGTTGGAATCAAAGTGGTGAGTTCTTCCTTCTTATTGAGCCTTGGTTTCCAATTCCTCCTCCTTCTCATGTTATCATGGGATGAACGTGTTTGGTGTTTTCTCAGATCTATGACGTTCAGGGGAGAATCAGTCATCCTGGTTCAAGTATATCGATCTCCTCGGATCGAGGAAGGAGGTTTGTGACTTTTTGAAGAAATTCGATGATTATGTTGGGATAATTCAACCAATACACTTGAACGGGGTATTGCGTGTTCCTATTTTTCCCTTGTTCTATTCCCTGCTTTACTTTATTGCTCAAGTAGATAATTTTCCTATGATTACGGTAGTTTTTACTATAATATGGATGTTTTTTATTCTTGTTCTACCTGTTCAGTTTTTTTCTAGTTTCCATTCCTAGTTATAGGATAGTGGAATAGTTGCTTTGTTATATGGTTGATCCTTAGATTGATAGAAAAGTAGTTCTTGAGGTTTACTTGGATGATGCACGTGCGTTGAGCATGTTCATTTCCACATGGGACTGTGAGAACCTAGTGTAGTATACTATATGGAGAATGGATATAAGAGCTTATCCAGAGTGTCTTTTCATAAGATGTAAGACCACAGGGTGAATTTATGATGAGTGCTTCCTTAGAGAGTCTGTAATTCCTTGACACGGGCCATAGGGGGAATTAGACGTCGAGTTCTTCCCCAGAGAGCCTTTAGCACGGTACGAGACTATAGGGGTAATTGACGGTGAGTTCTTTCTTAGAAAGTCTATTTTTAGCTGAACCAGAGGGGTGAGACTGTGGGTTCCTCATAGAGGGTTGCTAGTACGGGTACATTGAACCATAGGGGTTAGGCTGTGAGAGCTACCTAGAGGGTTACTTGTTTTCTGCTTGTTGTTGGTTGTTACTTGTGTACTTTATATGTTAGAAATATGAATTATAGCTACGGTATATTTCTTGTTTACTGTTCATGTACTTTACTTTCCATGTAATCATTGACTGTTATATACAGATATTTTGGTGGATGCCTAATGGGACTTTGTCTTACACGCTTTTTGGTCCATGATTTTGGCCCCAACAAGACTATGTTGCTGCAGGTAAAGATAAGGGAAAGCACCCTTCTACTTCAGGTACCTGCCTTGATGTGGAGCTGGGGAGCAGGGGACCAAGCAATGGCTTGAGGTGCTGAGGAGTTTACTTTATTTTTCTTTTGCACTTTGTTTTTCAGTTGTACTTCAGCACGTTGGTTTATTTACTGTTTTCAATAGACATATGTTCCATGTTGCATCATTATTATTTTATACATTGTTTCCGCTGTTCAGTTCAGTTGTTATATGGTGTTTATTGTTTCTACTATTGTGTCAGGTTGTTCTTTCTCTGTATACTCACCGAATGAGGGTATAGTCTCCCCACTGACACACCAAAGCGCTCACTGCTAGTCGACAGCCTCTGGCATTTGGGGAAACACGCTTGAGGTCATGTGGCGAACCAGTACGAGGAACCAATGGAGGGGCTCTAGATTAGGGTAGTTACATCTTCATTTCTCTTACCCTTCCTTATACTCTATGAAAAACATTTCAAAAACTAGGGATGAGCATAAAATTTTGTGTAAGGATTATAAAATAAAGAATGAAAACATTAGTTCATCAATAAATACAAAATATAATCTCATTAACATACCTCATGAAATCATAAGATTAATTAATGTCAAATAGAAATCATAAATCATAAATATCACTTGTGTAATCCATATCATAGTTATATTGTAGCATTCATATCTATATAGGGAGTTACATTGGAATATCCATCATAATATATTCCCTAAATATCTTAGGACAAATATTAACGTTTACCACAATCACATTACCCAATTACCTATCGAGCTATCTCGGGCTCACCCTCTTTAGGTTTATCACAGACCACCTGTAAAAGTAAAACAATGCCCAAGAACCATAACACATAAAAAACATAAAGGAAAGATAATATTTCCACATTGAAATCACAATATATCATTTCATGATATGTTAATAATCAATGATTTATCAATACCATTTTCCTTTCCAAAATATTTTAAATTGTTATATGGTATTTATTTTCCTTTTCAAAAGAACACTGCAACTTTTTTAGGAATCCAAAGATCAAATAATACTTGCGGAGGTGGAATGGTCACTGTCACATCGTATGATAAAAAGAAACATTCCTTTTTTCAGTTTTTTAAAAAACCTCGTAGAAAAATATTACCTTTGAATGAAAAAAAATTCAATGTTTTTATACACCATATAAAATAAATTAGTGAATAAATCAAAATTTTCCTCAATGAAAGGTTATTGAGATGAAGTCCCTTAACTCATTTATGACTTTACTCATTCGTTATTTAATTTCCTAAATAATAAACTAATGTTAATTTATAATTTATTCAAAACCTTTTTCATGTTTATTATTTCATTTATAACACTTATTACCGTGTTAAATATATTACATAATCATTTACGGTAATAATAGTTGTTTTTCCAATATTTGGTACTTGAGTCAAAAATTAACTTCTTATAGTTACAAGTTGTCCATGTGGTAAAAAAAATTATCTCTAGAATGATATTTATGATTTAAATATCATATATATCATATATATCAAATATATATATATGTATTTATAATAGTATATAACATTTGGAGATATGAAATTAAAGGCACCGTTTATGGAGATGGTAAGTTGTACGTACGCATGAACTCTACGTTAATTTTTATTTAATTTTAAATAGAATGAAAAAATAATGATAAATACGTATATTATAATTTCAGTATAATATCATATATAATTTAATTTAATTCATGCAATATACATTCCTCATAGTTAATTAATGAGTCTTATAACTTTGAGGGGGCGGTAGTCGGCACTTCTTGAAATGAAATTATCATATTTACCAATTTTGGAAACCATAATGGTATGATATAAATGAAAAAAATTGAAGCATAGAGAAAACATAAACATAGTTTATATCGTATATACATATAGTTCCATTATATTGGCCACCATTAGAGGTGGTACAAGAGAATTGAATATTCATCTTTTTGTGAGGCATTAGTTCACTATCTATAGAAAAAGTTTGTTAGTACCCATTAGATGGAGGTGTGTGGATGTGTAGTAAGAATACTCATCATAAAAGTATCCTAAATCATTATAGATACTATTTTTTTAAAATATTGTAATAAATAGAGTTTAGGGGGTTGTAGAAGGAAATTAAAAGAAAAGATCTTGAGAGAAGACATTACCTTTAAATCGAATAACTCCTTTTGGTTTGAACCAAAAGGATTTCTGGATTTTCCACATTCCTAGGGTAATGATTCTAGGAGGAAGATATGGATGTTGGGATCATCATGGAGGGGATTTTTTATGTGATGAGAATCTTGATAGGTGTGAGTAATCGGAAAGAGTTGGTCGCCTTTTATAAGAGGGAGGAGGGGATCTTAATGTTTGGAAGTATTATTTTATTATAACATTAGTTTTGGTTTTAATAGTTCCAAAACATTTTTAATTCTCAAATAATTTTCATATAAGTTGAAATGACATTATTCAATATGAATTGGATAGGTTTTGGATATTTTTTAACCCTAATATTTTTTTTATCATTCCTTATATTAACTTATTTATCTTTTACCATGTCCTCTTATATATTCATTCTGTATGATTAATATATTCACAAAAAAATCTCAATGACCCTAAATGAATCATCAATGTCATTTTTAATATCATATATGTCATTTGGAATAATCAGAAATTTATGGGATTATTTTATCATTTAATAAAATATTAATTGTTTTAAAAACTCATTTATATAAATTTATAAACTATTCATATGAAGCCTTTTAAAAATTATATAAAAACTTTATTCTTTCAAAAAAAACAGCATTTATTTAAATATAACATGTAATTATCATCAATAAAAATTGTTTATAGCAGAAATCGTTATAAAACAAATTTATATTAATAATTTTAATATCATTTCTTTGAATATTTACTAATGAAGCAATTAGTTCATCAGCCTTTAGTCATAATTAAATTTTTTATATAATGTCTAAAAATTATAAACAAAATTCCAAGATTTTGGAAATATTTTTATCATTTTAATAACTATTTATAGTTGAAAATATAACTTACATAACCCATTATAAATTATTTTTACTAAGAGATATATGCTTATGTTACATTTTCCTTAAATTTAAAATAATTTTTATAAAGTGTCATTTTCACATAAAAGTGTCTCTACGGGGTCTGAAAATCTACCCAATGATTCCAATGTCCAGACATGTATCATTCAATAGGATTGAGACACATGTCAGGGTAATTTAATATTATTATTATATTAATTTTTATCCTTATTTACTAGAATTACTCATCAATCATGGTAAATAAAATATCTACTGAAGTTACTATTAATAATATCTAAAAAAATTATTATTTACATAATATGGACCTCCTTATTCCAAATATTGAATCAATTTCTCCAAATTCAAAACAGAGAAGTTGTAAAATTTAATATAAAATTAATTCTCATTGTCAAAGCCAAATGCATGTTTTTAAGTAATAATAACTATCAAAGGATTGACATTTGTTTATGCACAATATAAATGTTAAATTACATTCAATAAAAAAATTTGGATTAAATGGAAAAAAATAATTGGATTAAACTTTAAAACTAATTTAAAATATAATTTATACATATATGTTAATTATATTAAAAGGGGGTTTTGAATTAAAATGCAGTATTCTTCATTATTCATTAAAAATGAACTTTATCAGAAAAAACAAAAATTTCATCCAAAGTAAATTTTTAAGTATTCATTTTAATGAAAAATTATGTTTTGAAAAATCAAAAATATAAAAGTGACAAAAACTATATTTAAAAAGGGTTCTCCATCAAAATGCAGCAAATGAACCTTTTAATGAATATTATAATATTAATTATTAAATTTGGATTCATTCACAGTTTAAGACTCTATCATTTATTAGATAAATGTTAAAACATTTAAGAAACATGTATAATTATATTGTAGTTAGTTCGGTCCACTACCACTAACACAACATCTATGTGTTAACTACCATTTAAAATAATAATAATAACAATATATTTTTTGGTATAACTCAACATTGTGTGCAACGTAAGATTTTAAATAATCATGTTGTTGCGTATCAGGGATACCATCAAACATAGCATCCCCATTAAAATAAATTTAATATTTAATTCAATAATATTAATAAATATGTAAATTTCATATTCTTTATTATCCTAGGATGATACATCCTTCCTCACTTTTGGGAATTGTGACCCCGCAATTCCATTCACTTATCAAATATGTGGGGGTATTTATCCCTTGTAGAATTTTTATATTCCCATGTTTCCTCTTAAACCATATGTTTTTTTTCATTAAACAATTACCTAATGAATTACATTATTCCACAACACTTTCTCTTTGTGTTCATGAATCTTGAATGGTTGTTCCTCATAATAAATTTTCTCTTTCAACTAAACTACCTCTATACTCAAAACATGTGATGGATCCAGAATATACATTCTCAACATTGAAACATGAAAAACATTGTGTACCTAGGATAAACATAGAGGTAAAGTCACTCAGTAAGAAACTGATCCAACTTTCTCCTAGATTTCATAGGGAATAATGATCCTCGGACTCAGCTTTCCCTTCATTCCAAAAAACATCACACTTTTCCACAGGGAAACCATGAGAAAGACATGATCACCTACCTTGAAAGAAAAAACATTCCTTCGGTTATCTGCATAAATTTCCGTCCGACGTTGATAAAATCTAATAATCTCTCGAATCAACTGAACTTTTTCTGCCACCTCTTCTACTAATTATAGACATATCAGTATCCTTTCACCATCTTCATCCCAAAAAAACTAGAGTTTGACACAGATTCCCATATAATTCTTCAAATGAAGCCATTTTTATACTAGAATGAAAATTTTTTATTATAAGAAAACTCAACCTAAGAAAGATGTTGGTCCCAACATCCCTGGTAATCCATTGAAGAATCACATAGCATATATTTCAAAGTCTATGTTGTTCATTATGTCTTCCTATATGATTGAGGATGAAAATCAGTACTAAAATTTAATTCATTACCCAAAGACTTCAGATGGCATTTCTAAAATATAGATGTAAACCTAAGATTGCGATTAGATACAATGGAGATAAGAAATCAATGTAACCTAACAATCTATTTAACATTCAACCAAGAATATTGATCTGGAGACATAATATCCCATATAGGAATCAAATGATGATATTTTCTCAATCGATCAACAATAACCTAGATTGCATTATTACATCAAGATGTATGTGGTAATCCTATACTGAAGTACTTGAATATATTTAAACATTTCCACTCTGGCATCGGTAATGCCTGACGAATCCATTTCAGTAAATTCCTCTCTTCTTTAATGTGTTGACAATACAAACAGTTCACAGTAAAGTCGGTAATATGTCTTTTCATTCCATTCCACCAGTAATACTCTTGAGGATCTCTGTACATCGTAGTACTTCTAGGATGAACTGATAATAGGGAATAATGAGCTTCACATAACAACAAATTCTTCAATTTTGAATCTTAGGGAACACATAATCTCTTCTCAAATCTGAAAATACAATCATTATCAATGTTAATATCAGGAAACATACCCTTATGAATTAACTCTATATTTTTCTGCAACACACTATCTTCCATTTATGCTTGATTAATTATATCTAATAGGGATGATTTCACTGACACCAGAAACAAAACATTGGAATCATTTGCACCAACAACTTGTATTCCAAAGTACATCAAACCGTTTATCAAAGTATCTTGTTCTAAATGTATCATGGTTAATATAGCATTGCTTTTTTGACTCAAAGCATCTGCCAATTTATTTTCCTTTTCTTAATGATAATAGATTGGGAAATCATATTACTTGATTAATTCTAGCCATCTCTTATATCTCATGTTCAATTATTTCTGAGTGAATATATACTTCAATATTTTGTTGTCGGGATATATTTCACATTTTACTCCACTCAGATGATGCCTTAATATTATAAAATAAAAAACAATATCAAATAATTCCAATTCATGTGTAGGGTAATTTAACTAATGAGGTTTCAACTAACATGAAGCATAAGCAATTACCTGGTCATTCTTTATTAGGAAACAACCAAGTCTTTTCAACAAAGCATCACTGCAGATAGCAAACTCACCATTTTTGGAAGGTCATGACAAAACAATAGAATTCACTAATATTCTGTTCAATTCTTGAAAACAATCATCACATTCTATTGTCAAGATGAACATAAAACCTTTTCAAGTTAACATAGTATGTGGGATAGATAACTGTAAAAAATTCTCAAAAAACCTTTTGTAATAGCTTTCCAAACCAAGAAAACTATAGATCTAAGTGAAATTTGTAGGTCTTGGCCATTTTCAACAAATTTTGTTTTAGTTGGATCAACAGTTATGCCATCCTTAGAAACAATTTGGCCAATGAAAAAAATTGAAACCCAAAACACACACTTTCTGAATTTCAAATACAATTAATATTCTTGTAGGGATTTCAAGACAACCCTTAAATGACTTTCATAATCCTCTTTACTTTTATAATAATCCAAAATATCAACAATAAACACAACCACAATTTATCACTGAAACCAACTAAGCCATCACTGAAACCAACTATTCAATTTTGATTCCAACCATATCCGGATGCTGATTTGGAAGGTCATTTCCCACTATATGCCTTCCCAACACAACTGACCTATTTCCTCTATGAAAAACAATTTTGAACAAACATATCTTAGGTGAAGCAACCTGGTAATCTATGAATTCTATATCATTTCAATAATAATATAAAAAAAATTCTGGACATTAATTTTACAATATCCTAACTTTTAGTGTAATCTATACCGACCTCTGATATCAACTGTAAGGATCCATCCATAAAAACTACATTATCTTGAATGAAGTTAATAAATAACATTGAGGACATTTTTAGGTTTATAGTTTTATAGAATTAGGCTATAACTATTACATTAAATCTCAAATATTACAAACTAAAAACATCCACTTAGTATCCATTATTTTTATAAATTAAAAAATATTAAAAGAAAATAATAATTTTTTCCATGATTTTAATCTTGATGAATTCTTAATTTTTATTAAAATTCCTTATACACTGTTAAAAACATTTCAAAAACATGGGATGAGTATAAAAATCTCATTGGGGCTTATAAAATAAGGAATAAAAACATTAGTTCATCAATAAAAAATAACAAATTCTCTTAAACATATCTAAAAAAATCAGAGATTTATGAATGACACATAGAAATTATAAATCATAAAGGTAACTTGTTGCATCCATATCATAATAACATTGTAGCTTTCACAACTATATAATAAGTTACATTGTAATAACCATCATAGAATATTCCCAAAATATAAATGGAGAAATATTAATGTTTACCTCAAACACGTTACTGATAGAATTAGAGAGTTATCAGAGGCTCACCTACCCTAGGTTTATCACAGAGCCACCCGTATACGTAAAACAATGCCCATGAACCTAAACACTTAAAAAATAATTAACGAAAGATAAAATTTCCACATTATAATAAAAATATATCATTTAATGATATTGAAATAATCAATGCTATATCAAAACCATTTTCAATATGAAAAATATGTAAAAATGGTATATGGTATTTATTTTCCTTCTAAAAACACACTATGGATTATTAAGGAAGCCAATGATCAAATAATAATCACGGTAGTGGAAAGGTCATTGTCACCACATACATTAAAATGAAACATTCCTTTTTTTCATTTAGTGAAACACTTTTTATAAAAGGACTACCTTTGAATGAAATGGAAATTCAAAAGTATATATACACCGTTTAAATTAAATATGTGTATAAATCAAAATATTCCTCAATAAAAGGTGATTGAGATGAATTACCTTACCTTGGGTCTGGCTTGACTCGTTCGTTCTATAATCTCCTAAACAATTAACTAATGTTAATTTCTACATTCATCAGAACCATTTTCATGTTTATTATATATTTTATATCACTTATTAACATGTTATAAACATTACATAATCATTTAATTTACTAATGGTTGTTTTGCCGATATTTAGTACTGGTGTCAAAAATAAACTTCTTATAATTACAAGTTGTCAAAGTGGTAAAAATTCTGTTTTCTCTAAAATGAAATTCATTATTTAAAGATCATATATATTATATTTATTCAGTATATATATGTATTTATAACAGAACATAACATATAGATATTATAAACGAAATGAATTGTTCAATGAGATGGTAATCCATACACATGCAGGAACACATCATTCATTTATTTATCTTATTTAATATAATTAAAACATAATGATAAATAGTAACATTAAAATTCCATTAAAATATAATATATAGTTTCATTAACTCTATCCTTTATATATTCCACGTATTTCATGAATGGGTCCTATCACTTTGAGGGGGATGCAGTCCGCACTTTATCAAATGAAATTATCATATTTTACTATTTTGAAAACCATAAAGGTATGATATTAATGAAAAATAAATAAGCATAGAAAAAACACAAATATAATATATATACTATAAAAATATAGTAACATCACAATGGATACCATGATATTCTTTAGGAGATAATTGAACAATCATCGTTTCGTGAGGCAGTAGTTTGTCGTCTACAGAAACGTTATGTTTGTATCCTTTAGATGGAGGTGTGTGGATGTGTAGTTTCAATACAACTCATAACAACAACCTAGTATATTAATTATACAATTGTTGTTATAAAATAATTTAATAAAGGGAGTTCAGCGGGTTCAATAAGAATATAAATGAAAAGAACATGAGAGATGATGATAACTTCAAATCAGGTAACTCCATTTGGATTAAACCAAAAGGATTTCTTTATTTTCCTTTTTCCTAAGAAAAGGTTTCTAGGAATAATATAGGGATGTTGGGAGATTTTTGGATTAGATAATGGATTATTCAATAGGCTTGAGAGGTGTGAGTAATGGGTTAGAGGTGGTGGCCTTTTATTAAGGTGGAGGGATCTTTAGAAATGTTCGAATGTTTTATTTTATTATAAAAAAATTTCGGTTTCATAATTTCGAAATCATTTTTTATTCTAATAAAAGTTTCATATAATTGTAAATAAAATTATCCCATAATAATTGGATGGGGATTGGATATTTTTTAATCTTTATCTTTTTAATAAACTTTTTGTTAAGTAATTTATCTTTTACGATGTCCTTATATAAATTCATACTATATGGTTAATATATTTACAATATAATTATAAGTGACCCAAAATGGATCATTAATGAAATTTCTAACATCATATATATTATTTGAAAAAATATTAGATATTATAGATATTTTTATCAATTAATAAAATAATAATTGTATTAAAAACACATTTATGTCCATTTATACACTATTCATATCAAGACTTAAAAAAATCTATAACAACTTGATTGTTTTGAAAAAAATCAATTATTAAAATATAACAATTCATTATCATCTATAAAATTCGTGGATGGTATTATACATTTCAAAATAAATTTATTTTAATTATTATAATATTTTTCATTTGAATCCTTTGTTAATGAAGTAATTAATGTATCACCATTGTGTCATAAATAAATAAATTTATTTTATTTGTTAAAATTATAAATAAAATAATATGATTTCGGAAATAATTTTATATTTCCAAAGAATATTTATATTCTAAAATATAACTTATATAAACCATTATTAAAATTTCTTTACTAAGAGATATATGTTTATGTTACATTTTTCTTAACTTTAATTTATTTTTTATGAAGATCCATTTACACTTATAAGTGGCTCCACGGGATCCCAAAATCAACCCAAGGATGTCCATGGTCGGACATGTATCCAAAAATAAGATTATGACACGTTTTAAGATAATTTAATACTATTATTTTTTTATTTTTTACCCTTATTTACCAGATTTACCCTTTAATGGTGGTAAATAAAACATTTACTGAAGTTATTATTCATAATATCTAAAAAGTATATGTTAACTAATTAGACAATTTGTAACTAATTATTCCATATATGGAATCCATTTTTCAAAATTCTAAATATAAAAGTTGAAGAAATTAATTTTAAATTAATTCTCATTGCAAAAAAACAAAAAAACGTGTTTTTAAGAAATAATAACTATAAAAAGATTGAATTTTGTTTATATCCATTTTCAAAGTGAAATTAATTCCATTAACCACCAATAGATTAAATTGTAAAAAAATAATCTAATTACACTTTAAAAAAAATTTAAATGATAATTTATCCTTACTAATAATTCAGTTTAAAATGTAGTTTTGATTGAAATGCATTGTTTTTTCACTATTCAATAAAAATGAACATCATCAGAAAAATACAAAAATTGAATTCAATGAAAATTTTGATTTCGTGATTCTAATTATAAATTTTAATTCTTCCAAATATAACATATAAATGTGATAGAAACTAAATTGAAAAAGGATTCCCCATCAAAACACAGTAAATCGACCCTTTAAAGAATATTAGTGTTTATGCTTAAAATTGGATTCATTCCATTTTTATGACTCTAACATCTATTTGATAAATGTGAAAACATTTAACAAACATGTTTAATTATAATGTAGTTAGTTCTATTCATTATCTCTAATACAATGGCTATGCTTTATCTACTATATAAAATAGTATTATTATTATATTATTTGTTGGAATAACTCAATGTTTTGTGCAACGTTAGATTTCAAAGAAACATGTTGTTGTATATCAGGTATGCCATTAAAAAAATAATCCCATTTAAAGTAAAATAAATATTCAATTCATAAATATTCAATTCATAAATATTAATAAATATAAAATTTTCATATTCTTTGTTTACCTATGATGTTAGATTATGTAACATATTATAATATTTTACATAATTAGAATTAGAATACAGTTTTTTAGTATTACCTTGGCCATGTAAAATATGTTTTCCACAAAATATAATTTATTACAACATTGTATACATTATGGACCTTGAAAATCATTTTTACATTTGGAATTTGATTAAATTGTAATATAATAAATAGTATTAATAATGTAATCTATTTTTCCTGATCATGAATTTAACTTAATTATTAAAAAATTTATATGTATGATTATGTAATACAAAAAATATATTAAATTTTATAATATATTTATAGAATAGAAATTTACTACCACACAAAATTATTAACAGTTCACCATTGGATAATTTTAATGTGATTGTTTTAAAAAGGGGATCCATTTTATTTTGAGAACATACAAAATATTTGACATTTATTTTTTAAATTAAAATTATTTGTTTTATAAAAAAACATTAGAATGTAGTCAAAACTATGAAACATATAAATAATGCATTAGACATTATAAAATTATATTACCATTTAAATTAAAATAAACTGTTTTGCATAATACGATTTAATAAATATAAATTTTATTTAGAATACATGGAATTATTATATATGTGCATATATTTTGTGAAGTTAATGTTATGTTATACTTATATCTATGAATATATTAATCAAATTAATCTTATATTAAACTGTATTTTTCAAAATAAAATAGTAAAGAAAAAAATATTTGGTGAAATGACTGCATCATCAATAGAAATAAAATTGACCTTTTAAAACACCATGGAATAAATATATAATGCTATATTACACCAGTAGACACCCTAATGGTAAAGTATAAAATAATGTTAGATTCATGCGGTGGCACCTCTAATGTTGACATAGCGTTGGTCTCCACTAGCTTCAAATTCTCCCATAGTTAAATATAATTATTCCTTTTTAAATATCTGTTTGTTCATGGTCATAGGAGAACCTAA
Source organism: Viscum album (assembly GCA_963277665.1). Lineage (NCBI taxonomy): Eukaryota > Viridiplantae > Streptophyta > Magnoliopsida > Santalales > Viscaceae > Viscum > Viscum album. The sequence continues at coordinate 937,630,499 of OY728133.1, read as the reverse complement.
TTTATGATACATGCCTCCAATTGTATGATAAATGGTCTTCAAAATTGATGATCCTATTGGGTTAGGCCATCATTTATTCCTTATATATTAAATTAACTCTTAAAATTACCCTTTAAATAAACTAAACCTAATGATAAATTAATAATTTTTATCTTAATAATGGTCATAATGACTAATGGTTTTTTAACCAATGGTTATTTAATGGTAATGTAATTATTATAACCTAATGGTCTAATTTATTATTTCATCCTATATATACAAACCATCATCAACTTTTACTACTTAATTCAATAAATTATCAATTCATTTGATATTGTATTTCCTATTATTAATGATTATTTTCCATTTAATATTTTCCATGGTATATTTAAACATATAGAGAGAGTTTGGTCCAATGTGTTATACCTTTACACAATCAATATTCCTTGATTTTGATATCCCTATAATAGTGTTAACAATAATAATTTTTATTATTACCTAATATATAATATTTTTTAATATACTTTCTATGTACATCTATTGTGAAATATAATAAAATTTTCATTATGACAAAATAGTTATTCTATGAACCATAGAAGAAATTTTTAGACTAATACATTATATCCCTTTTAATATTTCTACCTCAAAATTCAAAAAATGTGAACTATTTCCTTCATCACGTATTCATGTTTTAAGTAGATTCTTTAAACTTTTCATTTATCTATAAGAAAATCTGAAGTCATATTTTCTTGTTCCTCAACAATTATTTCCTTCTATCAAGAATATAAATATTTTCCTCTTTAGTAGATAAGTTTAGATCTAATTCATCACCATTAATATTAAGATTATGAGTTAGGTTAGTCATATAATTTCTCAATAGACACATGTGGAAGACCTACTAAACATTAAAAATAATTATTTTTGGTGTTAATCGATGAAAAACTAAAGAAGAAAGATATTAAATATCAAATAATATAATTAATATTGGACATAGTTTCACCATATTTCAAAATATCATTACACATTTCTATGAAGATAAAATTAGAAATAAATGATACATAGTATAAAATTCAATATCCTTCCATCATTTGTAAGTATATATTATTTATTAACATTGACAATCCTTGATTTGTTTTTAAATCATTATTATATTTTTATAGTATCCATCATAATATAGCATCATAATTTCTTCTCTTCTCAATCAACATCCCAAAATTTTGATGTTTTAAACCTATTTCCATATAAAAATTAAAATTATTATGTTGAATAATAAAGTGGAAACTATTCCTCTAGGATAATTTAATAAGTGGAGGTTGTTGGTCCCAAATCCATTGAAAATCAAGTAATCTCGCCCCTATCATGTATTTTAATGTTTGAAATTAGCGATTATATTTCTTATTAGATTGAGGATGCTATTTTTTGATTAGGTTTAATTTTATATTAATATCCTTTTGGAGGATCCTATGTCATATAGATGAAAATCTTGGATCATCACTAGAAACAATTGAAAATGGTACTATATAGACTAATAAAATTGTGAATATAAAGGGGATATAGGTAGTCTTGAGAGAAAATATTTATTATGGAAAAGAAATTGCATGACTAAGTTATTCTATCAATGTTTACAAATATTTTATCATTTCTCTTGTATGTATTATGCATATTATTGTTAAATTATATTGTAATATTTTAACACATATATAAAGGTAGGGTTAATGGCTAAAATACCAATTTATTGTTTTTATCGATACTGTTTAACATGTTGACATCCCAAGTACCATAAATATACTTAGAAATAACACTTTTCATATTATGACACCAATAATAGTTAAGGTGGTCCCTATAAATTTTATTTCTTTCTAGATTAAAAAGGGATGTAGAGATATTAGATTCATTCATAATCTACATCACTATCTCTATAATACATGTGATATGTAACATTGTAACAAATTTTATTACAACTTATTTATCAATGTTTAATTAAATAAACATAAAATTTTTATAAATTCCATCATCATTTTATTATATGGATTATCTCTTTGATCTTTTTTGATCATCTCTTGTAATGATAGTCAAGAAATCATTTCGGATAAAATTTATGAGGTCTCCTCACTCAATGATCCCATGTACAATATTTTTAGGTCCATGATAAATGGTTTTAGTTCGATATTAATCATTATAAGTACACCTAAATCATTCCTAAACAATCTTTTTGTGACATTTTATCTCTTCTGGGGTGGTAAGTAATTAAATAATCATTGTAGTTAACATGCTAAAATTGTCTCTTTGGTGACATTTTCATTTTTTTGTGTGAATTTATACTTAAAAATTTGGTGTTTTTTGTACATATCAGCCATTTACCCTATAAATATTGTTAATACATATCTTCATAGAAAAAATATTTTTTATCTCAAATTCATTTGTAGGAGAATAATTCTCATGTGACATTAAAATTAAAGATGCATAAGTGATCAGATATCATTTTTTCATAAGGACACATCGAAGAAATCTTATAGATGCATCTTTATAGATTAGAAATTTTTTTTCAAAATATGGTATTGTTTGAAAAGGTTCCCTATGAAACCTCTTCTTCCAACCGTGGAATCTTCCTCTATACTTCTTTATCCAAATAAAAATAATTTCTTTATATGAATTGATCCCCTTAATATATATGAATTCATCCCCTTAAAGACAGAGTAATAAATTATCAGTTCTCAATTGAGGGTATTTTTTCTTTATAATGATACCATTAAGCACTTTATAGTTAATTTATAGATGCATCAATAAATATTTAATTTACACAAAAAGAGTAAGTGATCCACAAGGTGACACCTTCAGTTGAATAAAACATTTTTCTAAGAGGTCATTTAGTTTCTTAATTAATTCCTTTTACTATATATATATCATTATATAATGGTTATTTTATACTTTCATGTATAAATGTATGAATTAAATTGAGAATTAAACCTCCCCTTCTGATGGAAGTCCATGTAACTATTCAATAAATATATACATTTATTCTTGAAAATGGTGATTTTATATCTTTTTTACATTAATTTTCTTCTCCCAGTTCACTAATTATTTGCATCAATAAGTATATAGGAGGTTATTCTGGAAAACTCCAAATATTTGTTACCACTACCTTTAAAATAATTACTGTTTTCCAATTAAATACCACTAAAACATCCTTTCATCTAAAATTGATATTAGAATTATACCATTAGGGATAATCCATACCTTGAATAGTATCTAGTTTCACCATGGAAATGACTAATAGATTTTCAATGAGGTTTTACTCACCATTGTTGATGAAAGTGTTTCTATACACCTTTATTGACTTGATAATCCATCTAGGATTATTAACTAATAAATATACTTACAACAGTTCATAGTTTTATTATACATTCATTCCAAACATGGAAAAAATAAATAATTCATAGAACCATATTCAAATAATGTACTTACTAGATTATAGAGAAAAATGAGAATACCTTACACTATGAAATTTAAAATATCTACTTTATAAATATTGATTGACCTTGCTCCCTTGGCCTATGTTATGGTTGATGGTGGATACCCTTTATTTTATTTTTATTTGGACATCGGCCTTAAAATTCACCAAACTATCCACAAATAAAGAGAAGAACAGCTGGTTGTTCTTACACTATCTTCTTATTTTTATTTTATTTAAATATATAGGCTTCACCACACAATGGTTGTTCTGAGATATTTTCATTTCTTATAAATTTTTAACACATTAAATATCCTTACACGTATTTATAAATAATGTTTCTTCCCATGTTTTTCACACATGGGTATTATTAGTTTATTTCCTTAGAGCCGTTGATAATAATCATTCATTTTGTTTTGATAAAATACACTATTATTTTAATTAATCATCTGATAATAATGTATCTCTTAAAACCCCATTTAATCCATGATATCAGTCCTCACTATATTCTTATGGATATCATAGACTCAACATTCTGGATTCCTATATAGGTGGGGTCTTAGTCCGCTAAATAACCTATAAATTTTTCTGTTAGGATCTATAACAAACAAAGAGGTTTGTCGAGAATGTATTTTAATTTTATTTTTCTATCTTTTCACTAATTAATTTTAATTTTTATTAAAATATATTAATTCCCTTCGTATTTTTTCATATTCAATAGGGAAGTAACATCTGAAAAATATTTTGATGAACTTTACCCATTCCACAGCATTAGTCTCCCATCTTTAATGCATGTTAATAATTGGTTTCCACCACTAATTAGATTTTATTTCTATAAATCATAATTAAAATGTTATTTTAATTCCCTAATAATTTACAATATATTTCTTTTAAATTTATTTTAATTTCTTTAGTAGCTTATAAAGCACATAAACCCACGTATAAATGTACTGCAAGATATATAAAAATATCTAAATATGAATGTTATAACCTATTAATTATAACTGGAGATATGAATAGTATTAAAAAATATATATATAATCAATATATAATGTTTTTTTATAATTTAGATGAATTAATAAATAAGTAATCAATTTTAATTTTAATTATTTTATTCCTAAAAAAACATTTTCTTAAAAATTGTTTTCTATTATTTATTGTGTGAAAATATTTTTGTTACATTCTACCACATTTGAAATTTTATGTGATAAAATCGATATTACACTTGGAATAAAAAAATCAAAATTATCAATGTTTTATATTTTAAAATATTCGGAAAATATATATATTTCTTTAAGTAGTGAAACATATTAATTTAATTGAAATTTTCCATTTTGTTCCAATCATTTAATTTTTTTTTAATTTTTTTCTTAAAATTACTTAAAGGTAAAAAAATAATTTATATTATTAATAATCTAATTATGAAAATTGAAATCAATTTTATATTGTACTCTTTTTAAAAAACGTTTTTAACATAAGAAAATAGTTTTTTGTAAAATTGCATTATGTCACATTTTACAGGTTTGATTTTAAATTTAATCCTATAAAAAAAATTTCATTTAATTTGATAATATTAATTATATATTTTATTTATAATAATTAATATAATTTAATAGTTTAAACTTATTTTTTGGTTATTATGAATACTAATCATATTAAATATTTTTCACCTTAATAAAAGTGGTTAATTCTTCTCCAGCCATTGGATAAAACATTAAATTCTGAATAATGCATGACCGTATTCTATTGTATGAGTTTTTTTCACTAATCATATTAATCAAAACAGAAATGATTTATTATTAATCAATATTTTTAAATTGGTAACCCAATATTGAATTTTTTGTTGAATTGTAATATTTTATTACAATTGAAAAACGATTTTTGTCTCATAACATTTAATAGAATGGATAGAAAATTCAAATATATTTTGGGTTTATAAAAACATATATAACCCATATAGTGGTTATTATTTGTCCAAAAAAATTAACTGAAACAGTTTTATTATGTTTTTTCATGATGAAATTATTTTAACTCTTAAAATCACATATTTTCCTGAAAATAAAATTTTCATATTTTTTGTAGTTATATTAAAAGTGAATTCTACAACATATTGCAAGTAAATATGATTAAATTGTTATAAAATTTTGGTTCTAAATTTTCTAATTTATTTGTATTTCTGCTTTTATTTTTTATCATTTAATTATGTTACAAAGGAAAAAGAAAATGTTATGATGATAAAAATTCAAATGGGTTAAAATAGTTTAACTTTTAGATAAGTAAAAATATATATAAAAAAATCCATAATCTAATAAATGAATACACATTATATTGAACATATAAATAATTGAATTCCCTATAAGTATAACCTCTAGATTCATTGAATATTAATTTAAATGATTATGTGTTTTTTTTTAAAAATAATCCATATTAATTTTTAAAATTTTATGTTTTAAACAACTGATTCAAAAATGAAAATAGTGTTTTCCTTAAAAAATATTATATGTGAACATCTTAAGGAATCTCATTTATGATAATAATCTTTGGTGTCAATTATGATTTACAATGGTATGATCTAAGAATACAATCCTTATTTTTTATCTATATGTTTTGTTATTATAATTAAAAGATGTTTATAAAACCCATTTATTTTTCCATGGGATATGCTATGATGAATTTTAAAAATTAATATAAAACATTCTTGATTATGATGAGTTATAATATATGATTAATGACTTGTGATATGATTTATAAAAATTTAATAGATTAGGATTATTATAATTTGATAGGTGATTTTTGAAATATATTATGCCCTAATGAATTAGGTAATAACATTTATCTCATGAGATAATAATGGTTTGAATGGGGAGTGAACCCATATTAGTATAAGAGTAACTCTAACAGGATAGTCATGGGAGTGAACATTTATTAAGGATATTATGGAATGGGGAGTGAACCAAATCTAATATAAGAGTATTCAAAAAAATAATTGAACACGGAATTATTTTATATAATTATCTATATGCTAAAAACATATGTCTTATGGAAATTTTATTCTCTTATTAGACATTTTATTTGATTCTATTATGATTAATTTCTTAGGAACATCCATGATTTATTCCATTATTCATGATAATTCCTAATCATATACTGGGTTTGGATTTTAAAATGTTATGACCATATTCTAATAACCTTATTCTTCTTTATGTTTAATTTACCAATGATCTGTATCTTATCTAAACTTAATGAGAATATATGCTCACCCTTTCATTTTTTTCCTTACCTCGAGTTATGTAAAATGATTTAATATAAGGTATATCATAGAAAATTATAAGGTAGGGAGATACTAGGTGGATATGGTAAATAATTTTTTCTAAAAATAATATTATACATATATTTTCAAGATATATGTAAAATTTAAAGACCACATACATGTATTTGTAAAATATATTCAATATTCATCTATTGAGAAGATATATATCTGTATGAAGATTGTGGGACACTGTAGTTTTTATCAGATGAATTTCATGCATATATTTGGCAATTAGGATAATACAATTTTGGTTACAACTATGGGGATAATCCTAATAATAGGATAAAATCCCAATGTTTTATTAGGATAGATATTATGTGTGTTTTATATAAATATCTACAAATATTTAATCAAAAATTTAACATTGTTTTTAAATAGATGCATATATAAATAATAACACTAAACAAGGGCATTCACGTATATGTTGACCATAATTGTAGTTCACATTGAGTTTCCCATTATAGTGAAACTATTTTACACTTGAAATAGATAATCTTGGGTTATTTTTTGTTTTATTTATAAAACATTATGAAGGATTTGAATAAATTATCACCACGATGACATAAATTGAAATGAATTTTTATTTATTTAAAAACACTAAGAATATTTTTATATGATTATGTGCTTTCCCACTATAATTATTGTTAACACTATTGTTTTTGGTTTTTGTGATTTACTAGAACATTAATGTTCCATTTCAATGAATAATGTGATACGAATTTAATTATTTCCTTATTAATTAATCAAATTTTATAGAAACTGGAATGAAAATTCTTATTGATAAACTTATGTAATTTTTCCATGTGTTAAGCATGAATATAAGAAAATGAGGGGACAACATTCTGTTATGTCATTCATGATGCAACATCTACCATCATTTAGTGGTTCTTCTTGTCTACTAGTTATTTAGTAATAGAGAAGTTCTACTGAAAATAAATTTTCCATTTTCCAATACTTATAACATGAATATTCTTTTAGTAATTTATCATTTGGAATGAAATGTTGATCAATGGGGGACTCTTATTAGTATGATTGGGGGAAAAGAATAAATTAACTCTTTGAAGTGATACGAGTTTAGTATATTATTTTTAAGTATTTAATTCCATATATTCTTTATTAGAAAATGAAGAAGTAATTCTTTGATATAAAGAAGAAAAAACAATTAATCCATGAGTTCCATTGAATAAAATATTAAATTACGTATGAGATATTCTTATGGTATTATCATCAAAAATGAAAGTAATATTGATCTATTTTTTGGGGGTTTAAAACAAAATCATTAAATGTATTTTTCTATAATAAAAATTAGTAGATATAAAGAAATCCTTCAATGTGCTATCAAGTATGATGTAGAGAAAATATTTACCAAATAATTTCGTGGTTTTGATAATATAAGAGATATAAAATTAAAAGGAAATTATAAAAATAATATCCTTTGATATAAGAATATAAATATTTAATTATGCACTATGTGTAAAAGTAATAATGGAGGAAATAACCTTAATTATACTCGAAAATTTGTTAAGAGTGTAAAGGCAGGTAATTAAGAAATAAAATTCTTCTGTTATGAGAATAGAAATTAGGTGATGGTTCGTAAAAACAATACAGAAAATAACCAACCACACTCTAGTGTTCCAAAATTCTTTGATTATGGTCATTATTATAATGAATTCTCATATTCAATGATTAATGATGATGAATTAAATAAGCAACATATTATTCATAGATATAATGTGAAATATCATGTCATCAGTATTGATCATGTGGGGTATGATAATGAAGTGGTGAAAGGTACACTTAACATATAATATAGAATATCTAATTTCATATTTTATTATGGATCTACCAAAGCATTTGCATGGATTTATTTCTTTAAGGGTGTGATAATGAATCCCCAATTATTTTATCTTGAACTAGTGGTGAGAAATATTAATCTTATATAGATCACATCTTATGTATATAATACTTCTCTATTTGATTTTTTGTGAAGCAATTTCATGAAAACATTTCTATTCCCCCACTATGGGAATTTTATGTTTTTGTTGGCAGGGATTGGATTTCATTATATAAATCCAAACTCATTTAAAAATTATGTTAAGTTAAATTTTATATTATGAACCAACATATGATAATATATTTGTGTTACAAGAACTATGAACATAAATGGAAATTACATTAATTTTATTAGTATATATCAATATTTAAAATTGTTGTTTATCCTATATGGTTAGGAATATAATCAATGTTAATGATATTCTAATTTTAGTAAAAACAATTTACTGTCATTATAGAATTGTAACCTAGTATTCCTACAAGTTGGGATGTTCATTTATCAATTGATCTCATAGCTGGTCCTAAACCTATGTTAAAAAATCATTATAGAGTGGTCCTACTTGGAAAATAATAATTAACGAAGATACTCTTGGAGAATCCTAATATGGGATTTATTGGGCCATGTGAATTACTATGTGGTGATCATATTATTTTTGTTGAGAGTAATTATGAATTAATGCTGCATAATTTTTATTATCAGGAAATGAACAAGATCACAACCAAGATTAAGTATTATCTTCCTTATATTGATTATTATTTTGATCAATTATGAGGAGATCTATATTTTCTCATGAATTATTTTTTTTCTATAATATAGCATTCTATTGTAAAAATTAATTAAACACCCTAGATATCCATCTGTTGGAGTTATAGACAAAGGGATTTACTGCGATGCCACATGGTTTTATTAATTCCAAGGGTATAATTATGGTTTTAATAAATGTATTGTTTAGAAATTACCTTGATCAATATCTATTAGTATTTATATATGATGTTATTATTTATTACAATTTAAAATATGATCACAAAAATCACATTAAAATTGAAATATATGTAGGAAAAATATATAGTATGAATGATTTACCATGTTTTAATTTTCGTTATAGAATGTGTTTTTTCATATAATCTCTTATGTGGTTGTATTATTGGATCCATCGATAATATATTACATTGAATGTTGGAAAAGAATGAACACTATGATTGAGATCTATAATTTTCTTGGGTTGGATATATATTATCAATTCTCAGAAGATAATTACTTAGAGCTACATAATCCACTCACAATGATGACTTGGAAGGGATCCATGTTTCTTTGGATTAGTGATTGTGAATAAGATTCTAGAAAATATAGATGTGGTCATTAAATGAATTTGTGTTAACAATACCCTAATGTGGGTTAGGATTTATGACATTATGTGACACAAATAAGAAGCATCTATGATTCATTATCATGAATAATTATATGGTTTGACATTATGCCTCATGAAAATTGATGGTTAATGATATAAAACTACCCACATGTCATTTTAATTTAGCCATAGTATTTGTTTCATTGAATATAGGGATAGATAATATTTAAAATGAATTTTTTTTCATATATAGTGATGATAAAACATTAATGTATATATTCAATCCCATATATTTTAATATGAACCCAAAATGATATTTGGAATTGATTAATGATTATGTCTATTTATAAAATTACAACTCTGGTAAATCCAACAAGGTAGCCAATGCATTAAGTTAAATGGATCATTCTATGAAATCTATGATGAAGTTCAAAAAATATCCAATATTTTTATATATTCAAATAAATTATTTGGAAATATTTAAGAAAATGGAGAAATTTTTTCTTTCTTAAATGAGTGCTAAACTATTTATCCAAGTGAATAATGAAGAGGAATTAATGAATGATTTATTTTTGATGAATAAGGTGATAAATGTTTTTGATTTAAAATTATTTTCTACGAAGATATAAGGTTCAATAATAGTACATTTGTTCCATCCATACATTATTTGAAGATGAGTATGATGGGTGTAGCTCATAGTTCCTCATTATTTATTCATCTAGGATATTTAATGATTTATACAGATATGAAAGTGGAATATCATAATGATAGAAATTAAATATTATATATCTCATTTAATGGTTTGTAAAAAATTTATGTCCTATAAATAGAAATCTATGAAATTGTTATAACCATAACCAATTATTTAATTGAAATAGGAAAACATCACCATGAATGTTTTGTTTTAAATTCCCAAAACATCAAATGTTCATATTACTATTTGTGTTATAGTCAATCTTAATATTTATTTAACACGCATTATTAATGTTAGGAAATATTTAAAACATGATTATATTTCAATAATTAGCATTAAGTAAGTGGTAGGTTTGTATTGAGTTCTAAATTCTATTATATATGATCTGAATATGAGGTTTACCTCAATGTTCTAGTGAATTAGTCAATAAGATATGGATTTGATTTTTTTTATTTCTTATCATCCTACGATATTTGGTTATTCTAAGTTAAACCTTAAAACAATTATGATAGTATATGATTCCATTCAATATATTTTAATGGTTTTTGGTATCAATACCTTCATCTAGTAGATTTTTTGTTCAAAAAAAATATCTTTCACTTGAGAATTCAAATGAATATTTATGAACCCATATATTTTAAAATATTATTAATACAATGTAGTGGGATTATGTTATAGAAATGATTATATAAGGACATGTTTCATATGAGTAAATGATATTAAATGTTATATCCTTTTGAAATTACATCATGGCAGCTCAGATTTGATAAAAATTTTGTGTTAACAATCATTAGTAAAATATAGAATTAAATATTATTGAGAAGGTATTCATATGAATGTATATGTGGAATAAGTTTGTAAGATGAGGAATTAATTTTACTTATATCCCATGGTATGTTAGACATTTTATAGATTATTGATCTAGTAGGTAAAATAGTTTATCTCTTCAAATATTCATCGATCTAATCTCAAGTTCTCTATGTGTTCTATGTATCTCTATTAAGGAAGTACATACCAGATCTGTCACATATATTGAACTAATTGGTTTCACAGATAGATAATTTTTTTCATATGATGAAAAAATAGTATAAATCTGGTATCACATATAGAATGTGAAACTAAACAAGAAAACTCAAATAGATAAAGTTCATTGGATAAATAAAAAATATAAACAATCTATATGAGAACTCGAGGATGTGATGAAATAGAGTTATTATAATTTTATGTATTGGAGTGATGAAAAATAGAGGGTGAAATAAATTTTAACAGGGTATAATGTTACACCCTCACTTTTTATGATATATTTCTCATTAAATAAATTTAATTTCTTTAATATCACGATGTATATGAAAGCCCCATTATAAATAAACAATAAGAAAATTGATATTATTTAAACATGACTATTGTAACCTAGCTATTAAAATAGGTAGTATGATTAGTCATAACATCATTAAAAAAATATTTATAAACAATTTCTATAATTTAAATGTGTTTATAATTAATTAACCAATTTCCAGTAAAATCGATATATGCATAAAAAATACACTGTCTTCAAGAATAGTTCTTATTGTTTTTTGAGAGAAAATTTTATAATTAATTAATAAAAAATTATAAACACTATTTTATTAAAATTATATTATTTTGAAAATTATTATATTAAAACTATCTTAGGGCAGTTTTTAAATTTTTTTATGAAAATATTGATTTTCAATGAATTGTGAAAAATGTAGATTTTTAATGAAAAATTTTATTTTTCATTTAAGTATTCAAAAAGGTTAATTTTATCCTACAATTATTTCAACGTAAAATTTGTTCATTTTTATGACGAATTATCCAATAAATATCATCATAATAATATTTATGTTGTATATTTGAATAAAAAAATTGTATACTTTGGATATTATTTTTCCAAAATAGCACTTTTCATCATATTTCAGAGGTTTAATTTTAAATTTAATTATTTAAAATTAATGGATTTAATTTGACAAAATTTACTTCCAAAATATAATCAACATAATTAATATAATTTAATATATTAATCAATTTTTACTCTTTACTAATAGTAATCATCGTAAATATTTTTCAACTCAATAAAAGAGGAAACATTTGGTTAAATCCAAGGGGTACAAAATTAAAATCTATAGATGCATGCCTTTATTTTTTTTTGTATGAGTTTTTTTTAAAAAATATATTTTAATGGAGTTAAATTAATTATTTTTATTAATTATTTTTATTTTTGGATTCAACATTTACTTTTGTGAAGATGGGTTTTATTTTATTCAAATTAGTTTTTTTATGTCTCAAACTGTAATGTCATTATTGGATGATTACATTGTCTTTTGTATTTCACTACAATTATATAAACATTCCTTAATTTATAATTTAACCAAACAATTCATGAAAATAAATTTATTAGTTTAATTTACGTTTAATTAATTTTAATTATAAAATCATAAATTTTCCAAAAATAATATTTCATTTTTTGTTATATGACAGATAATTTATTAAACATTTAGAAATTTAATTTGATTAAATTGATTTAAAATTTTAGATATCATTTAATTTTTTTGATAGAATTCATATTTTATTCTTGTTAATATAATTATGTTGTCATGGAAAAAATATATGTTCACATCGTTATGGTTACAATGTGATCAATGTTGTTTAACTTATCGATTAAGAGTTAAATGAATCAATAACATTCCCAATTTTTTATGCAGTTTATTACGTCCCTAATAAATATAAACCTATATTCTGGGGTTCTGTGGTTCCACCTTACATGATTAAGATATATTTATTCATTTATATATTATTTAATATATTAATTAATTTCAATTGTGTATTATTCATCTCCTATAAAAGGGTACCACCTCCCCTATATTATTCACACTTCATGAAACATATAGATATGAAAATAACCACCATAAATTATTCTTATATCCCATTCACACATTATATAGTTCTTCTTTAGAAAATTCAATCCTTTTATGTATAAATTTTTATTTTAGAATAGGTTTCTCAAAAAAGTGTTATGATTCATACAAATTATTTTTAATTGTTTCTCTTTTTCTACCACATATGAATATATGGTATCTATTATTTTAAAAATTACATAAATATACTCAATATATATAATTTTTATTATGATTATGAAATAAACATTTTCCAACTCGTTTAAATCCTACATAAAATGAAAACATCACTCATGTGTAAGTACATCTTATCATCTCCACGTATTTGTGTAATTCATTTTTCATCATCATTTTACATGGATGATCATAAATATGTAACTAATTTAAATATGTGATATTTATTATATGATTGTGGTTATTGAATGATAACATATATTTTTCCTTTCATTACTTATTTCCATTTCAAAATGAAAATGGTGTCCATTTATAAGAACAATCTACTATCTTTATGAATGGTGTAAATTAATTTTAAATCTATAAATTTTTCAGATTATAAGAAATATATATATATAATTAAAATATATTATATTTATGTAATGATTAAAAATAAGGTGATTATGTAACCTTGATCAATTTTCTTGAATAGGGACTTCCCAACTAAAACTCTCATGATAAATAAAATAGTTAATACATGGAAACAACGATTTTAAAAACGAATTATCTATAGAAATGTGTTTAAATGTTATAATTAGATCATATATGACATTAAAATTATGTTAATTATTATATTATTAACATATATGATATTATATATATATATATAATTATATTATTTATTTAAAAAATATATATATGAGGTTAGATCACTTTAGAAGCATATCGAACTTGAGGTTTGCGATTTTTGTCTCACTTTAATTTATATGTGACACATTCTATATTCACGATGATTTTATTTTATGTTTTGTATATAAAACCTCTGAATTCATTTTATGATTATTATCATGAAAATTATGGGGGATTACATGTCTATATAATGTTCTATCTTTCATGATGTTTTGATTCAATGGTTTTGAATGTGGTAAGTTTTTATGTTATAATATCACTATTCTCATTAATTGATAAAAATTATGTTTAAAATTATTAAAAATCCAGATCTACCTCAACATAATATCATTCTATTCATTATTCGTTGATTATTCATCTAATTTTTATATAACAATACAATTATATTCTCTTTAGTATATAAAATGATAGAAATTTTATTAGTAAAAAGATATTTTATTTCTTTTTTAGTTTGAGATATTTTTCATACATGTTATTGTTATATTGAAAATATTTTTAAGGATTATTTTAATGTTATTCTATATTTTTCTACATTTACTTTTATGGATTTTTTATTTTTTTTAAATGGTATAAAATAAATATTCTATTCGGTTTCTAAATGATGTATTTTTTACTTTTTACCAATATTGTGAAATGAATATTTCTGTGATTATACATGACATGGATATACATTCCCAGCATCATGAATAATCAATGATTATAATATTACATTAAAAGTTCTATTTTTATTTTCAAAGAAAATGTATTGAATAATATTTTTGAAATTTTCATAATTCAAAGATGTGATTCCAAAATGAAAATTTAATATTCCAAAACATATATCACATGTTATCTTATAAAGGGACTCTCATTTATGATAATATTCTATGATGTTACATATTTTTTAATTTCAATAAAATATAAGGACACCATCATTATTATTTATCTAGATCGTTTGTGATTATGATGATGAAATAATTATGAAACCAATTTAATTTTCCTGGGTTATGCTATGAGAAATTATTTTAAGGTTCCTGAAACCAATTTATTTTCCATATGCTAATTTATATGATTAATGTTTTATTATATTTCGGTGAATGTATGAATTTATTCTGATTATTTTATGCATGGGACCATAATTATATATCCCTCCTATGTATTCGATATATATTGATATCTAATTAAATAATAAGGGATGGAATTGGGAGTGATATAAGTTCAATAATGTATTATATCCACTATAATAGTCTTTAATGTGAACCTTGACTAAGGGTATAATGTAATGGGGTGTGAACTAAATAGTATATGACAGTATTGTAAGTGATAATTTCCTAAGGAAGTTATTTTATATGATTATGTGTGTGACGAAAACTTATGTTTTATTCCCAAGTAATGCTCACATGGATCATGTCCTTTGATTACTTTTTTATTCATATACTATGTAATTCCAAATTTAATTCAATGATTCAATATTATGATAAAGGATATTTTTTTTATAGATTTTAAAATGTTAATATCAATTTTTCATACCCTTATTCTCTTGTTATGTTTATGTGATCATCAGTTTCTCCATTTTTTTACTCTTATTGAGCATACAAGATCACCATTCTATAAATTATAAATAATTTTTTTAAGTATTTTATGTTTACGAAAATCACTAGGTGGGATGATATGTATACAATATTTTTAACATATTTCATAAAATAATAATATTGTGTATCTAGCCTTGAATGACACAAAACTTTATATTCCTCATGTTTTTATTTTTATAATATATTGAATATTAATATATTAAGATGCAATATCTATATTTGAAAATTATGGGTCACTATATTCATTTCCCCAAGTCATAAAAAGTGGATTAAATAATAGATATTTTATATAGATAAATTCCATTATTATAAAATGAATGGATTGATAGATCCCCTGAAAAAGGAGTTCTTTGATGCATGAAATACTCAGCATCATGTTCTTCCATTTTACGTGGGTCAATATAGTCGACATGATTTATGATCTTATTAATAACCCAATATAGATGATTAACATGTTGGGCGGAGAAAAACGGGAAGGATGGCAAGAGGGGGGGGGGGGTGAATTGCCTTTTAAAAAAATGATTAACAAATTAAAATCAAAGTTGAAATGCAGCGGAAATAAAAGAGGCAAGACACAAAATTGATAACGGAGTTCGGCCAAAAACCCGGCCTACGACGGAGAAAAACGGGAAGGATGGCAAGAGGGGGGGGGGGGTGAATTGCCTTTTAAAAAAATGATTAACAAATTAAAATCAAAGTTGAAATGCAGCGGAAATAAAAGAGGCAAGACCCAAAATTGATAACGGAGTTCGGCCAAAAACCTGGCCTACGTCTCCGCTCCCAACTAAACCGTTGAGAGATTCCTACCGCTTGCTTTTCAATGGTTTTAGCAAGAAACCCACTAGGCTTTGAGGTAGCACTAGGACCTATTACAGCTTGCTTTTGATGGTTGAGAAAGAACCCACTTGCTTTTAATGGTTTATCAAGAACCCACTATCCTTCTTACAGGTGAAGGATAGCTCACCTATGTCTCAAGCTATTTAAAGGAAAGCTTGACAACCTTTTCACACCTTAATGGTGATGTGAAACCCAAAAGAAAGAGGGGATGAGAAATAGAGTGGTTTGTAGACACAAACCCAAATTAAGCTCAAAATAGATAAACAAGAAAAACCGTATTTAAGGAAGTCTTGGGCGCCTTTGATTGATTGGAGATGTTGAAGGCCGCTTCCAAGCTTCTTTGAAGGAGCTCCTTGGATGTGGAAGTTGTTGGAGCAAGGTGGGTTCCTTGAAGGAAGTCCGCCGGAGGTTGGCCAATTGATACAAAATATGTCTGTTGGCTTGGTATATGATCCGGTTGGTGTCTGGGGCTTCCTCAGCCTTTATTTATAGGCATGGAACCCATTGGGGGCCTTCGGAGCCGTTGGAGAGGTCTTCGGAGCCGTTGGAGGCCAAAAGAGGGTTGACTGGTCAAAGCCAACGGCTAGTTTGACTGGGCTACCGGCTGGCCGGTACAGCTCCACCGGCTGGCCAGTGCCTTGGAAGAGGAGAAGAATTTTGGTCCAGGCTCCACCGGCTGACCGGTGGAGGAGCCACCGGCTTGCCGGTGACAGAGCCACCGGCTGACCGGTGGAACCTGGCAGTGGGCAATGCCTCTGCCAGGTCCACCGGCCGGCCGGTGCTATCACACCGGTTGGCCGGTGGACTGAAATTCAGTCCACTTTGAGATGCTTTCTTGGCCCATTTCCTTGGCAATATTTTTCCTATAAAACAAAAACACTTAAACAATGTTAGATAAATAAGAAAGTGATTGTGATCATGAAAATTAAACCACGAGGGGATACGAGAGGTACAACAATCTCCCCCTATTTTTATGATCACAATCACCAAAACAAACAATGTAAAAATGAAATGAAAGGCATGCTTTAAAATATTTTTCCCCCAATCAATCAAGAATTTTCTCCCCCTTTGTGATTATCAAAATAGCACGGGGCATAAAACTTGATTGAGGGAAAGGGTTTGAAAAACTAGATATGAGAATTGAAAAATCAATTGAGATTTTTGAAATTGAAATGAAAATTTGAATAACAGTTTGAATTGAAAGTTTTGATTCAAAAACCAATTGAAATTTGAAATTTGAAACCAAATGAAATTTTTGAAATTGATAGTTTTGAATCAAAAATGAATTTAAATTGAAAAATGAATCGAAAGAGATTTTTGAATTTAAGAAAATTTCTCCCCCTAAATAAAACAAAAGATCATCGGGGAAACGAAACTATTTTTGGCCCGGAGAGACTCACCAAAATGGATTTTTCAATCCAAATTTGTTTCATGGCGGGTCTTCTCCTATAAAATTCGTCCAAAAAGTAAATAGATTTAGGCATACCATAACGGGCATTTTTGCAATCGCATTCATAAATTAGGTGCCCGGGTTTCTTACAATAGTTACAAAATTTATAATTAGAGCTCACCCTTACAAAAACAGTTGGAGCATGGGAGGAAGAAGCTACATTGGTATATCCTAGCCCTTGGGTGGATCTTGAAATTCGTTGGGAACCAAGCAAATTTGAATGATTTTGTTCCCCTTGGGTGAATTTGGCTAGGGATTCTCTAAGGTCCTTGATGGTTGATTCCAAAGAATCAACATTTGGGAAATTTTGGATTTTTAGGGAGAGTTCCTCCTTCTCTTTGAGAAGTTGTTCTTTTTCGGAGGAAAGTTTTTTCAAATTCTTTTTCAAAGAAACAAATTTAGAAGAAAGTTCATGAAAACCATTTTCTAATTGGTCTCTAGCATGTTGGAGTTCTTCATATGATAAATGATTAAAAGAATTAGAAGAACTAGAGGATGATGAGGAAGAAGAGTCGGAAGATGATACGTCATGTTTTGCCATTAGGCATTTTTTACCTTGGTCACTCGAGGAGAAGGAGGAGAAGGAGGAGCTATCACTCCATGTTGCCTTTGAAGCCTTCTTCTTTTTCTTCTTCTTGGCCCTTTTCTTGTGAAGTGGGCAAGCGGGTACGGATTTTGCATCGGGTTCTTGCTTTTGAGAGGGTTCTTGCTTTTGAGCCATGCTAGTACCTTCATGGGTTAGCTCTAAATATTTCCAAATATCATAAGAGGTAGTGCAGGAAGAAATACAATTAAATATATTATGGTCTAAGCCACAATGAAGAGCATTCGTGGCTTTGCCATCAAGCTCGAAATTTGCAATGTCGGCGGGGGTCCATTTAGACTCATCGGGAGAAGAGAGCGTAAAACCATGCATAACAATTCTAAAAATAGGATAGCTAATGATTTTATGAAAAGTTGACATGCGGGTTTTCCAAAAAGAATAGTCGGTTCCATCAAACAATGGAGCACGACCCAATAAATGACCTTCGAGGGTTGGAGAAGAAGAAGCGGTAGAAGCCATCAAAAAGGATCTTAAATTTGAAACCGGTTAGGGTATTACACAAATTTTCCTCTGATACCAATTGTTGGGCGGAGAAAAAGGGAGTGATGGCAAGAGGGGGGTGAATTGCCTTTTTAAAAAATGATTAACAAATTAAAATCAAAGTAAAGAATGCAGCGGAAATAAAAGATGCAAGACACACAATTGATAACGGAGTTCGGCCAAAAACCCGGCCTACGTCTTCGCTCCCAACTAAACCGTTGAGAGATTCCTACCGCTTGCTTTTCAATGGTTTTAGCAAGAAACCCACTAGGCTTTGAGGTAGCACTAGGACCGATTACAGCTTGCTTTTGAATTGGTTTAGCAAGAACCCACTTGATTTTAATGGTTGAGCAAGAACCCACTAGCCTTCTTACAGGTGAAGGCTAGCTCACCTATGACACAAGCCTTTTAAAAGGAAAGGCTTTAAGAAACCTCTTCACACCTTAATGGTGATGTGAAACCCAAAAGAAAGAGGGATGGAGAAAGAGTTTGGGGTTTGTAGGCACAAACCCAAATTTAAAGCTCAAAAAAAATAAAACAATAAAACCCGTATGTTGAGAAGCCTTGGGCGCCTTTGATTGATTGGAGATGTTGAAGGCCGCTTCCAAGCTTCTTTGGAGGAGCTCCTTGGATGTGGAAGTTGTTGGAGCACTTGAGGTTCCTTTGAGGGAAGTCGCCGGAGGTTGGCCAATTGATACAAAATATGTCCGTTGGATTCGTATATGATCTGGTTGGTGTCCGGGGCTTCCTTGGCCTTTATTTATTACCCCTTGGTATAACATTTCCAGACCCACATCCACATATAATATCAACACACGGATTACATTTTGTTTAAAAAAATCAATTTCCACTTATTTTCTTAGATGTTTTCCTTACATTAGTATTATCCATATGGTTCATAATAGTATTATATAGTCATTATTTCCACAAAATAAAAAACCTTATATATATACCGACAATTATATACTTCCCTTTTAATAAATAAATATCATTAATAAAATATATGATATTTTGATATATAGTATATAAGAATGTAGGTATATAATACATGGAAAATATAATAAATCATTAAATACACTTACCAATATTTTTTATTGAATCATACTTGTTTACATTTATTATATCTCATATCCTATGGGAATACATTAAAATAGATGTTTATGCACAAATCTCAGTACACGAGTAAACAAAGGAAATATTTAATATGTTATCTGGAGGCATAATAATTCTGCGGGAACATAAGAACACAAAGCATATAATAATATAATGATCTGGAAGAATAACATGTATGTGGAGATAATGTATAAAATAGAGACATTAATAGTCATGAAACCAAGGATTATCACCAAGGAGTTATAAAATAAAATTGTCAAGTTTATTCACCAAGGTATTATAAAACATATTATATTTATAGATTGATTATTTGATCATTGAATTTGATTACTGTCATATCACACCATGAAAATGTATAAATTCATGTTTTCCCTAATAGATCAAAAGAAAAAAATTCATTAATAAGTCTTGGGAAATAGTTAATGTGTTTCATGTAAATGTGATTATATTTCTACATACTTAAGGACATGAGCCTTGCATTATTATTATCCCATGAAAAAAAATTTTGTTTCTGACATAGATCTCCCATATAAGGAAATTATGTTTAAATAAAGGTAAATACATATGGATAAAAAAATATTATATAGTATTCATCATATAAAACATATCTGTTAAAAGACAGAAATTAATAAAATATTTTGGAAACATGAAGGGTCTACAACATGGAATAAATAAATGCAATGATGAGGGGGAATGCAGGTATGGATTTGAAAATCAGTATTTTGAAAGTATTGAAAATATAAAAAGTACACGAAAAGAATGTAAATCAACATTTTAAAGAAACACCATAAATGTGGTACTTAAATGGAAAAGAAGAGGATAGTTCCCCAACTTGGAAAGTAGAATTCTAAAGCACATATTAGAAAACCATATAACCATCAAGGTTTCATGGAGGGAATTTAGATATATGTAATTAGAACAATTTCATTCTTAGTATATTTTGTATGGGGATGAATGGGAGGATACATGGGTATTTATCATAAAATCAGAAGAATTTTTTAATAATTTTTAAATATGACCCTGATTTTTAGGATATAGAAAATGTTAAACAAATGGCCTTAACAAGTTTCTTTCACATGGAATTAAACATTTAAGCTATGATTAATAATTTTTTAATTCATTATTTCTAAATTATATTTTTTTAATGCTTCACTGGCTGTTGAGAACATATTTTTCTAAAAAATATAGTTTTTAGAAACATAATTTCCAATTTAGATATAGAAAATGTCAATTTTTATGTTTTGAAATATATTTAAATCCATTAAATTATAATATATTATTAAAAATAATCCTTTTTTATAAATTTTCAACTAATTATTACATTCAATTTATATAATAATAATGTCAGAATACAAACTGTATATAGAATTTTATATTTTATGTAAAAATTTGATTCTGTCATAAAATTATTAAAAATTCATCATTAGATAATTTTGATGTGTTGGTTTAAAAAATTTAAACCAAATTATCAAGATGTTTCTATAAATATTGAAAATTATAATTTTAATAATAAATTTATTATTTTATTAAAAATTACCATCATTATTACATAGATTACTTTAATACACATAAAAATTTTCTCAATACATTATAAAATTGTTATATAATATATATTTAAATAAATAGTGTTTTTTAGGATTATTTCAAAAATATAAATTCTATTTTTAATACCCTAATTATTTATAAAAGTTTAATTATTTTTGGAAAATATTATTATTATTTATATATATCTACAGAACTATTTATCAAATTCTCTTTATACTCAGGTGTATTTTATTATATAAAATAATAATGAAAGTGATAATTATAGAAAAATTATTTTATACAATAGAAATTAAACATTCATGATACTACGGTCATGATCCCTAAAAACTTATTATACCAGTAAGTGCTCTAAGGGTATAGTGTGTGATGGTTGTAGTTTCATAGGGTGTCTCACCAAACACAAAAAGTTCTAATCTCTACAATCCTGATGTTATCCCATAGTTTATTCTTCTTAGTAATTAATTTTTTGTTATATTCATGGTAATAGAAAGGTTTGAACACCAATAATTCTACCTTTGTCTCAAGTTCTGATACATGGGCTACAAATAGAAGGATCCTATGTGTTGAGACCAACATTTTTCCTTCTCATTCAATTATCTCATGTTATTACCCATTATATAAATTAAACCTAACAGTAACTTTATGGTGTCTATATTAACAATGTTCATTATAACCAATAATTATATTGACTAATTTTCATGTAATTGTAATAAAGTGGACATATAATAAAATCTACATTTTTATTACATATATCATATATACCACTAAGAATAATAATTTCACACTTAATTTCTAAAGGGTTTTAAAATTTCTTTCATATTTTTTATTTTATTTCTGATGTTTAATTGTATATTAATTTTTTTTATATAAGGAATAATCTTCCCTTCGTAGCTTCATTCAATGGATTATACCATTTTTTGGTCTCTATTATTTCTTTTTTGAATCAATGTACAATCCTAATCGATGGTAATTGATATCATTACATGAAATATAGTATTATTTTTCAAATATAATTTTTATGTAATTGAATTTAAAAACATATGAAACTAATAATTTATAAAAAATAATTCATTTATTAATCATATAAATCATTTTTAAGTCGTCACATTCATGCTCATGTGTTTTGTAAAAAGAAGAAAGTATCGACAGATTTGATAATGTTTCCACATATTTTGTACAAACAAAACATTATATAAATCCATGTAATTTTCGGTATAGTTATTAAGATATGGGTTTAAATGATATAAAACATAAAATATTACCATCATCAAATTCATCAAGATGCATACCAAGCCTATATTGGATGCATCACCAAATACCCAAAACATCACTCCCTCCTCAAGAAACATAATCACCATAGCACTAATCAATCACACTTTTAGGTAACATAAAACTATATAAAACATATCATTCATTTAAAAGACACCATTTTCCATTGTCAATAAACCTATCATGTCTAAAACCTAATTTTGGATGGTGTTATTTATAGATAATGGTGTCAAAGAAAATGTATGAAAATACAAAATTTTTCAATCTGAATCACCTCTAATATCATGTATATTAATTTATATTCGATGAACATGACTATAGACTAGTATAAGAACTCATATATAAATGTTTTAAAAATTTATATAAGCATAGATGGTGTGTTCAAAACACTGAACAACATGACCATAAAATTGATGTCTGCATACATGCACTTGAAGGAATAATTAATTAATCAACACACAACATCATACTGTTGTCAATATTTTTTTAAAACAACATTGGGGACCCAAAAGGAGATATAGTGGGTCATATGAAACCACTCTCCATCATATTATTATCTTATATCCTCACCTTTTTCATCTTTGATGGATTTATTTAATGAGGATCCATCAAAATCATTAAATCATTCCCATTATAACACTATCTCAATATCGACATCAAGTAAATAGAGTATTTCCACAACCTATAATGGAATATAGTAACAAAATCCTATAAAATCCTTAAAACAACCACATCCTACGATTCCCATGAAATCAGTAGACATAAATTTAAGAAAAAATAATAATTTATTGAAAAAAATATCAATTCACACATGAAATCTGTTCTGTCTATTTTTAGGATAAGATTATATGGTTATATATATTGAAAAAGATAATCCACAAATTACTGGTGTTTCTTGATCACCACTCAACGAAAACAATATAAATCAAAAAAATTAGCAGGATCTCAAAACAACAAGGATAATACAATGGGAATTGGGAATATCCCCAATTAAAATAATATAAATATGTAGGATCAATAATGGTGTGTGAATATCCCAAATAAAATAATTCATAAACATGTGAATATGATAAATTATTCATACCTTATTTATCCTTTGGCCTTCATTCATTGCCACCACCATTGCATAAATTTTCCCACACTCATATCATCTGCATATCTATTAAGGAACTCAAATATAATTCTCTAGTCCAGGTCCCAAGTTATATGTACTATCAATGGAATTCCCCCTACCAATTCCATCTACGGTTATCTACATGAAAATCTTCAATGACCCTTGCATCTGATATTTTCTCGTTGGAAACTACTATTGCTGCTGGAAAGGGGCTTGAACCCCAATATGATATCTACTTCAATGATTTTTTGGGAACTAAATTTTAGGGTAAAAATTACCTAATATGCATATAATAAAAATAGAAAAACAATTTTGATGATAGAGAGAAACTATCCTCAAGATCATGTCCAATTTTCTTCCACGGTTAATTTCCCACCAGTTCGAACCCCAGCTGTCTAGAAACCTAAAATAAAGTTCCTAATACTCCACTCCTCAAGATGATATCTAGACCACTATATTGATTCTCAAATCATAGATAAAGAATATGTTTAGAAAACTTATTATCAATTTTTACCACCAAATACATTAGAAGCTGAAATAGGGTGCCAATGAACCAAATCACCTAGCACAATGCATTCTGCAAATCCCACATTCTTTCACCCTCAACTAGAATGGTATTAGAGGAAAAAATTATGAGGACCTTGAACTTTATTCTAGTCCCCCACACATAAAGGCACACTTTTTTAAGGTAGATTTTAATCTAACACTTGTTATCCTCCATCATTGATGGAAAAATTCCAAGAGAAAAACCTTTTAGAAGTCATTCCACACAGAATATTCCTTTTTTTGATCACCAAGATAAAATGTCCAATATTGAAACCTATTACCCATACATGAATAAAATCAACTGAAAATGAAAATACAACATGATATCATATGTGGTCAAATGTGATCTAAATATCTTCTAACTATGACTCTATATCCATATCATAGTTGGTCCCCTTATAATTCCATAAACTATGTTACTAAAAATAATGCAAGGAATTATACCACGAGTCAACCTTCTATGCCATGTCGATCTCCGATAATCAAATAGATCATCATGTTTAACATCATCTAACAAATATTAATGTTTTTCCAATCCTTTACCCATTTATAAAAATCATATTCCAATACTATGGATAATTAATTGGACATTTATTAGGGTTTATTTAATAAATTTTTATAAATTCATTATATTCACCCAGATGAATAATTGAATCCAAAATAAATTGATTCATATTACTCTTATAGGTCTCTACCCTACATTTCACCCCACCTAACATCATCATTTGGTAAACTCGGGTTCCATGCCTCAAATCACAAGATGGGTCTAAAATCATATGGCATAGATTGTCTTCCTCTCATATATGATGTACCGAGATCATCTGACACCACATCCATAAAACCCATTAAAATCCATATAATTCCTAATTCTAAATTCTATCATGTATCCATACCAAAAAATTTTATACCACTCTATCATGTCCCCTACCTCAAATGGTACCCCATGAGGCCATTAATAATGAATGATAGATAGGGACCCTTGTGTTTCACCTCTAGAAGGAACCTATTTGGTGACTAGAAATGAGGATATAAGAATATCATATACAGATTGAATATAAAAATATAATAATTATAAGTATATAAGATAAATAAACAAAAAATTAACGTCATGAAACAATGTAAAATTATACCCATATAATATAGTAATTCTCATTAGAAAATATAGTAATTCTCATCTCAATGAATTAAATCATCCAAGAATACTAAAATTATGTATATATATAGGTTGATTATAATTGTATAGATTGTATGTCCATACCATATATAACACATTAACAAGTTTAATGAGTATACTAATGCACCAGTTAAAAAAATAACCATCATGCCCATATAATTGTCAACTAACAAATCATAACCTCTCCACGTGACTCTCACTAAAGATTAAATAAAAAAATACTAACATAGAATTCAAAGAATATAAATCAATGTTTCCCTTCAACTATTTCCCCACTAATTTTCTTCTCTCACACCGCAAAATTAAAATATCATATTTGCTTTTCCAATCCATGCATATCTCATAAAATATACATCAATCTCTAATGTGGATTGGGATGAATATCTACTTATTCCAACCTCTCTTAGCGTATATGAAATGACCAGAATATTGATAAATGAAAATCCATTTTTTAATGAATTAATCCCTAAAAATGTAATATTGTTATTGACATCACTTGAACTATATTTTTTATATCTAGTCATATTTAAAACAACATAAAAAGTCATAACACTTTATAATATACTCATTTAATACTACTAAGAGTTTCTTTATATCTTGATATTAATGAATCATATATTAATCTGTATTAAACACTAAATACATTGTATTGTTCTTTATGAGATGAAAAATTCAATAGAATATCTTCATGTTAACATACATTTCAGATACAAGATACTTTCTATATTTCCCGAGAAGGAAAAAATATTAAATAAATAAAATCTAATACCTATAAAAAATAATGTGATACATTTAATATAAAACTTATGTAGTTTATTTTTGACATGTATTTTGGGTATAATGATATTGTAAATAATATAAACAATTTTGGAAATTTTTTCTGATAGGGATTGAGTCACATGAATGTAGAGTTATCTTCTAGAATGATGGAGAGGAACCTCAGTCTCAATCAAAGTGTTTTCTGATATTACAAATCTAAATGTAAAATGGATAATTGTAATGTTATTTATGTTAAATTAATTACGTAGATTCAGCTAAGAAATAGAAGATTAATTTAAAGGGAAGTCTATAGCCTTCAAAAACACAAACTAAAAGAAGAAGGATAAATTCCAAGATAAAATTTAATGTGATAAAGAATCAAAATATAATAATGATAATGAATGGAAGAACTTGATAGAAGATTTAAATGTTTTTATAATAAAAAATTTACTTGTCGAATACAATATATAAAGAAAAATATTATAATAGAGGAAATTTTAAGAGTTATTTTAAAAGATATGGCACTTCAAATGAGAACATTTGCAATTTGTGTTAAGGGAAAGGGAATGTCAAACATTACAATAATAAGATGAAATATAAAAATAAGTATGATGATAAGGATAAGAATTAGAATAATGTTTCAAAATAAACAATTTATTCATCAAATATAACCTTCGAACATTAAATAAGAATAATTGAATTACAAAAATGATATGCATCCCATGAAAAAAAATATCAGGGGTATCCCATGAACTTATTTTCCTCTCCTAGAAATATTTGTAATCATTATGGATAAGAAAATAAGGATGAAAAATATCTAGAGAGGTGATATTTAAATACTATATGATGATATAAGATACATTAAATGATATTAATTAAACATTTAATAATGTGAAGAAACCACTTATTTTGACTACTAATTTTATATACTATCCTATTATAGAAAAAGTGAAAAATTATCAATTATTGAGAGTGAAAATTGAATTAAAATTACATAATGAAAAACAATTATTGGATTAATAATTATTGATTAATGTTTATGATAATCTCACACAAATACTTAGAAAATAGATAAAACCTACGTACATTATTGGTATGGGTCATGAACGTGGACAAAGGTTAATTTTAAAAAACTAATATATTCCATAATCCTCCCATAGAAAACATTCATTTAGTTTTTATTCAACTTGAAATAATAATATTATTATATAAAAATGTCTACAATATTGCTATAGGAACCCATTTAAAAAATAATGTTTTCATAAATCCTTAAATACATAGATTTTTAGACCCATGATGATCTTGATAAAAAATTATTTATGGAATAAATTTGTTTCATATGAAACTATCCTCTAGATATCTAGTAATATTATATTTTATATAAACAATGTGATTTCAAAAAACATCACTGGATAATAATCATGATTATAAATTTTATAAATGTAGATGGTGAAAATTCATAGATGAAAATAATTTTCCATGGCCTATATGGTAATTATAAATCATTTTTAATTTGTAAATTATTTTTTATAGATGGTTTATAGTACAATTTCTCTTGTATCCCATATGTATATCAGGACATTTTTTATAAAAAAGTTTAATATAATTCTAAAAAAATTTCGGATGAATAATTATTTATTTCATACTACTTTCAGAATTGGTAGGGTTTGTGCTATTAATACAGATTATTTATTTACTTTAAAACATTTCTTATCTAGTAGAATTTGAAGAATAATCGTGGATTTGGCATAAGAGACTAATACATTCCAATATTCACTAACTTAAAAAGATCACTATGAAAGTGTTATTCAAATATCATCCTAAAATTAAAATAACAAATTTTAATGTGTGTAACCCATGTCAAAAGGGGATGAAGCACAAGATGTAAATCTTATCAAGGAAATAAATTTCATATTATCAACTTCTAGAGTTGTTTTACATGGTTTTTTGAATCTTCATGAGTATCTAGATACATTGGTATGAACTATGAACTTTTCCTTGTAGATTAATTTTCTAAGAACACATGGGAATAATTTATTTCTAAAAAATTTTAATCCTTCATTTATTTTACGACGTTTGAAAATTCTATAGAAAAACATAGTGGACTTAAGATTAATAACATTTAATGATTCAAATGTCATTAGTTTTAAAATTATTATATTTAATAATTTTTTAGAAAATGGAAAT
Organism: Viscum album; assembly: GCA_963277665.1. NCBI lineage: Eukaryota > Viridiplantae > Streptophyta > Magnoliopsida > Santalales > Viscaceae > Viscum > Viscum album. The sequence goes on along the minus strand of OY728133.1, from coordinate 937,601,479 downwards.
AATCATAAATACTATATATAAATGATACCCCCGACCATGTATAATGGTTTGTTAAAACGGTAAAATAGGTTACGTTTTGAAAATTCCTGAACTATGATTAATGAATATGACCTTCCTATTTACTTTTCAGTTCAATCTATGAATAAAACTTGGTATATTACTCATAGTGTTTTTATTAGAAATCTCTTAAAGAAAAAAATTATTAATTATATAATAGTAGAAAGTGTAAGGTTAATTTCTAAATATTTTATGGTATTAAAGTCTTTATTATTGAATATATGGATAATCGTGATAAATTTGTTTCCATGAGTGATGAATGAATTTTCCTTTGTTATTAAACATCTAGTAAATCGTATATGGTGTTTATCAAAAGAATCATGACTATAGAAAAATATATTAATGTCATGTTTGATTATACATATACACATGATCCTATGAATCATTTATAAAACCATGAGAATGATTTTTATACTCTAAATATCAATATAAAACCTTTAGAAAAAATTTTGAAACAAAAATAAAAATCATATAGTTATGTGGAACAAAAGTAACCAAAACCTATATCTATGTAAGACTACGATATTTATAGATCTTATATTCCCAGAATAGATAGGAATTGTACCAACAACTTCTAGATGATTTAGTTGGATTCTTAGATTGAGGTACATAGCCTTTATTTTCTATTCTATTTTAGGTTGTATATCAAGAATTCTTATCAAATATTGAACCTAAGATCATCTATGATGACATTAAATATGTTTTTTTGGTAATGGATATAAAATAGGAACTTAAAAATTTTGAAATAAATAAATTTTGTGAAGTGATATATATACCTAAAGGCATCATGACTATTGAAAAGAAATAAATGTTTATAAATAATGTTTATAGGATTGCCACCATAGTATAAAATAAATCTATATTGTTTGTTAATGGTTATATTCATGAAGAGGGTATTAACTACAAGGAAAAAACATAACTAGTATCCTAACTTTATCCCATTGGAATACTTCTAAAATGTGTAGCACATTTTAATTTAATACTATGCCATATAGATATGAAAATTAAATTCATAATTGGATATATAGTTCAGAATGTTTTTCCATAAAAAACAACATGGATGTCAAAATCCGTATTTTTTAAATCACGTTTTCATATTAAAAAAAAATTATATAGTTCATTATAGTATATTATGTATTTGTATGATAGGATTAAATGTTTTCAAATTTATAATGTATTTTCAATAGGTATTTCTGATCCTACTATTTTAATAAAAGTAATTTCAAAAAAAAAATTAACTGTTCAAATCTATATAATATATATTATATTTGGATCATCTAAAAAATCATTATGTGTATATTTTAAAATAAATTACAAATTAATTAAAAAAAATTTTAGTAGGTGAAATAAAATTGTTTATTATTTTTATGTATTTTAAAATAAGGATTCAATTATATTTATAAAAATTAAGCACACCAAATATATTGTAAAAATTATTTGTTTGGGTAGAAAAAAAGGTATTGATACTCCCATGAGTACCACTCATAAGTTTTATCTTGATGAAAATGGATAGCAATTTTGTCAAAATAATTATAGAGTTATGATTGGAACACTCTTATAAAAACTATCCATCTTGATATTGCTTTAAATGTGTGTATGTGTGTTCATTTTCACGGAAACTCAAAAGAGCCTCATTTAATTTATATTAAATGATTATAAAATACCTTGTATATATATTAGATTTTGGAATATTCTAGCATAGATGAAAATAATTTGACTGGATGAGTTATTCTGATGTAGATTTTGGGGTTTTAAGTTATAAAGAAAAATAATGTCTTGAACATGTAATCTTTTTGGAACGTCTCTATTATCATTGTGTGCTAAGATGCCAAATTTTACTGCACACTTCACTAATGATGTCTTAAACATATCTATGTGTAGTTTTTATGATAAAACATTGTAGAATAATCAAAAATTACATGTATATGAATATCAATTCAAACATGTCCCTATATATTTTTAGAACACAAGTGTGAGAAATATTTTCATGAATCCTATGTATCATTATAGAAAAAATATTACTAAAGTAAGAGGTTAATTTTTGAGAGATAATTATCAAAAGGTTGATATAACTGTTGAATTAATATGACCTAATATCATCCTTCTGACATTTTTTAATCTATTGAATTATAAAAGACTATAATATATAAAAATGAGTGACGAATGAAATTTTTTTGTTGGTCATTAATTTTGGAAAACCACCATTATACTACCCACTATTGGTAATGCCTCAATTGGAAAAACCATTATTGGAATTACTCACCATTGGACCTCCCGCCATTGGAATGAACCCACCATTTAAAAAACAACCTATTGGATAAAACACACCCTTGGAAATTACCACCCATTGAAAATAATACACCATTGATAATTTTAATTCTATGGGTTTAATTTGTTTTAATGTTTTTATTATATTATGATTTCCATTTTCAAATACCTATATTATATAATATGTCCTTAAGTATAATTTTTAATCTCTCTCTATCATAGTTGTTTCCCTTTCAATTTATCTTCTACCATTTCTCTACTGACCATTACCATTCTCTAGTCCTCGCTTAAACCAACACTCAATTAATATGGTAAGAATAACTATACATGCTGATTCATCTCCCAAGTACACATTACCATCAATGAAGATTAGTGGAGAATCATGTAGATTGGTATTAAAGATATAGAACCCATAGATAGAAAATAAAAAAATGGTGGTCGGGAATATAGTAAATGTTGAATGGTTATTGTCATGAAAATTGATGGTTTTTAGGGTGAACCGAGGCCAATTATGGATATATTTTTTTCGGAAATAATGATAGAACACTCCATCATATATCGGTTCACCAATTTTATCAATATTATGATTCTATTTTTAAGAATAATAAATATTGGATTATAAGAATGACAGATGTGCAGAGGGTACCCCTAACATGGAAATAGGGGGATAAGTGCATTAAACATGAAGGTGTGTCAAATGAATATAAAGGTTAAATTCCCGTAGATGGTTTTTCTTAGTTTATGATAATTCAATGGTGAATCCTACAATAGATGAAACTCTAAGAAACCCTATTGCAACTGAATTGGATGGTGCGTGTAGATTCCTATTTCATTTTATACATCGCATTTTATGATCTAGAAAAAGATGCTTAATCACTATGAGATATAAATATGTGTGTCTCTTATATGTTATAAAACAATGAGACCAGATCAATATTTACAATTACTGTATGTTACATATGATTTGGATTTGTAAGACATCATTCATGTCTAATTCTGTCACCCATCCTTTGTGTATTTTAGACATGATGGAGACAAAAAGGATTTGGTGATGAGGGTGTAGGAATTGAATTAACATGTGATGGATTCTTCTTGAATAATTTTATATATTATTTAATGAGTTTAAATTGGAACCCATGGATGATTTAAATTTTAGATGATATTGATAATATCTATCAGTATTTTAATAATATTGATCTCCCTTATAGACCAATTAATCTTTTTTATCATGTGTTGGAGCCATACAAAGTAGTTGTGAACTTGGATGAAGAAAAAAATTGGATACTATTTCACCTAGTTGTGATGTGGTGTAATAATTTTAGGAGGGAAGTAACAATTATATAACAATGATTCCAATAATATATTTTTCTACAACCAGTAATCTAATTATCTTCCTTCTAGAAAAATTTCTTTATGTAAAGGAGATAAGGATGACGAAAATGTGGTTTTTGGAGAACAGAAGATTAATAATATTTTATAAAAATATTCTATGGGAATTGTGGATGTCTCTAATATTGAATGTAATAGTGATGAAAAATAAAAATAAGGAAGTGTTGGTGATGATAAAGACGGAAGAGGTGATGATGGATCTGATAATTGTTAACCTTATGATCATGAGATTACTCAAAAAAATAATTACTCACCATTTTTTGACAACTTATTAGACAGAGGAATGACCATGTTTTAGTCTGGGTGTATATGAATATACTTTTGTTAGAGATGAGACGAGGTTATCTATTGATGGGGAGGAATCCCTTGTTTTAAGCCATCTATTTGACTCTAAAAATTTTGAACACGACAACATGTATTCTTCAATTATTGATGTCATTCATTTTGATGAGTGGGAAAGATTCACAAGGTATGTGAATCTTGGATTGGACTATTATGACTCAGATGTTGTTGAGAGTAGTCCACCAAAGCATGGTGAAACCACTTCCCCAGTTTGGGATGATATAGATAACAACAGATCCTTGGATTACAATATTGATGATACATGATAGCTTTAAGGATTAATTATAGATGTACCTACCAATCCTAAAACAACATAGGCTATTGTGCCTCATGATTAGGGAAATGTTGTAAAATTCATACATATTCTTGACCTCTTCCTTTTGAAACTATTTCTAGACAGAATATAAAGTCCTTTAAAGAGAGGATTTTTTTGTATTATGAGGAATCGAGAACCTCACGTCACACATCTTAGCCAGGATAACACATGAAACAATTTGATATGGTGGTGTGACACATTATTCTGAAGACATTTTCTCACATTCATGAGGATAATATTGATATTAGACAGTTATCTAGTCAGACAAAAGATTTTGAGGTCTATGATGGATAATATTTCTAACACCTTCATTCCCAGTATTTCTGGTTTGATTGGGAGGTCATAGATTTTAACTTCATTAGATTATACATCTAGTGCTCAACTTGTCTATCAATTTTTTGATACAATATTAATTTTGTACATTTTCAAAGATGATATTCATTTTATTTTGGGACATGTTCATGCTACCCATCAAGTGATTTTGTGGTGGATCTTAATACACGGTGAAAAAACATACAAACCTTTCCAGGAATGATTAAATGAATCTAGAAGTTATATGGATATGATAACAAATTCCCATAAATATTAAATTTTTAACAATTACACTATTAATGAATTAAACTCACACTTTAATTTATTAGATGATAACCATTGGATTCACAAGTAACTCGGGATTTTAAAGTATAGGTAAATCATTTGAATATGATATAACCTATGAATATGTTTTTTATTGAGTAAAATAAATACCTTTTAAGTGCCATGTAATGCATAGGAAGAATTATTAAGGATTTCAAAAACCTCTTGATTCCTTTATAAAATTTGTTTGGGTTGAAAATAATATCTTCTAAGGCCATTCTAGTGACCTATATTATATATAATACATCCACTGACCCTGTGAATTTTATACTAGAAGTTATTTGAATTCCAAATTATCCTTTACCAAATCAGTTTGATCTAGTTAGTTTATCTCTAGAGGATGTTGTATGAAATCAACAAATAGTGATTATTAGAGAGCATTCCACTTATTCTTCTTCAATAATTATTTTTATTTCCATAGTTTCCTTAGAAATAACATATGTGGACCCTATCTCTTAAAAGGAAACATTACAGGTTGTTCCTCTTATCGAGGCTATGAGTGATTGTGATTAGGCTTTTTTATTTGATAGGGACTTTATTGGTTCTTGAATTTTTGATGTAATACACAAACGTTTTTCTCTTGTTGAATTTAATTATCATTCACCATTTTTATCTCTATATTTTCTATTTCTGTCAATAATTTTTTATCACCCAAAAAGGGGAGGTTAATTATGAAATTTATGTTATATATGTAATTTTTATAGACATTTACATTATTTTTATTTTATCCTTCCATATTATATCGAAGATATAATCCTTGTATAACATAATTTTTTAAAATGATATTCAAACAATATCATTATATATTTAATGTGTTAACTGCATGTCATTCCTTTTTCAATATCATTACATTTTCGAATACATATTCTTTAGGAAAAATATTTTTCTTTTCATGGTTTCTAAAACACCATGATTTGTGATAATAAAAATGGGGGAATTATTAGAAACTAATTTTTTTAAGGGATTAGTGTTGGAACTTCATTGTTTAAATGCTCACAAATCATTATTCTTATGTCTATAATGACTTATATGTTATATGATTGTATTTGATTTTATAAATCATATCTCAATGAAATTTGGAACTATTTAGAAATGATTCTCAGTTATATTTCAATCACTATTAGAGATAACCCATGATCAAACATCACTCACTGCTCAAAAAGAGTCACCACTAGAAAAGGGTTAGAGCCAAAAAAGACTCACTACTAGACTAAATTAATCACCAGGATTGATTCATTTTCAAATGACCTACCACTAGATAACCTTCCATTAGTTGAGTCACCGTTGGACATGAGCCACTATCAGATGGCTTATTTCTAGCTTGACTCACCACTATAATGACTCATCGCTATACATTAGTAACTATTAGTTTATTATAACATTTTTATTCTGAGAAATTTGAATTTTATACTCCAAAAATATATAATATTGAATTCATTTATTTGTTAATGATTTTTATTCATGTATTACATAGACTCATTGAAGACAACATCAACGCCCAATATTAGGATTCAAGAAAAAAAATTTATCCATCAATGACTGGCCACTCTATCTATTATATATATATATATATATTCCCAAAGGAATATATATTTTTTATAACTAGATATGATATACAGACATGATATATGGATGTGATATACACTGAGATCGGTTGATATATTGATAGAATACATTGAGAGACATCGGACTATTAATATTTTATTAAACTATTAAAGAGTATAGTATCCAAAAGATAAATATAATATTCTTCTTTAGTTCAATATTTAGATAAATTGGTAATGCTCCTCAAAAACCAACACATGTCAAGTCTCATCCTACTAAAATACATAAGACTACGTGGAAGTACTATTTCTATATCTTATTTCTTCTTATTTGTGTATGTTGATTTTATATTTGATATGTGTGTTTGTTGTTTCATTTATGAAGAGACACTAACTCCTATACTAAAACTAGAGAATAATCGATATGATTTCCAATCTGTCTTTAACTATATACCCACGATTATTGAGGATGAGGTCCATATTTATCCTTTATTTTTTTATTGCATCATTATTGTTGAAGATGTCCTTGTGTGGTCTTGATATATAACCCCTTAATATTGTCCCAATAGGACTCCATTAACAATCAATAGGGTGTATAAATTTAAGACATTATATTTTATTTATATGAAAAACCACAGTACAATATAATTTACTAAATTTCAATCTTTAGTTTTTTGTCAGAGTGAGTAACTCAAGAGGGGGTTGAATTGAGTTCACAATAGATATTTATATTAAAAATATCAAATAAATTCTACATATTAAAATAAATTGTTCATGTTAGTCAAAAGAGTAGTTTAATATAATGTAGATATCTTAAAATATTCATAAAAATATGATTGTTGGTCTATTTAAAAATTATACAAATTAAATTGACATTTGAAATCAATTTACTCAATAAAATACTTACATAAACACTAGGATGGGTTAGCTACCAAAATGGGTGTTTGGTTTTCAACATAAAAAAATATAGTTTCATATTTTTTAAGGAATGAATCAAAACAAAATCACCCAATAGAAAAAAAAAATTTAGTCTCGAGTGGAGACCTAATCCCCACCACATGAAAATCACCAACTGCAAAGAAATATTATATCTATTAGATAATCCACAAACTTGATCAGGTATTCACACAATAATGTATTACCACACACTTGAAGATACAACATACATTCCCTATACTTCACTAAATCACTCAAAAAGTATTAAAAATATCTTCCTAATAACTTATATAGAATCTAGAAGTTCCCATCAAGGAAAGGGATTGTATCCTATTATTTTATTTCATGTACATTATTTGTAAAAATAACTTTTTAATTCTAATTTTCCTTATTGTAATCTATTATAAAAAATCCCATTACTAACCATATGAAGTTCATATAATAAGAGTACACCTTACACTCTCTTTCACCACTTCCATAAACTTTTATGAATGTAAAACCTTGAATTCATTGATCAATAAATATGTTCAATAGTGTAAAGGACTCACAGCACTAAGGTTAAATGAACTGTAAAATATTTTTATCTAAATGTGACCCTTATAACCTAACTATTAAAATAGTGGATATGAATTAGATTAAATAAAATATGATATTTATATATTTCATACATGATAGAAATTAATTTATTAAATCATTTGAAATAATCACCCAAATTGTATTTATGTTATTTTACTCGTTAAAAATATGTTCTCTTCAAGAAATATTTTTTTTCATTTTGTGAGTTAATATTAAATTAGATTTTTAAAATTACTAAAATTTATATTTTATAAAAAGGATAAAATTTTTCTAATAAACAATTTAAAATTATCAAATGATTAATTTTTGAAATTTTTTGGAAAAAAGGTTTATTTTTCTATAAATGGTGAAAAATTATGATATTTTTCAAAATATTTATTTTAATATTATTGTCTAAAAGATAATATTATATTTTAGATTAGTAAAAAAATTAATTTTTAATTGTTCATTATAAATAATCCAATTATATAACTTATAATTAATTATATGCTTTAATTTCTGATGAAAACATTTTTATAATTATGAAGGGTATTTTTTTGAGAAACCCTTTTTGATGTATATTTTATTTTCATTTTAAAATTAAATTCTATAGATTCTGTATGCTAAATCATGAAAAATTAATCACAGACTTATAATTGGTTTTTCGATATTTGGTAAACAAGTCCTTTTTCATTACGAATACTATTCATAGTAAATGATTTTCAACTCAGTAAAGGTAAAATGGTTTAATTAGGATTAAAACTAATGTGATAAAGATTAATAATAAACCCAACACTTTTATTTATTTATTTTGATGCTATATATTTATCCATATTCATATTAAATTTTAATATATGGAATTTTTATACAATTTTAACATTATAATTAAATTTACATTAATTTATATTAAGAAATTAGAAACAATGTCTCTCATTTAACTGTAATATCTATACAAATTTTAAATAATAAAAAATGAGTTATGTTATGTTCTAAATGTTTATTTCAAATATAAAATATTATTTCCCTATCATGGTAAGTTATTTACAATTTTTAGGATTGAAATAATTACCATAAATTCTTAATAAATGTACTCATGATATTTATTCATATAATAGATAAATAATATAAATAATTTCTAAAATATTAAATGAAGTAAAATGTGAATTAATAATTATAATACATTAATTTATAGATTTAAATAACATATTATAGAGGTTTAAAAAAATATTCAAAATCAATTTTTTCATGTTATTCTCAATGCCAAATTAAATGAGACCTTTTACAATTGATATTAATGTTATTTATAAAAAATTATAATTTATAAAATCATATAAAAATAAAAAATAATATATGTTGAAAAAAACAATTGGGTATAGTTGAATACATCAAAAATGTTTTATTTATGATTATATGTTTTTTATAATAAATATCTTGACCCATATACAATAATATTTTTTGGTTATCATGGTAATTTGTCAAAAAGGGTTAGCATGAGTTAAAAAAACGATAAAATTAGTAACCAAATATAAACTTGTAAAAATGTTATTATTTTATTAATTTTATATAATATTTACATTAAAATTTATTTATATTAATTTAATACTTTCAATAATTCTAAATGTTAAATTCCCTTCTTTTATAAAAGGAAACCTCCTCCAATCACATATCACATCTTTTGAGTCATATATCTTTTCCAACCCTAATAAAGTATCTCCCCAAAATCTATAGACGGGTTTCACATGTTTGTTTCTTCCAAAACTACCATTCCTATGATCCAAAATAAGATATATATATATATATATATATATGAGTTATATCAAAGGAGAGGTATTTGTTGTACCTCACCTCTGTCAAATTTTTTTCACCATCTACCTATCTTAAATATTATTCACACATGCCGATATAATAACATACATTTATCAAATATATTTCAGATGTGATTATGTAAATATCTTAATCTATATTCATCCACTATTCTATCAAATAGGAAACTAAACCATTGTTCGTGTGCATGGAAGACTACTGCCTCACTACCCAATGTAAATTGATTTTCATTTTTTTATTAAATATATGGTAATAATGATAAATTAAATTAATTTTTATGATATATGTGATATATTAATGATTGTATAAAGGTAAATTATTATTTTCATGTCTTTTATTCCATCCATTAAAAAATTGAATAGTTTTATTGCATTATTATGTCTTTCAGACTCCATGAACAGTGTAATTCATGTTTCTAACTATTAATTTTATTAATGAATATATATATATATATATAATTTTTATTTATGTTATTTATATGATTATTAACATTATGTATATAATGAAACCATTACAAAAGCATAAAAACCCAAACTACAGAACTAAGATTCCCATGATAAATAAAATAATTATCACCTAAGAATAAATATTTTAATCAGAAATTGTTGATAAATGAGTATCGAAATGATATAATATGATAAAAAAGGTATTATATGTATGAAAATGATTACAAGATAGAAATATAACGTGGTTATATTTATTATATATGAGTTTATAGTGCTTTCTAAGATGGTATCACTTGAGGTAAGGGTTTATCTCCTCAAACTATCATTATTGAGACATATATTATGTTATACACATATCTTCTTTTATTAGTTGAATATATAAATCCTTTGACATTATATATCAAGAATATTTATATTCTATTAATTTTTAATTTTTAATTTTTTTTATTCTTTAAGGGTCCTTAATTCAAATGTTAACAATGTGGTTAGGGTTTTATGTTAAAATCTCGTTATTTATTAGGATTATTTATGATTAAGTTATATTCAAGAAATATTATGTTATTAGTCTCATGAAACTAATTAATTTTATTAATAGTGGGTTATTTTATCATATACTGCTTGAAAAAAAAATCATCTTCATGTTCAGTAAATATTACAAAGTTATCTTTATAATATTCCAAGGACATTTTCAAATAAAATTATATTCACTATATTTTATGAATGGTAGGATTCGGAATCATGATTTTAAAATGTGGAAAGGTTATTTTCTGAAAGAATGATTTTAATGATCTTTTAATGGTGTTTTTATTCATTAATGAAAATAAGCTTTGATTTTAAATTTTCTTTTTTTGGGATATGATTCAATGGTACTATCCTTATCCTTTCCCTAGATGCATTATATTTTTGATGAAAATATGTTTATGAATCTTATTTGCTTTCCATGTGTTATGAAATAATTAAATGATTATGGGACACATTTCTATCCCATAGGTTATGCTATGATTAAATTTTTATGAAACCAATTTATTTTTAGTGGGGTTTTATTTTAGTAATATTTAAAGATCTTATGTAATATATTTCAATGATTTTAATTATTTTATGGGTTGTCCTATAAATAAACATCCCTCCAATTAATTGGTTAAAAATTTATTTTCGGTGAGATAAATTGGACTAGAATAGGGAGTAAATCTAGATAATAATGCACTCTATCCAATATAGTAGTAATTAGAATGAATAATTACTACAATTATAATTTTTTGAGTGAACCTAATCCATTTTAATTTTCTTTGGAATGATAATTGTAAGTTATAGAAATGATTTTTAGTGATTACATTTATTCCACAACTGATACCTTATTATAAGGTTATTCTATCATGGGTCATGATATTTGATTCCTTGTTATTAATATATTTTCAAATGTAAATTTTTACTCTAATGTTATTATATTATTGATAATAATGTTATGCAATATATATTTATCTAATTGGATTTAATATCTATTCAAAAAAGTATGGTTTATTATAGTACATATCCAAGCATGGTTTAGTCAACAATTAAGATAATTATTATAAAATATTAATGAAAATATTAGGTATATGTCTATGTATAAGATACAAACCTTATGTTTTGGTAAGGTATAAATTAGGTGGTTATCATAGAAATAAATACATTTCCGGAAACTACAAGTTGAAATGATTTTGGAATATATTCATCTAGAGGTAATAACCATGAAAATAGTTGGTTGAATATATCCCAACCATCATTATGGTGCACAGTTAATGTTTCCAAACTGTGAACAACATTTGACACTTGTTGCATATATTTCTGGGTTAATTAAAATTCTACATGTGAATTATTATAAATAAAAATATAATTATAATAAATAATATAGGTTACGAAAAATGTGTCAGATATTTACAAGAATTTGCAAGATTTAGATATCCTACAAATAATTTTTCATTATTATGTTGTTTTCCACTAATATTATTATTTCTCACACTATTTGGTTTTGGTTAAGTGACTAGATAAAACCCAAAATAATCATGTTAATGATTAATTTAATGGAAAATTATGTGACTATGAGAAAAAAATGGATGATAACATGGAAAAAGATATTTTGAATATTTCTAATAAGTTACCATGATATATCATTAAATACATACAACCTAAAGAACTATTAGAATATCCAAACAAGGGATGAATTACGTTTTATGAGAGCACAATTGGTTAATAAAATAGAGTAATGATGTGAAAATTTATTTCACGTGTAAAATGTTGGAAGAGTCACAAAGTATAATTTCAAAAAGTAATCACAAAATGTCTTATGTGTAGAAAAGATTGTATTAAAAATTGAATTTCTATAGAAAATTATATAATTTGATGGAGGAATATGATATTAAATATTTGGTACCAATCATAGATTTTTTAAATGTGGGGAATAAGGGAATTATCAATGTAATATCTCTCTTCCAAATGATAACTTTTAGTCAAAGGAATGAAATTTTCTATTAGAATATTTTAAGCGATGTTATTAATGTGTTTATGTATTAGTGCGTGGGATTTATTTTTTGAATTATTATATCCCTAATATTTTGGATATAATAATCTAGAAACATCTAAATATTCTTCTACAATATTTTTCCCATTGTGTATTTGAAAATATATGTTGAATAATTATGATAACTATGTAATTTTTTTAGTGCCATGGTTATATTGTTTAGTTCGAATAATGTGATGATTGACATTATTTATATAAATATGATAATATTGGTTACCAAAAAATTGTTTATTGATTTTATGAAAAAATTATTTATGTCATATTTGATTATGTTTATTGAATTTTTGGTTTTATGGAATATATTTAATGGTATCATATTTTATATTTTGAATACTGATTATGTAATTTTTTACTCTTTTATTTTTTTTATGTGAGGATAAATTAGGAGTAAATGATACTAATATTTGAATTTATTTTTAAGGTTTATCAGATGTATAATGTCATTGATATCCCACTTTGAGGATTTATGTGATGTGATTTTGATGTGATTTTGATCTATTATATGGTGTTATGAATAATCCACTTTTAAGGGTTTAATATCCATTTATATTATTATATGATTTACTGTTTATTTAATTATTTTCTATTGGGTAGGGGATATATATATTCATGATGGGTTAAAATTTATTCCATAACAAAGTGATATTTTTAGAGATATTTATGGTCTAGCTAAGAATTACCGTTAAGGTTAGTATCTAAATTTTAATAATGAAATTTTGTGGATTTTCAATATATTGCAACATTTTATTGTGATTTTTTCTTGTTATTAAAGATATTTTTTGTAATTTTTCATTAGTTTGAGTTATAAGTGACCTTTAGATTTTTCAAGAATATTAATATGAATGATTATTTGGAATAAATACAATTAAATGTATAAAAATTGATGTTGAATGGTATAATTTACTGAACATTATAATTTTTATTGATTTTTTCAAATAAGAAATTCAAGAGATACATCATGGGGACAAAAGTATTGAAGGCCCAAAGCATCATTAACCACAAAATTCACTCCCTCACTGATAAAGGATCCAATGTTAAGGATGAATTAAATACTTCAATTCAATAGGACCCTATATGCAATGAAGTCTACTACTATGTTCCCCTCCTACCAAGTGTGAGTGATCTTAGTGTGGGTACCAATGAGATGTGTACACATCCTGATAATATACTCAATGTTACAGGGACAATTAACCACTCTTGAAATTGCATTATAAAGAGTCAAAGAGTCTGTTTCCACCACTTTCATGTTGAGGTGCCTTTTCTCGCATTTCTCCAGCCCTGTGGCCATAGCTAGGGCCTCCACCTGTAAAAAAACTACTTTCATAATATACAGAGAAAGAAGGTAAGTCGAACCCATAACTGTCCTAAATTACTCCACCACCACACATCACCCCACTGAGAAAAAAACCATCAACATTTAGTTTGATACCACCTGTTGGATATCGCCAACAGACCTAATGCACATGCCCTGACCTACTGACCTGAATGGAAGAAACATGATTCAGTAAATAAGCCCTGACAAACGAAGTGGCCTGGAAGTCAGTGCATAAGTTCACCAAGTCCAGTAAAATATTTATAATTTTATAGGTGATGCTTGTTTGAGTGCCTTTATCATTGTTTTGGAGAGCATTATTCCAGGCCTTCCAAATGATCCAACATCCCGCTAAGAGAATGTGAACCATACCTTTTCTCTTGGATCCCTGATCACCGTACCCCTGAATCCAGATCATAAAATATGATCATGCATGGCTCTGTGGTTATCGAAATCTAATAAGACCATGAAATCATTCATAAATCAGCCTTCCCAATCATTATCAACGAATTGGTGACCCACCATTTTCTTTTTTGAACTCTTCAACAATATTATCTTGATACCAAACTCAAGCCCATGCATTAAATCTTATCATCCATGGGAAAAGCAATATGAATCTTCCTCCATAAAATGAATTTGAACATGAAGGGAACCACTTTGCACCAAATTATCTCCCCCACATATCTATATTAATTGTGTACTTCCTCACATGGGAAAAATAATTTATTTATAACTCTCTTGACATGGAAACAATAAATACGAGTCTATCTAGATCTTTACATTGGACGATATTGTTGAAAAAGGCTTGCTGATTATCGTTGAGGACATCCTTGATAAACTGGGGTGGTTTCAAGACTATATAAAAGAAATGAATGGGGTGGGATAGCCTAGAAACCACAACATTCCACCCCCAATCATGATGCCATATGTTAATTTCTCCTCTCCCCACCAGCCATCACGAGTGTGTGTTCAAGGACGCAAAGTACGGATGAATCATCTTCCATATATTCAAAGTTTGTAACCTATGATATCACACATCCTAGAAATATATGTCATTAATTGTCTTTCCCCAAAGATTATATCCTTCAATGACCTCCCATGCATGTTTTCTGTGTAACCCTTGAATGGATGAGGCAATGTTTCTCCGGTATATGCCTCCATCCAAAAAAGGTCAAGCTAGAATTTCCCCCAAAGCTCAGTGATTCCTGCCTTCCATCTTACCGTCCCATATAAATAAAACCAAAATAATTTCCATGTTAATGATTACACATTTAGGGTCCTTTAGAGTGGATAATATATGAATGGGAATACAAGTGTTTATATGTAAAATTATTCCCATTCATATTAATTTAGCATAATGACAAAGATTAATAGTAAAACCATAATCATAGAAATCATCCACTAAGTTTAAAAAATTATTTAATTTTGAGATTATTGAGGTAATTTGGGATGTTTGATTATTTATTGAGTCAAAACTATGGTGTTAATATTAATTAATTTGATATTATTTTTCTATTTTTTTCATATGATGGTTCATACATTTTGGGAATCATCGTACCCTGCATTGGAAATAATGGGTTTTGAAAAATTCCTTAATATTATAGTAATATGTTGATAAATATTTTTTGATCAGTTATATATTTATTTAAGTTATTTGGTTATGGGAAATTCTTCCTTAATACTCATTGTTTACTAAAACAGAATGGATTGTGATGGAAAATGGATTGATAGATATGATTATATATTTCAAGTTATTATATTTAATTATAAACTATTTTATAAGGATAACATAATATCTGAATTCTATAAGTAGGATTTTATCTTTAAAATTTAGTCCTATTAACTAAAATTCCAATGAAATGATGGGTTTTTACACAACATGTATTTATGGTTTTGTGGTTGTTAACTTTTTTAGTATCATTCAATTTCTATTGACTAATGTTTTCCATTACCCTTTATTACTATATATATATTATGTTTTTCTATAATTACCTTATTTAAACATCCCAATCATGTTCTTATATTTTTAAACCTTGATCTTTTGTATTCCATATGTCATCATATTTTCCTTTCCATATTTTCTAGAGGAAGTGTTATTATTCATTATTATGAAGTGGGTTTTCAATTGAAGATTTTTAAAATATAAACTATTTGATTACTGAATAGATGATAAATTTTTAATGGTGAAAATTATTAAAGGGTGGTAAAATTACACATTATATATTTTAAAATAATACTATATTTGATAGCATGAAATAAATACAACACCAAGTTTAAAAGAACTATAAAATATTATTTGCTAAATATGATCATTATAACATAGTAGTTCAATTAGTGGATATGAATTGGATTAACCACATTATGATATATATATAAATATATATATAAATTCTTTTGAACTATAAAAATATTTGATGTTGTTTCATTCATTAAAAATATGGTTTCTTGGAAAAAAGGAACTTATTTTATTTTGAGGGTGAATAATATAATTAATTTAAGGAACATATAGACATTTTATTTTAAAAAAAATGTTTATTTTCATATTCCTTATATAAAAATTATCTTAGGATTAATTATTGAATTTTTTTTAAAGATTGATTTCACAGTGAATAGTGAAAATACCAACAATTAACAAAAACAATACTCCATTTTCCATTATTTGCATTATAATTTTATATTTTGTGTTGGAATAATAATTTTTTATAAAAAATAATATGAACTTTACATTTTAATGATTTCAAATAACCTTTTATATGTTACTAATTACTTGGTTTTAATGTGTGTTAATTTAGTTTTATTTTGTTTTCATTACTTTGACTATTAAAATAAATAAATATCAAATTTTAAAAAAATTAGATGAAATTTAGAGGTATATTAAAATCACATTAATGATACTTTGGGATTCATAAGGAAATTGATACATTTATATTTCTACTATGTCAATCAACTATGTGAAGGATTCACCTAAATAAATGGTATACCATGTGAAAAATCCTATGTGGTAATCACCAAAGGTTGGTAATTAAACAAAATGAGAAACAAGATACATAGAAATATAGTTATAAAGATTGGTTACATGGACTAGTCAACTACATGATTCAGATACATTGTGAAATAGTATACTTGTTTCAAATCATGTACCCCAGTTTTGGCTACATGAGTAAAAATCTAACATGATTAAATTTTTCTACATGATCAAAATTAACTAATGTGAAAAAAATTTACATGATATTAAAATTTATTAACATGATGAATTCTACATGAATTCATCTATATAGATCATTAAAATATATATATCAAATTATCTATTTGAATTAAAATATATAAATAGGATAATTTATGATCAATAATCACTTACTATTTTCTACAACGTATATTTATTACCATTTAAGAACGCGATTGAGTGTTTAATTCTATCATGCAATCATTTATTATTTAATTTTCTTTTAATGTAAAAAATGATTATAATATGATTCATGTACTCATAAAGAAAATTCTTATTATAATAATTTTTAATTATTTACAATTTATTAGGTTTTCCTAATAATGTAATTTTCATTTATAAATTAGGAATTTAAAAATTTAATGGAAATGCTTGGTGAGAATAAAGAAAAATTTTGGAATGAATTTTAAAAAATTATTAAGTATAAGGGGAAATATATTATGAATAATAGAAGTGGTTGAATTAAAATTGAAGAAGAAATATCTCTCTATAAATCTCTTGTGCACTACTCTTCTTTAAACCAAAAAATTAAGATTCAATATCTTAATCATTTCTATCACAATAATATTTACTGCCATTTATGATTACTCTCCTTGATATACGTTATCATTTAACTTCTCTCATAGAGATTTATTCCGACTATCTTTTAAATTTTACAATTGTGAATTGTATCTACAATCTCACTTTTATAATCCATTTCATTATAATGATTCCCATTAAATGATCGTTTAATGATGTTATTTGTAAATACATTTATGTGACTAGTTGGATTATATGACTATGTCGTACCATGTTGCAACTACATTCACTTATTCATTTAGTCTATAGAATATGAATATAAATCTCCGACAATAATATTCATTTATTGTAAATAACCAAACTTATGGAGTTGATTTTTAAGGAGTGTACAATGATATTTTTGTCCCCCAAACAACCATAAACTTGTATTTACTATCATTCATTTTGGTGCCTTATTTTTACATGTCTTTGTATTTAATAAAATATTGGAATACAAATTTCTAAAATATGGGAGGTTGTGAAATGAAATTTCCAGGAACAAAATTAACCCCCCTCCACTTATTGACTCTTATTACATACCATCTGAGACAAAAATTGGCATCATAGGTCATGAATCTTGAGGTATGAAATATAAAATGTTGATATTTAAATATAATTTTGAAAAGGAAAATATTATTAGAAATATATACACCGTTTTGATGGTAAGTGATATCTAGTTTAATATTAATAATTATGTCTGTTAAGAGGAAAAAATTATTATCTATCTTAAAAACCTTAGTCGAAAGAATTTTCACAAAAAACATTAATCCTTATGCAATTATAACAAAAAATCAGATACATTGGATGTCGACACTATTAATAAATATGAGTTAATTTCCAAAGTAACAAATGATATTTTTTTAGTCTTGGTTAATTTGACTTCAACCGAGTATCTCAATGTCATGTCCCCCTTAAAATGGGGTCTGTTATAGAATTTTCATATAATGGTTCATATAATGTGACATCTCTTCAATATAATACTTCTAAAATAAATTCTCCTACTTTCATATTGGGGATGTATAGATAATGAAAACATTAATGGAATAAAAATAGATGTTATAATCAATTATTCTAATTTATGGGCACCTATTTGTAATTCAAATCAACCGTTAAAAATAATCAATTTTATATCTCAAAAATGGAGTTGGATATCAAAAATTTGATAAAATATTTAGAGGTCAATAACATCAATATAAAATATTTTATAATAAATCAGATGAATTATATGGAAAATATAGATGTGGAATATATAGAAAAAATATTAGTGAAGAAGAAGAATAGACAATAAGTGATTAAAATTTAATGTATGATATGAAATGAAAATAAATTCTAGAGGTTTAGTCATCTAAAGAAGAAAATTCTTGTAATTATTCTCCAAATAGTGAACTTATACACTTTTATAGTAATATCAAAAAGATATATATCCAAAGAAGATGTTTTGGGGAACCCTTAAACCATTATAAAAATTCTAATATTATTCTATATAAGTTCTATTATATGGATTTCTAATATTTGACACATCATAACATATTTTCCACAACTATAATATGGTAACATTTCATAGAAAAGGTACATCAAGAATGTTGGAATTAAAAATAATGATAATTATGTCTTAAAATACACTTAGATTGCTTCAAATTATTTAAGTGATTTCACATATTTAGAAGAAAAAGCTCAAAATTATAATAAGAATCCCAACATTTTCATTATTGATCACCCTAATTTGGTAGATTCATATTATTCTTTTAGGAATTAGTCTAAATATGATATTTGAAATATCTTTTATGTTGAATTTAATTTATATTGTAAAATGATAGAAACTAAGTATAAATATTTGAAAAATAAAAATAAATATCCGAAAAATTCTAATAATAATATACTAATAGGAATACCGGACTTAAATAAATAAAATTCAATTTTCAAAACAATGGTGGAAAATTCAATTACATCAGGTATTAAACATTGAAAAAAGAATGATATTATAAAAAATAAAGTTTAAACCTTAAATGAAACTATATTTATTCATTAAAATGGTGAAAATATTTCAATAAGATACTTGTAAGGACATAAAAATTATTACTGGGATATGGAGAAAATGTGATAATAAAAAAAAATTCAAAATTTCTTTTGGAATAGTTTTATAAACTAATACCTCTCTAAAATTACTTGTTTTCATTTTGTAGAGTTAATGATTTAGGTACACAATATTTGCTTAGAATCCAATCAGTTTTGTGTAGTAAAATATGATTATCTTTCAATGAGTCTTATAAAATATTGTGATATATTTTCTGGATATAAAGAAATATTTGGGTTCCCAAATCATGATTTTATAACATTGATAGACCTAGAAAAATATGGGTACAATAAAATATTGTTTTATTCGGATCTTTATGAGAAAATGACCAAGAGTATCAATAAATAATGGTATATCGATAGTGTATGTTAAAGGGACATGAGTAGATATTTCCTTAAATCCACTCCCTAACAGAAGTTTATGGAGGCTATGTCACTTTTGATTAATATTCAAATGGAAAAATTATTGGACTTGGAGATGTTGGAAATCCATTCTTATTATTAATCAACAATGTTTTTTATGTAGAGGTTTTAAAGTATAATATGATAATTATTTCTCAAAATTCTATAGAATATCATGTTTTTCTTTTTTTAAAGACATTATATTCACATTTTAAAGATAAATTATTAAAATATAATTACCATATAATAGAGAATGTATAAACTCTATTTATTAATGCATTGATTATATTAAAATTCACCTATTTATATACTAAAAAATGAAAAATATATTTGAAATTTAATATTGGAAAAATTTAATGTCTATTCATTGAGAAAAATAAATAAAAATAATTTATTTACATTTAACTCTACTTAAATTGAATAAATTTTTATTGGCGATGCGTGCCAGTTGTGTAAAAAAACATCTTATAAATAAATTAATGTGGTTCTAACATCTTGACCCATAGAACTAATTCATGTAGAATTTTAGAGGAATCAATAGTTGAAATATTAGGAGGAAAATATTTGTTCTTTGTGTTAGTAAATGATTTTCATGATTTTATTGGTTTTTCTTTTTAGTTTTAAAGATTTAATCACATTCTGATTTTAAATGTTTCTTTTATATTGGTTTAAAAAGATAAAGATGCAAAAATTATTGCATTAAAAATAACTATGGAGGATAATTTTAAAATAATGATTCAAATTCCTATAGTTTAGAATGCAGTATCAATCCTAATTTGTCATCCCCAAAAACACCTCAAAATACTATTGTTGTTGATTGAATGAAAATGGAATTGTAAAATATTTATAGAATATTGTTAAATAAATATGAACAGTCAACTAATTTTTTGGTTGAAACATTAGATACAACATGTTATGTCATAAAAAGAGTTCTAATAAGACATATTTTAATGAAAAAATGGTATGATCATTTGGTTGATAGAAATGAAATTTTATCACCTTAATTTGTTATTGACTTATTTATATTCTAAAAACCTTTGTTAATTTTGGTATATTTGATCCAAAATATGATGATGGAATATTCCATTGCACATATCCTACTTCTAATGAATAAAATATTTCCAATGAAATCTCAATTGTTTTTATAGAATCAACAGATATGAAATTGTATGAAAGTGATCATTCCAACACAAGATGACTGAATTTAATGAAATAAGAAATTATTTTGAAAACATGATTCCAAAACCTATAAATTAATGTAAAATGTTTGACGATTTGGAAGATGATTTTCTAGAACCAAATCCTAAAAAGATAAACACTTGTAATGGTCTGGACCTCTCTCATTCATTCTATTATGAAAATATGGTGTTTTATGTGTTCATGGAGGTCATGAAGACTTATTCCAAACACTTTAAAAAATTTCATGTTTAGTGATTTCTATATCTAGTTAAATGATCAGTTCCATTGGTGAGACAAATTTGAATAGTCCCATCAGTGTGAATGATGGGAGCAATATCATCAATAAGACAGATGTGATCGTGTCATCTATGAGACAGATGTGAATAGTTCCATTGGTGAGATAGATGTGAATATTGTCATGGCCGGATAGATGTAAAGAGTGTCATCGGTGAGATAGATGCGAACTTGGTTATTTTTGAGTCATGTTGGTGACTCATGTTGGTGAGTAACTTATCTGAAGGTCCTCTTTAAGTAGGTTGTCTATCAGTAGTTCTTTTGTTAGTAGGTCCTCTATTGGTACGCTTTCTATTGGTAGGTCTTCCGTCAACATGTCTTCTATCGGTAGGTCATCTATTAAAAGGTCATCTATTAGTAGATTATTTTTCAGTAGGTCCTTTATTGGTTTTTTATCTATTGGTTGGTACTCTATCAGTTGGTCATCTATCGGTAGGTCATCTATCGATAGGTCATCTATCGGTAGGTGCTACATTTTTTCCAGATCAACCAGTGAACAATTATTCCATCATCCGACCATTTTTCCTTTGTAAATTATTATTAAAATAAAATTAATTCAAATCCTTTTATTAAGGTATTTAAGGCCGATTCAATGCCCATAAATCCTATATTAATATTCTTATGGTCTTGGGTGCCTTTATATAGTCAAATAGTGTAGTCTTTACATATCCCCTTTTAATGGAAAATATAAATTGTATCTTAAGCCCATGCACTATTTAAATTTTTAAAAGGGCTAATATATCTTCCACCCTTGTTCTCTATTTTTTTCCGTTGTAGGGGAATCCATTATTTAACCCTCACATTGGATTCAGGCGATCAAACTACAATCGGTTTCTCATGTTTCCCTTGTAGTTTTCTCACTACCTGGACACCCTTGGTCTCGGTGCATCCGTGAAGTGTCGATCCATGTTCAATATAAAGTATGTTCTACCACCGTTATTATGGGTTCAACAACCTATTTCATATTGTTTCCCCATTCCATTTTATAGAATTTTATCTCCATGTTTATAATGGTGATTTCTAGGGTGTGTGTTGATGTGGCTATGTAGTGACCTCCTTGATTGGTTGCATTCGTTGAGGGATAGGTGATCATGATATTTTTTTGGAATTTTCTCATTAAAATAATGTCAAAAACAATTTTAGGTATGGGACTCAGGGTTTTTCCATTTTTTATTTAAGTACAATTGTAGAGTTATCATGGTTTACACCCAATATCATAATATAATTGAGAAAATAAATATTCAAATCGGATTAAAGAATTTAATTAAATTACATAGTTTTGTTATTGGCACTTGATTTTCTATATACTGTGATATCTAATTATTAGAGTGTTTAGTATGTCATTCTTAAAGGAAAATAATAATGAATTCAAATCCATGATTAACTATAAATTAATTGGATAATTATAAATATTAATGTATAATGAATTTGGTTACTGTTGTTGTACATGGTGATAATAAAATGGATGTTGTTATACATGTTTAATTGAGTCGGTTAATTCAAGATAAAATAAGTAACCAGTTGTGTAATAATGATAATTCCTTGTTGGGTTTCGAGTTAATCAATTACTATAAAGTCTATTATCCTTATGCGTTGGAGTTGTGAGTGCTTGTCGTGTGAGAAGGCTGAAAACCTTGTTTAGGGCCAGAGCCCAGTTTCTATGATGTTTATCTCTTATTTCTTGTTATGAGATGTGAGACAGGGATGGATGATTCTAGATAATGTTGTGGTATGTGGGAAAAGGAGGCCCAATGGCGGTGGCGGTAGTTTTCACCAAGATTAGCGAGATTCATTGGTTATTCATGTGGGTGTTAGGGACGACATTAGGGACGATGAAATAGGTTGAAACTAGGCACACCAATTGATATAAATGTTTTTTATTGAATATTATGTTTTTTCATCATTTTAAATTCTCCACATCGTGAGAAAGATGGTCTTGCTACCCTCCTTCCAAAAGAGGTGAAGATGCATGGGTTATTTCATATAATTTTTCTTTTTAGCTTCTCGAGGATGGATGACCATTCTCTCTATCTATAAGTGGAAAATACTTGATGGGTAGTTAATATACTCACCATGTTGAGCCCCTTGTGTGGGGAATCATTGAATGATTTTCCAGAATAATTTGAATATTATAAATGTGATAACTCATATAATAAATAATTAAATAACTGATATTAAGCCATGGGTTGGAGATTTCTGGGATGCAATGCCTAGGATACAGTTTAAAGGAACTGTGTTCCTGGTTTAGTTATGCCTATAGGGCATGTAAATTTTTTTTGATGATAATGATATGTAATGTGAGAATAATAATTTGTAATTAATGGTTAAATAATAAATTAACATAAAGTGAAATTGAAAAAAAAAATGGATGAAATAATTTAATGTTTCTATTTAAATGGTTGTGTGAATATAGGATACCTAGTCATAACAGTATAAACTGGGAGTCTGAAATACAATAGATGTATTTTATTCTAATACTATTTTATTCTCATAGTATTGTTTTGATCTATGTTATATTGGGTACTTTTTGTGTTTCTATATGCTACTCCACTATTTTGGTTAGGGAAACTAACACCCCGATAAAATTTGAAATTTAAGTTACTTCCATAGGTCTATATCCATTGTTTTATATGGTCATAGTTCTAGCCAGTTTAGATCCATGATTTAATTTAAAACCATGTCCATATCATTTTATTCGATATTAATTGGGATCCTCCTTTGACTCCAGTCTGTGACCCTACTCTCAGCCGATGCTTTAATTCAACATTGCAATGATCCTCCTTGATGACCCTCACCCTCGACAACCATACACCATACCATCAACCTCCCTCTCAGATATCTCCTCTCTGATGCATCAAATAAACTCCACCACTTCCCTTCCTAGCAGAAGCTATTCAGAGTGTACTCCCCACCTCCTCCTCTTCCTAGAAGATGATGTTTCCCTCAATAAATCGATTTTCATCAGGTTTCTCACACCTTTGTTATGCCGCTTCTGCATCTCAAGAATCACCCCAATATGATAAAAGCTAATGAATATCCTGATTTTTAACAAACCTCTCTTTCCTCAATGCCTTCTATGAGGGGGTCTAAATGAAGGAGGGGATCAAAGGTGGTGCCCTATGTCTATGTATCTTGGCATTCTATTGTTAAGATTTGTAGATGATGATTTCTATGAATTGGCATTAGCGCTTGACAGTAAATTGTAGAAGGGAAGGCGAGTATTGAAGCAATAATGAGATCTTTGGTACTCATCAGATTCGATACAACTAGTTTTGTTCAGTTTAATAGGGTTTCTTATTAATCTATTACATTATGATGCTTTATTTGTCATTGTAGGGAAATTTTGTTCCAGTTGATGAACTGATCTTCATCAATTTGTTTCTCTCTAAAAGATACATTGAAAAAAATATTTTATCTTCTTGACATCACTTTCATACAGATTGGCTCATATAATTTGTTTCCTATCTAGAAATTAATTGAATTTTTTTCCTTTCATCGTTTCCACAATTTTATTTATGGTTCTTCAACCTCTTTCGATAATATGAAAGCAATGAATAAATTTCTATAAATCAACATGTGCAATATAATAGAATTATTATATGTTCATTTCAATTTTATTTTTATCTTGGCATATTCATGATAGATCCTATTAAATTACAAAAATAGTAGGGGTAGTTTAAATGAAGATGAGAACTAATCTCTCCTTGTCGTCTACATCAAAATTTACTGAAATAATGGTAATTAAAGTTCATTTATGGTATTTAACAAGATGTTATTTATTTTTTGTATGTCCTTAAAGAGATCTCTATTGGATAATGAAAATATAGTTAAATACAATAGAATCAAAATGATAAATAATAAAAAGAAGAAGAAAATGGTGGATCAAATAGAGTTCTGATATCATTAATGTTAAATTTATTGTCACTTAACAGTTCATTTTCTAACATTTTTTGAATCATTTAATTGATAGGAAGATTTTTTTTGATATTTTTTAAAGACTAATATTATTTCCCATTGAAATTTTGTCCAATAAATTTTATGATTCATGTATGTCATGATTGTAGGGTTCCAATAAATTGAGTTTGACACAATAAATTTGTTAATTTTGATTAGAAAAAATATACCCCTTATTTTTTGTTGATACTATTTGATTTGATCTCAATTATTTATGGTGTGAAGTATGTATGAAAAAATTTGTGTATCACATGTGGAATAATTTTTCTACCAAATCATAACATTATTAAAAATTTTTAAACGTTTCATCCATTAGAGTATATATTCTAAACTTTTCCAATTTCGTTCAATTATTAAATATTTTATTTTATTTTTATTTATATTCTCTAATTTACTATACATGTTTGTGTTAATTTTTTTAAGGGATGATTATTTAAACATTGTATGCAATTCGTTTTAGAAGGTTTTGAAGG
Organism: Viscum album; assembly: GCA_963277665.1. Taxonomy (NCBI): domain Eukaryota; kingdom Viridiplantae; phylum Streptophyta; class Magnoliopsida; order Santalales; family Viscaceae; genus Viscum; species Viscum album. Next base: position 937,575,141 of record OY728133.1, on the reverse strand, counting down.
ATTAAAAAATGTAACTGATACCATACAAAGTACATTACCAACTTAATGACATTTACAAGTTGGAATCATTCCTTTTACATTTTACTGTATAGGCTAAATGAATTTTCATTTATATTCATAAAAATGAAATGTGAAGGGGGTATTATACATGGGAGTTCTGGGATAATTGTATATGTGAAGCAATATAGTCCTAAATTGTTTGTACAATACGGATTCTTGATTTTTTTGTTAATATCTTCTAAATGCTACATTTTTTTACATAAATGTTGTTGATGGAGAGAAATGAATGGTGATTTGATTATTCTCTATTTTGGTGATTTACCATAGGCGCACATATATTATTTCCCTCTTCCTTGGGATTTACATGTTCGATTTACCTCTTTCATCATCACCTTTCTAATTCACAATTCACCACTCTCAATCGAATTTTTCTAAAACAGTATACAGTTCTTCTAATCCTCGAATGGATTTTAATTATTCTAGGGATTTTTTGGACAATTGATAGTGTGATGTTATTATATGTGTGCAACTCATTTAATTATATTTACTATTAATAACATTAATTTCATTGTTGAAGAAAAAATCCATTTTTTATATAGGTTTATAAATATTTGATCTATTGAAATTTAAATTTATATATATATAAACTCTTATACAATACAATTGTAATATTTTTTCATAAATTTGATTAATTAAATTTCACGTGTTTCTATTTTATAGTTCTTCAAATTCAATATATCACTAAATACATCAGGTATTTATTGTAATTATTTCATTGATTAACCATTTTTGCAGAATAACATTGATTTTAATCTCATTGTGATATTATTATCATCCAATATGTTAATATTATTTTTATAAATCACATTTAATTTTTTTAATATAATTGATATGCAATTCTATTAATATTCGGACACATGACATATTTATAAATACCCGGAAAATTAAACGAAATTTTTTTCTTAAATTATTTGGAATTTTATGAGCCCGCAGTTGTTGACGGCACCTGATTCCGAGGCTCGGTGTGCCTGGAATCAATTTCTAAATCTTGGTTCATGTAAATTCCGTAAACGTACCTGAGGGTTTTTATATATTTTGAACTGGTGCTCAAAATCAAAATCTGAGGGCACCGATGAACTCACAGCGCCGATATTCGCTTAAAGAGACCTTTATATAGAGGCATATGGTCGAGAGTAGAAGTTATAATTTGGGGATTCGTAACAAATTAAATAAATTTTTTTTGTTATACTATTTCATTTTTAAGTGGTTGTTATTTCCTCCTAGGGATGTTGGGGTAGGGCCCACACCCCACATAACCTCCCAAGAGAGGATAATGTGTGGTGAGGGCCACATGAGCACCTAAATCTACACATCCCCTTTAACTCCCAGGAACCCCACATTTTATCCTTTGATCATCCACTTAACGGTGGAGCCTCTCCACCTGCCTCCATTAATTGTACCAACCACATCAATTTAGTTAATTAAGATCCCTTAATTAATTTGTTATTTTGAATTGATCTGAAATGCAATGCATTATTAAATTGGGAAGCCTTTTATTTTATTTGTGTTGGAAAATATTCTATTGGGGAGGCTCTGGAGAATTAGAAGAAAAGTGTTTCTCTCCACAAAGAACATCATCAACGAAGAACGTTCTCTCCACTTCTTCAACTGGGGCAAGAATGTGAGGCGGAACACAGGAGGAACACCAATCTTCCTTCTTCTTCTCCACGTCTTGGGTAAAGACATCGTCTGGTAAGAGCACTGCCAATGACTATGTCATTCCCTCCGACGTTGACAGGATGACATCCATCTTCCAAAATGCTCGTCTTCCATGGCTCGTTGAGGAAGAAAGTTCTTGAAATCGAGGTAGGGATTTTGAATAATTCTAAATGAATAAAATTTTACCTCGTTCTTGATGAATTCATTGGATTGTCTTCGGCCATTTGAAATCACCTAACGCGGAGGGTGCGGGCCGAACGAACAAGGCCAGATGACCCTCGGTTGGTTCATGAATATATTTGGCGGTGGTGACCGGAGTTGAGGGCAACTGGAGGTGGTGGTGACTGGAAGCAGTGGTCGTTAACCAGCCGCATAGTGGAAAACCGCATCACGCAACTGCGGGCCGCTCGGGCTGAAGAATCGGGTGGCTATTGCCGGATGGGATAGTGAACCACGGCACCCACTGGTGCCGAGTGGAGGAGATGTCACCTACATCTATGGGCCTCTTGATGGAAGAACCATCCGGCATAGCCAGCTAGGCTGGAGGACTATGGCGCCTCCTTGGTGCCACGTTGCGGGAAGACCGTGGCTCGCTTCTGTGGGCCACTTCGGCGCGCGAACCGACCGATTGACTGCCAGCCGGGTTGAAGGTCGCAGAGCAGGTTGGCGCCACATTGGAAAAACAGTGACCCGCTGTGCAGGCCGCTCGATCCAAATGAAACTGGCTGGCTTTGGCCGACCGGGCAGCATGGAGGGTGGCACCGCTTGGCGTGGCCGGGTGAGCCGAACCGGCCTGCATCCTTGGGCCATGTCCACGGTGGGCCGCACCCCACTGAGAAGGGACGACCCCCCACATGGGTCAGAAATGTCGAGCCAGGTCCGAGGGTGGGATGCGCTCCACCAGGCCAGGACGACCCCCAGCCGGGTCGGAGCCGCCAAATCAGGTCTGGCCATCCCACCAGCCTACTGGGCTTGAAGGGCCGGGTATGTTTCGTTTAAATGAAAATATCTTCTAGACTGTGCATCATGTCGATGCGCCGTCTACGACACGGGTGTACTCTCAACGAGATGGTCCTTTTGAGACACTCTAAGTGAGTTTTGGGCAACATTGGAAAATGTCTGGTTTTGGATTTAGTTTAAATCCAACTGGGCCCCTGGAACGGAAAAGCCAGTAACTCTCAGACCATGCATCTGATTGACGCACCGTCTTTTGCATTGGGTATCATTTGATGAGACAAAAAATTGTTATACATAAACTCTGGACTTCATGATAGTTGATGTATCGACCCCTTTTCTTAAGAAGCAGACCCTCCTAGAATTGAGCATGTTCTGTGCGGGGATCCTAGAGCCGGCTGCAACTGCGACGTTTACTGTACTGGGATCCTCCATGGGTTTGACGATGATGACTACCTTACTGGGACAATCCATGAGTTCAACGACAATGTAAATTGTACTGCAATCCTTCATGGGTTCGACAACGATGACTTCTATTCTTGTATCCTGTGTGGGTCTGGCAGTTTGACCTTTGTACTTGTATCCTATGTGGGTCCAAAAGAGTAGCTGGTCTTGTATCCTGTGTGGGTCTGATTGCATAGTTGGTCTTCTATTCTGTGTGGGTCCGATTGCTTAGATGAATCAGTGAATACATCTTATCATCTCTATCACTATACGAAAGATGTATACCTATGTGAGTTGATTCTTTACCTTCAATCATTATCATCAATGTGATTGACTTTACTTCATGTGTGTACTGGGTTGTGCATGGGCTCGAGAGTTGGAGCCAAACTATGATTGATAACTTAGTTATATATATAGGGACATACCTAAGTAGGGTTTTTTCATACTTCGTGATTGTATCTTTCATTTTATGGTTTACCCTTCGTGGATTCTGGGAGATCTTCGGGGGTCTCAGGGTCCCTATTGAGTATCATTATACTCACCCCTGCACGGGCAATGCCTGAACTTCATTATGTTGGTTGTAGATGGAAAATAGCACTAATTGAGGAATAATGTTGTAAAGTTAGACGGTACCCAAAGGTGGACCACTTGGCGAGATGTAAACGGAGCCGATGGAGTGACCTGAGATGCTGAGGAGGCCATCTGTACCCACCCTTTAGGTGGGATTCCCGGAGGTTGACTCAGTAGTTTCTGTTTAGTTTTATGTAGTTGTAATTTACTATTGGGATTGGATTTCTGGCCCCATTTACATTCCAGCACATACTTTTGTATTCAGTTTAATTAGTGTTTATTTTCAGTTGTTTCCTCAACAGCTTGTCTTCTGTCTTTGTTTGTGTTACAGGTTAAAATTAAATTCCTTCACTTTTATCAGGATTACGCCTTTGGTGATAGTTTCCAACCCATGGCCTATGGATGGCGGGCTTGGGTTAGTCATCGCACGGGCCACGAGGAAGGGTCATGACAAATTGGTATCAGAGGAGTCGGTTCAACCATAGAATATAGGAATCCAAATTTTCTATTCTGTGAAGCAATAGAGTTCAGAGTATTGAGTATGGTTTTTAGTCCAGGGAGTCCAGTGTTGGTGTGGGGGCCGACATATCCATACACCATGACCCTATCCTCGGATTTCCAACATAGTGAATGGAAACACTAATTGCGTGTGTGTTTCAAAAGTTTCCTTTGTGGTCTCTTTGAGTCAGCTCACCAGGAATAACTTTTTTACCATGGTGCACCTGTTCCTTATTAGGTTTCCACTGCGAAGATAGCCAGCTAGGCTTCCTATGAGAGAGTACACGATGACTTCCCACTAAGACATGAGGCTCTAGTGTAGGGACCTCTTACTATGTTGGAACCATTAGGTGGTGTACCGGCAGCACTACCACCCGTTGGGTGGTAGATTCCACCTATCGCACTGGCGGATGGTGCACACAGACTGAGCACGTTGCACGAGTTTAGCGGAAGAGGCCTCTAAGGTTTTGAGCCTAGACAGATTCCCATGTAGTAGAGGACTGGATGGAAGTGATTACTGGAGTTTTCAACCTAGATGAGACACTAGTATAGAAGATTTTTATCTTAGATACTAATATTTTTCAGTGATTTACCGTGAAGATGTCCCGAATAATGATGATGTTTTCGTACATGGACTATTTTATGAGATGGTACCTTCGAGCAGTGTGCCTGCAATATCACTGCCTGTTGGTCAGCAGACACTACTGGTAGTACCAATAGAGGACACCTATAGGATTTGTGCCTTACATGTGTTTCAGCACTAGATATTCCTCGTGTTCTGAGGCGAGCACGACCCACATGTGGGTAAGGACTGGCTTGAGGAGGTGGATGAGAGTTTTCTAGAGCTTTTACAGCTTCAGTAGAACGACGTGTCTGTAGCTGAGTATTCATCGAGGAATACCGATATTTCATGTTACTCAATGAATATGATTCGATTAGTGGTTTAGATATCGGACCTCTGAGCGAGATGTGTTTAATGATATCTGAGCCATCACATTTTCCTTTATGCATTCCAAATTATGTTAGGGTGCTAGATAGAACCTATGTGGTTGAATGTTCATTGGATGAGCAGATAAAGCCAGTACATGTTAACAGCTGGAAAGCATGAAATTGGTGTCAGTCTCAGAGACATGGGCATCTGAGGTTTTTTTGGAAGAGAAAGAGTTATGGATAGATGAATCTATAGGGAAGAATACATGGAAGTAGAGCAAGGAGAGCAGCATGAGGTGGTGCACATTTCGACATTTTATAACCACCCGCCTTTTTAGTCCCTGCTAGGCTCATAGAGATGGAGGTCAGGGGAAGAGAGTAGATGCATGCGGTCAAGGAGTGTGACCCAAGGGCTCTAAGAATTTTTTGAGTTACGGTCTGTTTCTACTACTAGCTGTCGTATCAATAGACATAGGTACCAAACATTGCTTCCTTCCACAAATCATGTCCCAGGCCTAGATATTCCTGTTAAGATACCGACTTGATCCTCACGTCTAGTGATACCTTTGGGAGGATACTTGATAATCACACTTATGCCGATGGTGTGATCTGACCCTTGAGGTTAGAGTTTAGGTTTCAACCTCTTGGTGGCAGCGTCAATGCCTTACGACGTTAGATTGGGTAAGGAATGGGCAACCACAGTTCATACACAGATTGCATATATTAGGAAAAAAGGATGTGGTTTATCTACAACAATGGGAGAGGGTTTTTCCTTGGTCGGAAAAAAGTAAAAATCAGGCATCAATGGATAGAACCATACGTAAGAGGGTGTAGTCGATCACTCATGAGTCGGCCAGACATACCTTGTGCTAGACTTCTCCAGAGTTGAAGCACTACTAAAAGCATTGACGAAGAAGGGGAGACCCATCGTATAGTTAGAGATATTCCAGATGATATTTTAGGAGCTAAGGCAGAGGTTGACTAGTGCTCCAATATTGAGGATACTAGAGGAGGGTGTTGGGTTTGTAGTTTACTTTGACACATTAGGGACCAGACTCAGGTGTATCCTGATGCAGGAGCGAGCAGTGATCGCCTATGGTTCACGATAGTTGAGACATCACAAGCAGAACTACGCTACCCATGACCTGGAGTTAGGAGCAGTGGTCTATGACTTGAATATGTGGTGGCACTATCTAATGGGTGAGCATTTTAAATTCTATTCTGACAACCAGAGTCTCAGGTACATCTTCTCACAGAAGGATCTGAACCTGAGAAAACACTGATGGCTTGAGTTTCTCCAAGACTACGACTTCGAGATAGTCTATACTCCTGGTAATTGTAACATAGTAGCAGATTCTCTCAGCAGAAGGGCAGGCATACAACATCTAATAGAGCTGACAATGTAGTTGGCCGTGTTGTAGATATCCTTGTGGATAGAGATGGAGCAGCCTATCTACAGTCTCTCACAGTCACTTCTCCACTTCTTCAACGAGTCAGGGAGACACAGTGTAGAGACATTGACATTGAGATGAAACGTGCTCAGATATCCTCAGGTAGGCCCCTAATAGATTTTTTGAAGGAGGGGAGGACATCATTCTTTTCATGGGACATACCATGGTACCGGTTTCACTACAGGAGGAGGTGTTGAGGGAGTTTTACACTTCCCCTATAGCGGTACATCAATGAGTGGTGAATATGTATCCGGACCTCAGACAACAGCATAGGTGTCTAGGTATGAAGAAATTTATAACATAGTTTTTCTCTCAATGCCTCACTTTCCAGCAAGTGAAGGCGGTGCACCAGGTTCCAGTAGGCTTGGTTCATCCCTTAGAGGTTCCGGAGTGGATGTGGGATGGGATATCCATGGATTTCGTTATGGTACATTCACATACATCTAGAAGAAACGACTCTATTTGGGTGATCGTAGAACGACTCACCTCGTCGGCCCACATCCTATCGATCAGAGAGCAGGGCTCGGTAGGGATATTGGGACACCTCTATATACAAGAGATCATACAACTTCATGGAGTGTGATCGATTATCTTCTATGATTGAGATGCTCATTTCACTTCCCGACTATGGAAGGGGTTACAAGAGGCTTTTGGCATCCAGCTTCTCTTGAGCACCGCCTTCCATCCATCGACAGATGGTCAGACTAAGAGGACCATTCAGACTCTCGAGGAAATTATCTTTTCATGTGTCCATGACAAGGGTCAAAGTTGGGAGGATAACTTACCATTGGTGGAGTTTTCATACAACAACAGCTACCACTCCACAATCCGGATGGCCCCTTTCAAGGAACTGTATGGCCGAAAATTCATATCAACTCTGTGCTTGACTAACCCAGGGGAGTCATCACTTGTAGGGCCATTGATGGTTCAGGCTACGATGGAGAAGGTACAGATCATCCCGGAGTGGATGAAGACTACACAGAGCATACAGAAGTCATATGCTGATAAGAGATGGAGACCACTGGAGTTCGAGGATGGTGACCACGACTTCCTAAGGGTCTCACCTCAATGGGTTCTATGGAGATTTGGCTAAGGCGGAAAGTTGTCTCCGCGATTCATCGGACCTTTTCAGGTCCTCAGCAGGGTAAGAGAGGTGGCTTACCGCCTGCCCTTCCACTTCAGTTTGACTGGGTGCACGATGACTTCCACATATCTCAGCTGAGGAAGTACGTACATGACCCGTCCCACATCATCAACAATGGGGAGCTGGACATCGATGAAAGGGATTCTATCATAGAGGTCCTAGTGGATACCAAGGATCGACAGGAGAAGGTTATATGTCGATGGTTGATTCCTCTGGTGCACATCATCATGAAGCACGGGAACCTCCAGGAGAGCAGATGGGAGTGAGAGGCTCGGATGCGTGCTCAGTACCCCCATTTGTTTCCCTATTGTGTTTTGTAGCCTTTTGGGGATGTAAATCCCTGAGGTGTGGGTAATGTAAATACCTATAAATTTAATGGAAATTTTTTTCTTAAATTCTTTGGAATTTTTTCGGTCCACAATTTTTGACAGCACCTGATTACAATCCATGGTGTGCCCGGAATCAATTTCTGAAGTTTTGTTTGGGTAAGTTCAGTAAACGTACATGCAGGTTTTTTATCTTATGAACCGGATCTCGGAATCGAAAACCGAGGGCACCAATGAACTCGTAGCGCCGGTATTCACGTAAGGTGACCTTTACCGCAGTTGCATTTGGTCTAGAGTAGATGTTATAATTTGGGGATTCATAACAAATTAAATAAAATTGTTGTGTTGCACAATTTTATTTTAAAGTGGTGGTTATTTCCTTCAAAGGGAAGTTGGGGTGGGACCCACACCCCACAAAACCTCCCATAAAAGGATAATGTGTGGTGGGGTCCACACGAGTACCTAAATTTTCACCTCCCCTTTAACTCCCATGAAACCCCCCTTTTTAACTTTTGATCTCCCACTTCATGGTGGAGCCTCTCCACCTCCCTCCATTAATTGTGGCAACCAAATCAATTTAATTAATTAACCTCCCTTAATTTATTGGTTATTTTGAATTGATTTAAAATGCATGTCATTATTAAATTGGGATTCCTTTTATTTTATTTGCGTTAGAAAATATTCAATTGGGGAGACTCTGGATAATTAGAAGAAATGTGTTCCTCTCTACGAAGAACATAATCAATGAAGAAAGTTCTCTCCAATTATTTAATCGGGGCCAGAACATTCAGAGACACACATGAGAAATGCCCATATTCCTTCTTCTTCTCCATGTTAAGGGAGAAGATGTTGTCCACTAAGAGAGCCGCCAACGACTACGTTATTCCCTCCAACATTGACGGCACAACATTCGTCTTTCGATGATGCTCCATTGGTTCATGATTATTTTGGCAGTGATGACTAGAGATGACGACGACCGGAGGTGGTGGAAACCGAAGATGGGAGATGCACACCAGCCATGTAGAGGAAAACCATGGCCTGCAACCGTGGGCCACTCGGGCGGAAGAACTGGTCGGCTATTTCCCGCTAGACTGGTGAAGCGCGGCACCGGTAGGTGCCACGTGGAGAAGATGTGGCCTGCATCAATGGGCTGCTTGTTATAAGAACAGGTTGGGCTGGAGGACCATGAAGCCTCCTTGGAACTGCGCTATAAGAAGACAGCAGCCAGCTTCTGTGGGCCGCTTCAGCGGGCAAGCTAGCCGACCGCCTACCGGCTGAGTTGAAGGCTGCTGTGCCACTTTCCGCCAAGTGGGAGAAAATGCAGCCTGCTGTCTGGGCTGATCATGCCAGAAGAAACCGTACGACTTCGGCTGGCCAGGCAGTAAAGAGGGTGGCGCTGCTTGGCACCGCCGAGAGAGCCGAACCGGCCCGCAATCGTGTGCCGGGCCGACCCCCCAAATGGGTCAGACCCACCAGGCTGGGTCCCTGGGTGGGCCGCACTACACCGGGTCGAGCCGACCCCCACCCTGGTCATACCCGCCAAATCGGGTCGGGCCGACCTGTCAGCCCATTTGGATTGACGGGCCGGGCCTGTTTCGCTGAAACGCAAATATAGTCTAGACCGCGCATATGATCGACGCACCTTCAATGACACTAGGTTCCTCTCAACAAGACTATCCTTTTTATATAATATAATTGAGTTTTGGACAACTTTGGAAAATGGCCGCGTTTGGAACGAGTGTAAATCCAACAGGGCCTGTGGAACGGAAAATCCAATAACTCTAAGACTGAGCGTCTGATTGACACGGCATATGTCGCATTGGGTTTTTCTATTAGAAGGATCATAAAGATACATAAACTCTGGAATTTATGATATTTGAGGTGTTGACCCCTTTGCTCAAGAAGCAGACCCTCCTGAAATCAAGCGTACTGTGTGCGATAACACTAGAACTTGCTGCGACTACGACGTCTACCATACCTAGATCCTTCGTGTGTTTGGGGACGATGGAAATTGTACCAGAATCCTCCATGGGTTCGACAGTGATAAATATTGTTCTTGTATAATATGTGGGTCTGGAAGCTTGACCTCTGTACTTTTATCCTGTGTGGGTCCGACAGAGTAGCTGGTCTGGTATCCTGTGTGGGTCCGACAGCTTAGCTGGTCTTGTATCCCTTGTGGGTCTGATAGCTTTGATGAATCAGTGACTACATCTGATCATATTTTTTACTATAAGAAAGATGTATACCTGTTTGATCTGATTATTTACCTTCAATCATTATCATCGATGTGGTGGACTTTACTTCCTGTGTGGACTGGGTTGTGCTTGGGCTCGAGAGTTGAAGCAAAACTGAGATTGATAACATAGGTATATGTATGGGAATATACCTAAGTAGGGTTGTTTGATACTTTGTGATTTTATATTTGTTTTTTTGGTTTATCCTTCGTGGATTCTGGAAGACTATTGAGGGTATCAGGGTCCCTATTGAGTATCATTATACTTACCCCCTCACGGGCAATGCCCTCACTTCATTGTGTTGGCTGCTGATGGTGGACAACACTAATCGATGTTGAGTGTTGTGGAGATAGATGGTACCCAACGGTAGACCACCTTTCGAGACATACATGGAGAGGACAGAGGGACTTGAGGTGCTGAGATGGCCAACATTACCTACCCTTCAGTTGGGATTCCCGGAGGATGACCCAGTAGTTTTTATTTACTTTTCTGCAGTTTTACTTTACTGTTGAGCTTATATTTCTGGCTCTATTTACATTCCAACACACTCTTTTGTATTTAGTTTAATTAGTGTTTATTTTTAGTTTTTTCCTATAATAATTCTTTTCAGTTTGTGTGTGTGTTATAGGTTAAAAGTAAATGCCTTCCCTTTTATCGGTATTAGGCCTTTGGGGCTAGTCGCCAGCCCCAGGCCAATGGAAGGCGGTGTTGGGGTAGTCACGGAACAAGCCCCGAGGACGGGTCGTGGGAATATTATTTTACATTTATTCTTATAGGAAACAAAAATTAAGGATACTAGCACTAGATGCCAGCATATAGTGAAATTAAAACCAATTGTCCAAGAATGATTATGTTTCATAACCAGAATAATTCATTTGAATACATCATATTATTGAATTCATTACTTCCTCAAAACTGTATTTTGTGGATCGTAATACACACAAATATTATTATCTATTATTTTACATGTGGGTGTATTAGTTAAATTTATATATTAATCATTACAATTCATTAATTTTTTACTTGTATTATTAATTTCATATATAATGTGTTTCTCTACATTTTTATTGCACTTTCAACCGTATTATATCTTAGTTTGATTGACTTACTACACTATATTTTTAGTTTACAACAGTTTAAAGTAATTCAAAATTATCTTTTTTATATACTACTATATACAATATACATATCTCATATATGAAATTTTTATAGTACTTTCATTATTTTTGAAATTAATTACCCGAAATATATTATTATTTTTTGTTTTATTATATATAAAACAACCTTTAATAGTTATTTTATGTTATCATTTATCTATATATCTTTTAATAATGTTTAGATTAGTTTTCACACATATTATGTCATCTCAACAATATTGAATAATTTGATAGATCTCAAAAGTAACATGAAAAATATTGTAGAGCTATCTTCCTCTATTTTGATTTAATATATACACATTATTATGACATGTTGGTTTGGTGTTTGATGATAATGTTAGATTTAAAACTCATATTTATTCATTGTAACATGAATTTTATGGGTCTCCATATATTTTATAGTGTGTTCTTTTAGGGGGGAGTGGGTGTCCAGAAGGGGGGAGCTGTCTAAGAGGGAGGGGGTTTCTAGGAGGGAGTGGTGTCAAAGGGTGGGGGGGGCTGTCCAGGAGGGATGGGGGGATCCCATGGGGTGTCTGTGAGGGACGGGGGTTGGTCCATGGGGTGTGTCGGGGGAGAGGGTTGTTCATCGTGGGAGGGTAGATTGTCTTTCCAAGAAAGGTGGTGGAGCATGTCCAGGTAGGTTGGGGGGATGTCCATGGGGTGTCCAAGAGGGAGCGGTGTCTAGGAGGGGGGTTGTCCAGGAGGGATGTGGTGATTTCCTCTAATGGGGTTTCCATGATGGGGGGATATACGAGTGGGGGTGTCCAGGAGGGGGGTTGTCCAGGAGGGATGTGGGGATTTCCTCTAAGGGGGTTTCCATGATGGGGGGCTATACGGGTGGGGGTGTCCAGGAGGGGGGATTGTCCCAGGGGCTATCCAGAAGGGGGGCTATCCAGGAGGTATTGGGGAAGTCCAAGGGGAGGGGGTGGTGTATTCTAGGGGGTTGTGTAGAGGGAGTCCAAGAGGTAGGGGCTATCTAGGAGGGGGTAGGGAAATGGCATCCATCTTTCCCATAGTGTAATGTGACAAACTCAATTTAATTGGAGCTTTATGGACACTATTTTATCACCATAGACCATGTTATATTTTAGTTGAACTAAAATGATTAAATATAATTTTGAGTCTGTTTCTTTTTATTTACATAAATAAGAATATATAGGTTTAGTGAAAAATATTAGAGGATGGTTGGATCATTACAAAGAAGAAAACCGCATCATATCCTTACATGGGGGTACTTAATTTGGTTTTTTATTTTTTAAAACAATTCATTTGTGCTGACACATATTGGATCTCTTTTGAAATTATTGATTTTAGGATATTATGCTTGTTGAGTGTTTGTGCTTAAACTGTTGAATAATTTTCAAGATGATGTTATTGAACTGAATCTATTTTATATGGTTATTGAAAATATTACTTCTTATAGTAAAACATGATGAATTTTGAGTTTTATTATATGATTACGTTTACTGTGAAACTAATTTCAAATTAATTTTTTTTGTTAAAAATATGTTAAATATTCAATAATTAGGGTAGAGTGGTATAATTAAAAATGATTTCATGGTGATTTTAATGTTAATTGGTCATTTTATTTGTCTCTTATCTTTCTGAAAAGAGTTTCTTTACATGGTGTTCTTGGTGTTTGACTAGAAATCATTTTAGATTTTTAATGAATTAGTGCATGTGAATACTATATGTTCTTTCTAAAGGGATGAATATTGTTACATTTTAGAGGAATGATATTTTTTCCTACCTTTTATCTTAATGTTTTGGAAACACCTATATTATTCAAAACATGTTTTTTTATTTTAATTTAAATTTTAGGTGCCTCCTTGTATATTATAAGGTTTTTGTTCAAGGGGGGTTGAAGAGGTGGTGTTCAGGAGGGAGGGAAGATGTCAAGGATGGGGGAGGGGTGGGGGTTCCCCAGGAGGATAGGGGTGTATTGGTGGGGGAGATATCTAGTGGGGTGTCCCAGAGGGTCAGGGTGAAATGGGGTCATGCTGGGGAAGAGGGGTAGGGGCAGTCCTTTGGGGTGTCTAGGAGGGATGGCTAATGTCTAGGGGGGTTTGTCTCGGGGGTAGTCTTGTGGTGTGTCTAGGAGGGATGGGTGATGTCTAGGGAGGTGAGGGGTGGGTTGTCCATGGGGTGTCCTAGATGAATGAGAGGTTGTCCAGGGGGGTCTAATGGGGGTCTGTCTGGGGTATGTCTAGGGAGGGAGGGTGTCTATCTAGTGGGGGTCAGTCTAAGGGGAAGGGGACTGTCCATGTGGGTGTCCAGGAGGGGGGTTTGTAGGGTGTCTTTCTAAGGAGTGAGGGGGTCTGTCTAGGGTGGGGGTATTTCTAGTAGGGGTGTCTAGGGGAGTCAATGAGGGGGGGGGGATTTCCAGTTGGGTGTCAAGGAGGGATGAGGGGTTTCCAAGGGGGTGCAAGGGAGGTCTTCATAAGGTGGGATTTTTATAGGGGGGAGGGGTAGGGGGTCTGTCTGGGGGGGTCTATCTAGGGGTTGTCCATGGGGGATGGGGGGTTGTCTAAGGTGGTCTGTAGGGGGATGGGGAAAGGGGTTGTGTTGGGTAGAGTAAGGGGTCTGTATAGTGAGGGGGATGGACATGATGAAGGGGTCAAGGGGTCTGTGGGGGGGGGGTCTGAAGGGGGGCATGTTTTGGGGGTGTCTAAGAGGGAGAGGTCAATCATGGCTGGTGTCCCGGAGGGATGGGGGCTTCTAGTGGGTTGTGCAAGGGGGTGTAAGGGGGTTTATAGGGGATGATGGAGTTGTACAGAAGGGGAGGGGAAGGGGGTCTGTTAGGGGGGATTCTATCTAGGAGGAATGGGGGGATGTCCAAGAAGAATGGGGTGCAAGGGGGAATGCAAGGGGGTCTGTAGGGGGGAGTGAGGTCTTCAAGGGGAGGGTATGTTGAAGGGATGGGGTCTGTTTTGGGTGTTATTTATGAAATGGGAAAGGTTATAGAAATAACTTAAAATCATGGGTAGATCCCAATATCCACGGTTCAACCAATGGAAAATAACATATAGCCAGAGTTTCAAACTATGTTTATACCCTCTATGTGGCTAAGTCTTCTACCACAGTTTTACACCATGGAAATATAGATTTATATGTAGCACAAACAATGTAAATAGGGATATAGACACTATTTGAATAGTCATTATTGGGCTTTAGACACGGTTTCAAACTATATCTATAGGTTTTCCCTATAACCACACAAATACCATGCACGATTCATTAAATCGTGGCTATAACCATTATAAATGGGTTTTGGGATTATTGCCACAGTTTAGAACCCTGTATATAGACTGAATTTATATTATTGTGGGTATTCTAATCCATGGGGAGTGTTTTCCCCAGCATCCTAGTTGGAGGATGGATGGAAGAATTCCCCTTTGACCCTGCTTAGTGATCATGGTAGTCACTAGTGATGGTATGTAAAATGGTTAGTTTTCACCATATTTTTATTTATAGGGATGTAATTGATTGTGGTATTTCACACACATATATTCATTATATAGTTTCTTATGTTTTAATATAGGTATAACATTTATATGCAATAAATACATGTGGATCCTTTCTCGGTTTATAGTTTGTAGTGTCTTGAGGAATAATACCCAACATCTCATAATAATTCTGTGGGTTTTGGTGTCACTTAAAAACCACATGGTTAAATTTGGTTAGGTGTATCTGGTGGTGGTGTGTTTTTCTAGGTGAAGGTTGTGGTTCTTTTCCCTGGTGTCTTTGCGATAGCCTTGTTGGAGAGAAATTCCCAAGACATGTGATGGTGAGAAAATGTGGCAAACCAGTGGGGACATGGTAGTGGGGTTCCCTTGAGATTTTCTATTTTATTTATAATCATGTATGTGATACTTGGTGAGAGTATACATGGTGTGTTTGGTAATTTATTATACCTATTTATGTGATGATTTAGTTTCATTTTTTTTCTCACTATACTTTGGAATGATTTCTTTACTTTCACACGAGATTATCTAGGGAGGATCATATTGAGTATAAAATTATAATCACCATACGTATATATAAAATATTTTTAAATCACATGATGCAGGTTGTAGATCATGTAGGTTACTACTAGCTTGGGGTTGTAGGAGATGTTCATGATTCATGGTCCCTACTGTTTTACTTGATTTTAGTACTTGTAATTTTTCTCATTCAGTTGTTATTGTTATTTACTAAAATTAAATATGTATACTAGGATTTATATTATATTGTTTTATGATCATGAGTTTGTAAGTTTTTGTCTTAACTCTCTCTTTTTCATGTGTTCTATTAGAGGTTAATCCCACCCAATTGTGGTTGTACTATACCCTTGGTGTTAGTCTCAAACCTAGGGCCTGTTAGAGGAGAGACATCAGGGTTCATTATATCTTTTCACTAATTATTGACCTAATAATGGTATAAAATGTGGGGATGGGTCATGATAGAGTCAGTATCAAAGATCTAGTTGAGAGATAAGACTGATTTTGGAGTATGAAATATTTGAGGTTTCATGGGATGGTTGGGAAATAGTGATAGCTATGTTTAGAAAGCACTGTAAACATGGGAGTTCGGACAAGAGACAATTATTTAGGGCCCCATTTGATTTGTTGGTCATAAATTTAAGTTTATAGTGGATACTAAAAAATTTGATACTTGGTTCAGGGTAGATACCTAGGAATGGATATTGAATTATTCTTCTTTTATCATGTGGTTAAATGTGTAGACCTTTGAATAGTTAACCTAGAAATAATAAATAAAATAATAATTTAATTTTAATGTCTCCCAATTTCATGGTTTTTAGCACTAACTATTTATTATTTTTTATGTATGTATCTACTATGATGTCCTCATCAGGCTTGTGTAGAATATGATCAGAAGGTTGTGCCAACTAATTGCCACAACGTGAGGTTGACCACGTCCAAACATGAAGGGGGACACTCTGATATTTTTAGAACCAGAGTCTAAAAAATTTAAAAGGGCTCTGTTTCAGATGAATTCATGGGAGACATGCTAGATGTTGTTGAGATATCCATCTATTTGATCTGTGCTTGGATGGATCAGTAGGTATCATTGGTTGTGATGATTCTTCTCTAGAAGGTGAGGAATTTTTGGTTCTTATTTCTTTGGTATCATGAGAAGTCGAAAGTCTCATGGGAGGAGTTCCGAGACCAATTTAGAGTCAAGATTCATTCCTCGATCATGAAGGTGTCCAGTTTCCTAGGGCGTCATACCCTTCGATAGGGAATATCCATTGTGTGATAGTACGTAATCAATTTTAGGAAAATTTTGTGATATGCTTGGAACATTTTCTAGATGAGTAGGAAAGGGTGAGACATTTACAGGAGGCTTTGCATCCAGAGGTCCAGCTCTATGTTACCACATTTATACTGAATACATATCTTGAGGGGTTGGTGTGGTCATAGGTCACTAAGAGGGCATTATCTAGAACCTGATCATCATGATATGGGAGTCGTCATAATTCCTAACTAAGAAGAGTTGTGGTTCGAGAATCCCAGTTTTCATGGAATACGAGTTTCCATTCGTCCAGGGTTGGGTGCCATCCTTAGTATCTCGTTTATTCAGTAAATTGGTTATTATACCAACATCAAGGGACCATGAACTTTTTTTCTTGTTGATTTTTGGGTGTTTAGAAATGAAAGTGCATGATCATTCAATAAGTTTCTACCAAGAGAGAAGTATAGGTTTCACCATATTTGGATCAGTAGAGAGAAGATGGGGTAGGTAGAGAACAACCTTGGGATGACCCACGCCGTAATAGAGATGATATAGGATTGAGGGGTGGTCTTCACATGGTTCAAAGTGGTCGTGTAGCATATCTCAATAAGCATTATGATTTAGAACGCCCAACACTAGAAGGATTTGACGTTGTTCATGGTACTCTTTGATTGTTTTCTTCCTCATTGTGTTCCTTGTATAATTCATAAGAGATACACTCCTTCATTTCACCTACCCCGGCCCATGTGTTTGGAAATGAGGTTGAGATGCTTCCATCACCCTTGGAATTGACTACACCAATTAATGTTCGAGATGACATCATTGATGTATGTAGAGACTTTGAGCTAGTGGTTGGGAAATAACTCTCTTGGGAATATTTCTTATGTTCAATGATAAAACCATATGATTTCATATTTTAAATGATATTATATATTCATTTTTTTATATCTTGGATTGCTTCAAGATGCATGTGTTGTTCCTCGATGATGATAGAGAGACAACACTATTTGTTGGTGAGAAATACAATCAGATTGGTTAAAGGCGTGTTTCATATTTTTCATCCTTAATGATTGAGATAATGTTGAGTTCATCAAAGTTCCATCAATTGGGAATTCCCAAGGTCTTATTATATTACCCTAATTTCTTTCCAGAAGATTTTGTATCATTACACCCTCGATGAGATATAGATTTTGGGATCCAGCAATATCTTGATTTGTCTCTTACCTTGATGTCACCATTTAGGATGGAACCTTTTAACTTGTGGGAGATATGTGGATAGATAGACGATCTAATACGGTGTGTTTTTGTGGACATTAGTACTTCTCCATGGAGCGTGCTAGTTTTTTATGTGAATATGGTTGCCGGTAGTTTATGGTTTTGTGTCAATTATCATCACTTAAACCAAGTGATAGTGAAGAACATCTATCCTATTCCACAAGTTGATTATTTTTTTGATCAAATTAATGGGGAATTTTTGTTATCAATTATAGTTTTATGTTCACTATATCATCATAATAATTTAAAGGATGAATATTTTCTAAAGATTCTCTTTTGTTTCCATCATGGGCATTACAAGTTTGTTATGATTTCATTCGATGTGAAAAATGATCCAGTTGTCTACATGGGGTTTATGATCATTTTGTTTCATGAGTTCCTAGACAATTCATGGTGGTATTTATCAAAAACATCATTGGTTACTTCACATCTGAGGAGGACCATGCAAAGTATCTATATGTTATTTTGGATGTTCTTCACCAATATCAGCTATATGGGATGTATTCGAAGAGTGAGTTTGGGGATTGAGAAGTCTGTTTCATAGGAAATGTTTGGTACTATATGTGAATATCATTAGATCCATTAATGAAATAATTATTTTTGTTTTCAGAATCTCCCATGACAGTGGAAGAGTTATGAAGTTTCCTTTATCTAGCAGGTTATTAAATGAGGTTTGGAGAAAATTTCTCTCAGGTTGCGACTCATCTGACAGCGTTGATAAGAAAGGATCTATAATTCATATGGGCTTATCTGTGTTACACAATTCTCATGTATCTAAAGAAGAAATTGGTTAGTTCCCCAGTTCTTTGTCATCCGACTAATCGTGTTCAATTTTAGGTTTTCTATAATCCTTCACGTCTAGGGGTAGGATATGTTTTGATGCAGCAGAGATCAATAGTTTCTTATGGGTCTTGTTAGTTATGTCCCCTTGAGAGTAACTATCCCAAATACAATCTTATGTTGGTGTAAGTGGTGTATTCCTTGATGTTTTGATGACATTACCTCATCGATGAGTGTTTTGTAGTATTCACTAATAATAAGATCTTGAGGTATGCTTTATCCCAGAGTGACATGAAGATGAGAAAACATTACATGATGGAGTTCTTATAGGACTATGACATATAAATTACATATACCCCTAAAAATATTTTTTTTATTTCTTGTATGTTATGAAGAAATTTTTTTAGTGATGTAGTTTGTGAATTAGGTGATTCCAGGTGTGTGATGGAATAACATTCCGCATTACATCTCAATATGGGAAAATATTGGGGAATATTTTTTCTTTTTCAGATGATTTTCTAGTCATATCTGGTTCAACATTAGGAGGAATCCCATATGGGGAATCTTGAGGTGGAGGTAAGGATAGATCAAGTTGTTTATATCAAGGTCCTTGATGGTTGTTCTGAGGATGAACAACATTGGGTGTTGTTTCAGGGAAGAATTTTTGTTCATTCGGTGATACATGAGTTGGTTCTCAGGTAGTTATATATTTAAACAATAGTTGTATACCCTAGCATGAAAAAGATGTACCAATCATTGAGGATTCAGTAATGATGTCTTGCATTAAAGCATGCCATCATAGAGTTTGTTTGTTGATGTTTAGTCTTATAGATCATGAAGGTTGAGCACCATGTTCTATGTGGTTTTTTTCAGCCATTAAGTGTTCCTTAGTGGATGTGTGAGAACATCGTGATGTAATCTTTTACAAGTTTACCTTGATATCAGCGATTCTATGATGATATATAAGTATTAGTGGATCATTTGTTGAAATTAATCTACTTTATAGAGATCAAGGAGTTGATCTCACTGGAGGTTTTATCGAGGAAGTATCTAGATGAGGTGGTGAAACTCCAAGGAGTCCTGAGGAAAATCATTTCTGATTCAGATCCTTGTATTACATCCATTGTGTGGAGAGGTCTCCAATATTCTATTCATTCTCATATTTTCCATTCATTCCATCCGCATATGGATGGTCATACAGAGTGGACCATCTAGACACTAAAAAACCTCATGCACTCTTGTGTCCTATATTTTAGAGTATTATGGATGAGGCATATATAATTGGTATAATTGTCATAAAATAATAGTTTCCACTCCGGCATCATTATGGTGGTTTTGGAAGCCTTGTATGGTCAACTTCTCGATTCTTCTATGTGCTGAACTGGTGTTAGAGAGTCAGAAATTCATCAGCCAAAACTGGTACACAGTACGATATAGATAGTTCATGTAAATAAATAGAGGATGAAGGCACTTTATGATCATCAAAAGTTTAATTCCGATAATAAGAGTATAAATCTCGATTTTGATGTTGGGGATCATATGTTTCTGAAGGTGACTCCCTATCCTGGGTAGTAAAGGTTTTGTCATGGGAGTGAGGTTTCCCCTTGGTTTTTTTGGGTATTTTATGGTGTTATATCATGTTGGATGTGCTTCATATCATGTATGACTTCTCTCGAAGAAGATCTAAATACATTTTTTTCATATTTCGCAGCTCCATCAATGTATTTACAATGACTTTCATGTCATCGATTTGTGTGATATCATTATGATGAGGATGTGACCTCTGAGGAATGAATTATAGATATCTAGGACCACAAAGAGAAGGAGTTTTATTGGTGTACTATCCCATTGGATTGTGTCATGTGGTGGTATAGTGGTGTGGTGGATAGTACATGGGTACGTGATTTGTAGATACACATACAGTACCATGAGATGTTTGGTGCTTATCTATTTTCTTATAATGATGTTTGTTTTGTGGTTGTAGTCCATTCATGTTTATGAGATGGATTTAATTTGTTTATTATTGTTAATTTATCCCTTTTGAGAGGTATCTCTCTAGGGAGAGTGTTCATGATATGGTTGTGGTAACTGCATAGTTAGATGTTTTTCCTTTGAGGAAGTGGTTGAGCTGTTTTTTGGTGAGATCCTTGAGAGATATTTTCAAGGTTGGTTGTTTGGACCCCATATTATATTTCCTCTCTAGGTTGGTTTGGATTTTTCAAGGATGATAATGTTTTTACGGTAATATGATGTAAGAGGTGGGACCTCTCTTATCAATTCCTTTGTGAAAATCTAGTGTTTTAGATGTTTTGATAAGTCAGTGTGACTTATTCCTATCATATTGCAAAATTTCTAGCTCTATGAACAGAATATCCAGTTCTGTGAGTAGAACCATCTGTGAGACAAATGCGAATAGTTCCATCTGTGAGATAGATTTGAATAGATTCATTAGTGAGATAGGTGTGAATAGTTTCATTGTTGAGAGAGATATGAAGAGTTATGCCTGCGAGACAGATGTGAATAGTTCCATCAGTGAGGCAGATGTGAACATTGCCATCAGTGAGACAGATGTGAACAGTGTCATCGGTGAGACAGATATGAACATTTTCATCGATGAGATAGATGTGAACAATTTCATAGGTGAGTCGTGTCGGTAAGTCACTTGTCGGTTGGTCATCTATTGGCATTTCTTCAATCAGTAGGTCCTCTCTTAGTAGGTCATCTATTTGTAGCTCATTTATTGTTTGGTCATATTTTAGTAGGTTCTCTCTTAGAAGGTCATCTATCGGTAGGTCCTATATTGGCAGATAAGTTGTTAGTAGATCATTTATCGATAGGTTATATAGTGGTTCCTGATTAATCGGTGAACACTATTTCCATCATCCTACCGTTTCACCCCTTTGATGTTGTCATTGATTTGAATTCAATTTAATGCCTTGCATTAAGGGATTTAAGATTGATGAAATCCCATATCTCCTATAATAATATTCTTAACAGTATGGGTTCCTATACATGGTCAAACCGCATAGACGTGGTATAGGATGTCCAATGTTCTTCCTCTTATAGAACTCATGTGATCAAACTAAAATCCTCAGAGCATGATTGCCTTAGTGTATTCCAGCTTCATGTGCACCCCTGTCTTGGTGAAAACATGAATTGTTGATATATGTTTAATATAAGTTATTTTCTACCAACATTCTTCTGAATTCCTTCAAATATATTTCGTCTGTATTCCCATATCCATGTGATGGAATGTAATCTCCATGTTTCTAGTAAATCTTTCTTGGGTGTAATTTGATGCAGTGGTGTTGTGGAATCCTCGGGTAGATATAGTCATTATAGGATAGGTGATCATGATCTGTTTTCTTGGACCATTATCATGAAAAAAACTTCAGAAGACTTTTGATGTAGGAGATTCATGGATTCCCTATTTTTTATTTATTAGAAATTGTAGGGTTATAATGGTTTAGACCCTACATCAAAATGGAATTGACCTAATAAATATTTTAATGTGATTAAAGAATTAGTATCAATTTCTAAGCGATGCTATTACCTCTTGATTTTCTAGATAGTGTGATATATGTACATTGGATTGTTTATCATGTCCATCTTGATAGATATTGGTAATGAATGTAAATATGTGATTAATTAAAATTTACATGGATAATAATAAAGATGCATGTTCAAAAAAATGAAGTTATTGTTGTTGTGTGTGGTGATAATCATATTTTTGCAGTGATTCATGTTTAATAGAATTTTTTAATTCAAGATTATTAAAGAACTAGTTGTGTGATAATGATAATGCCTTGTGGATTTCACAGTTACCTGCTTACTATAAATGTGAAGCACCTTATGCTTTGGAGTTGTATGTTCCAGTTGTGTGTGAAGGTTGAATGCCTTGATTAGGGCTAGAGCCCAATTTATGTGTTTTTTGTTTCCTTCTACTTGTGATATGACATGATCTTGGGATAGTAGATCCTAGAGGATATTGTGTTATTAATGATAGGTTGGACCAATTTTGGATGAAATATTTGACGCCTAGATTGTCAAGATGCATCGATTTTTGAATGTGGGTGTTAGGGATGACACTAGAGATCATGGAGCAGGTTGAAGTTGGGCTTTCGAATTGATAATAATATGGGTGTTGTTGAATCTGATCTTTTTGTTCTATTTTAATTTTCCCACTGCTTGAGGTAGGTGGTCTTTCATACCCTCCATAAAAAATATTTGACGACGCGTGGGGTATTCCATGTGCTTTCTATGTTTAGCTTCTCACTGATGGATGGTAATGTGTTCCATCTATAGTTGGAAATGACTCGACAGGTAGTTTATCCACTCACTATTTTGAGCCCCTTGTGTTTGTAAGTGTAAAATGCTTTTCTAGAATACCTAGAATTATGGAAAATTGATAATTCATTTAATAAATAATTTTATAAATGATGAAAACCCATGGGGTTATAGATTTCAAGGATTCAATGCTAAGGATATAATATATTGGAATTATAGACTTGGTTTGGTTATAACTTGAGGGAATAAAACAGTGTTTTGATGATAATGAAATGTAATGTGAAAATGATATCGGTTAATTAATGGTTAAATAATTAATTAATGTAATTTTCTACTGATAAAAAGAGATAATGTTATCTAATATTTCTCATTAAATGGATGTGTGATTATAGGATACCGTGTCATTGTAGTAGTAGCCAAGAGTTCGAGAGAAGATAGATGTAGTTGAGTGGAAGACTATGTTATTCCTATATTATGGTTTATATCTATATTATATTTTTAAATTTTTTTATTTATATATGTTAATCCACTATTTCAGTTTTATAAAAAGAAACCATGGTGATTTTGAGCCTATGGGGGTATTTCCCCCAACATCTCGGTGGGTGGATGGATGATGGAATACCCCATTTGTCCCCGCTCTCTTCTCTTGATAGTTACTAGTTTCAGTATGCACGATAGTTAGTTTTTACATATATGTGTTTAGTGGGTTTCAATGGACTATGGTTATTTTAGTCAAATATATTCAAAATATAGATTCCTAAGTGCTACAATAGGTATAATGCATATGTGCTGTGATTGATTGGGGATCCTTGATAAGTGTTTTGGTTGTTATTCCTTGAGGTATAATACATGATGTTTGATACCAGTTATGCAGGATTTGGTGGCTCCCAAAAACTCTTCATAAACATTGGGTTATATGAATGTGATGGTACTGTGTTGCACGTGGTGCAGGTAGTAGTGCTTTTCCATAGTGCTTTTGGGATCCCCTTTTTTGAAAGAGATGCCAATGTTGTGTGACATTGGGGAAAATAAGCAACCAGTGGGGATGTGGTAGTGGTGTACCATTGAGATTATTTGTTATATTATATAATCTTTTATGTGATACTTTGTGAGAGTATCCATGGAGAGGTTGGGAATTTAGTATAACTATATAGGTGATGGGTTAGTTTCACTTGTTATTCACTGTACATTAGAATGTTTTCTTTACTATTTCATGAGAGGCTGCAGTGAGGATCCTACTGAGTATACTATTATACTCACCCTATTTATATATAAACATTTTTTAGGTCATTAGGAGTAGGCAGGAGAACATGATGGTTGCTACAAACATGGGATTGCATGATCTGTTTGAGCAACATGCTCAATTTCATTTTATGTTATTTTGCTACGTGAGGTTTTTTCCTTATAGTTTTAGTATATAATGTATGAATTTACCTATGTGTACTTGGGATTATTTTATATATTCGTCTAAGAAGGAGTTGGTTGGTTTCTATCTTATCACCCTCTTTCGCTAGTGTTCTCTTAGAGCGTAATGACTCTAATTTGTGTGTTTACTATACCTTTATATCTAGTCGACATCCCAAGGGTAATTGGATGTGGGACTCATGGGTCATTATATTTCTTTTCACATTTCCAGCATAGGAGTGGTACACATTGTGGAGATGGGGTAATAACAATACTAGTTAACCAAAAATTATGATGCTTAGAAATCATAGAACCCTCAATAACCATCCCTTATAAAAATTTATAGGAAACTCGATGAATATATTATTACTATAATACGTATGTGAAATAATATTTAGTTTTATATAATTTTATATAAACTAGGAACTAAGACTGCTGAAGATTCATTAATAGATGAGAGTCGGGATGAAGTAATAAAAGAGGAATTAAAAAAGTCCATTACAAATAAGGTTTATGAATTAGTTGATATAACCTATAATTATACTATTATTGGATAAAAAGGGGTTTAAATTAATAAAAATGATCATCCTAGTTTGATCAATGAAAATAACATTTGACTAGTTGTCGAAGATTATAATCAGAAATAAGGTGTAGATTGGGAAGATAAAATTTCCCCTATTTCAAGGAAAGAATCCATTAGGATCATCACAGTTAATGCATCCCAGAAGAATATAAAATTAGATAATATGAATTTAATATTTTTTTTATAATTTTTTTTTTAATATTGAATCGTATGTTGAACAATATCCTTGTTTTGAAAATACTCACTTTTCAAACTCAGTTTTTAAACTTATAAAATATCTTTATTGAATCAAATAACCACCCATATATTGGTATAAAATTTTATAAAATTTTAATTTTTTAAATGGATTTTCATTAGGTAATATAAAACCAACTACATTTAGGTTAACGTCATCTACAAATATTTTTCAAGTTCAGATTTATGTAGATATTTTGATTTTGTTTCTAAAAATTATTAATTGTCTAATTAATCTTCAAAACTCATGAAGATAAATGATAAATGAGCATGAAAAGATAGTTAATTTATATTATAGGATTTCAAATTTTTGAAAAATAATTTAGTAAATTTATAAATCCATGAAATTACATACTTTATTACTTAATTGTTTTGGACATAAATTTGGAAAACTACAAATAACAACATTGATTTATAATGAAAATTATGACGTGGATGATGTTTTGAATTCATTTGATAACAAGATTTACATAGAAATAATTGGGAGACCATTTCATTTTACTACTTATAAAACCTATATTATTTTGGTACTATGCATATTTTCTATATTTTAAAACACCTTATATAATATCATTTAATAGCCTCCAAAAGAATTTAAAGGTATTTAAAAGGAATGATTTATCATTCCACAATTTTTTTTAAAACATTTCATTTTATTTTAAATTCATGTGTACATGTCAGTACATCTATTTTAGAGTCAGTCAGAAGAATATTTTAGGATTATTCAATTTTTTAGGTAAATCCCTAGTATCCAAGTCTAATATGAAACAACACCCTATTGCATTATCTACTATTAATGTAGAATATTGTGTATTTTGTCATTGTTCTGCATAATTAATGTGTATGAAACACACATTGATGGATTTTGAATTAAATTATATAAATGTTTCAATTAAATTTGATAAAAGTAGTTTTATTAAAAAAAATTAGAATCCATTAAATCATTATAGAACAAAGAATATAGAGTTAAGGAATAATTTCTTCAGAGATCGTGCACAAAATGGTAATATTACTATTGAGTTTTCTATACAGAGAATCAGTTGGAATATCTTTTTACTAACTAGTTTTTATTTGAATGTATTGATTTTGTTAAATGAAAATTTTATTTATTTGAAATTAAATAAATTTAATTTTACCTATATAAATTGATTTTATTTATAAATTTTACTTTGTAATGTATTCCATTTAATACTTTATGGAAAATGATTTAGATTTTAATATCATTCTAAATTAAATATTTTATTTTTTTGATTTTAAAAAAATTTACATCCTTTTATATGTTATTTTATTTACTATTAGTTTGAGTCGACCGAAAAAAAATTGGGTACATAATCTGTTTGTTATTCATCTCGATAAAGTAACTTTTATTCCTTACTCGATCCATTCTAAATTTATGTGTGTATTTTTACCCAAATGTTGAACCCTCATCCTTATCCTCTTGATTTTCTATCAACCTACCACTAATATATTGTCTATGTGAAATTCAATGTGTGGTGATTAGGGAAGATATAGTTCATCCATGAAATCTAAATTCAGTTGTTAAATATTTAAAGTTCTTGTATGAAAGGCCATTAATCTAGTGTGGATAAAATCTATAATGATTATATTGAATAAGGTTATTTTGAATTGATTATAGTACTTCATTTTTTATTATTATAATTGAGGTTATCTATTTGAGGGTGTGGTTAAAGAATATATGACGAATGGCGACTTCTAGTTCAACTATATAAAGGATTTTATCATATGAACTGTAAATGGTAAGATTGTGTTTGATTCATAAGATTAAATTGAATATATTTTTATGTATCCAAAGCACTGGGATATTGA
Organism: Viscum album; assembly: GCA_963277665.1. Classification (NCBI taxonomy): domain Eukaryota; kingdom Viridiplantae; phylum Streptophyta; class Magnoliopsida; order Santalales; family Viscaceae; genus Viscum; species Viscum album. The sequence continues at coordinate 937,548,089 of OY728133.1, read as the reverse complement.
AATCAATCATAATTTATTTTATGTTATTTTATCTATCCACAATAGGTGTTTAAATTCTTATTTTTGAAATTTTATTTTTTTAAAAATCCTATAAACAATTTGAACCTGAATGGAAGGTCTTATGTAAGTTTGTTCAGAATTGGAAATCCCAAAAAGTAGGGGATATAGAATAACATCTATTTCATTATAGGTATGTGTTATAGATCATGACCAACCATCCAAATCACAATTTTCATAGATATAAGATACGATTTTTTTCATCATTTTTTAATAGAAAAGTGAGGATAAATGGTTATCCTTATGGTGGACTGATCACATTAATTTTAAATAATAAGGATATTTATTTGAATGAGGGATTGGTTGGTGAATCACATGTGAATAATACCCTATCATATGTATTTCTAAGACCATTGGGTACTTCTAGTATTCTATTTCAAATTATTTCAAACATGTTGTCCAGAGTGGTGTCGATCATTGGGAGCCATCCCAAACCTAACCACCGTGTGATGCATCACCTATTAAGATGGTGTATACTAGGGAGGTTTATAAGATAGTGGTTTTAAGATATAAGTCTTAAATTGTATTTCTCAATCCTGGTGATTTTATTACAATTCATAGTAAAAAATATGAAGCTTCACAAAGCCAGGATGTTGGTGCTAATTAATATTTAGATGTTACTTATATTAATAAGAATGTTGGTTAGATAATTGTTCCTATTATGGAACAGAGTTCAGTTTAGATTATGGATACAATTTCTAATCCTCAAGTATGATATGAGGCTGATGATGAAGCTTAGATGGTGAATCCAATTTTACATGGATCACTAATTGTTATACATTGGGATGATGATGTGCTTGTGGAAACAGTAGAACCCTATCACACACCACTTTCACCAACACTATCATCTATTGTGAATGTGGAATCATCTTTATTTTGTATCATTTAAAAGTGTTCTATAACAAATTAATTTTCTTCTAAAATTTTAATTGAGTTGGATAATATTTAATGTATTTATAATGATAAAAGTCATAGATAAAATCTTCTTTCGATGAGTTCGGAGAACATATTGTTCCTTTTATTTCAAAGGAAAATTTTGATCTGTTGGTTGGGTTAATAACTACCCAAATATATTAGATTAAGAATTTCTAGTTATCCTATCATATTAAGTAATATATTTCTATATTATGTTATAATGTGGTTATAGAGATGAAATCATTTGTATGAGGATTGAATGATGTATACCGTACCTGGATAGAATTTAAAGATCTTGGAGAAATGTTTCAATATCAAAGATAATCCCTTTAAATTCATCAAATGGTGAAATTAAACATGTATCATGGTATATTTGTTGAAATTATGTCTTCAAATACCCAAATTAATGAAATATTTTACAAATTATGATTTTTTAATAATACAAATAGTTATCATTAAAATGCTTTTGTCCTAAGAAATTTCCATTTAAGAGCCTTCAGTTTTTCCATATTTACATAGTTGATTTGATCATGATATATTATATTTGATGTCTGTGTCTTTCATATTCCTATGTATTTTGTGTGATATATTTAAACTAGTTATAATGCAAGAATAAAAGAGATATCTTTTTGGAGAGTCCCAATATACCAAAGAAGCCATTCGAAATTATGGTATTAAAACTCTTATACCATTAAATGAAGTAGTATGTTTTTATGAGGAATCTGATGTGAATTGGAAGAAATTTTTAATCATTATAAGGATACTCAGCGTGTTGTTTTTATAACTCCTGGACCAGTATATTGAATCCATGGACAGTTTTTAACCATGTTGGAAATGGTTTTAGAAGAAGATTAATTTTTTTTCTATATCATCATTGGAGGAGTCATGTTCAAAATATGTAGATTTTACAGTTGTGTTTATAATAAATGATATGGACGTCTATATATCCCCAAAGAATGTTCCATCAAGTCAAATTTCCCATGTTCCATTTTATACTTTTCCTTATATTGAACCATTACATATTATTGAAGTATCAACTATTTTTAGTGCCCTAGTTCTATAATCTTCTATCAGAGTTGTTAGCGAATTAGTTCTATGATAGGTAGAGAATGTCAACATTATGGATACAGATCAATAATATTTTAATGGTAGAATTATTGGTATTCTTGTATAATAGAACTTGATTTTAAATAATAACATATTTTAACTACCATCAAGTATAACTGTTGCTAACCTTTATCCTTTTCCAAGTACATTGATTTATTCATTGGTTTTATAATCAATGGATAACAATTGTTGGTAAAATTCGTAGTTATTCATCTAGTATTATCCATGAATTCTATAAGTCTAATATTATCAAAATGATAGGAATTTTCTTAGATTTAAAATTTATTCTATGAGGTATATGAACTCCAGGATATGGACATAAAAATACCAAAATAATTGATATATTGACTATGGAGGATACTTTTGATTCTTCAAGAATATATCATAAATAGTATGCTGATGTAGATTTTTCTCTAGTTTATGGGAACTCTATAAAAGGATCCTCATCATCAGAATCATAAAATAATATAACACTTCATGATACTATAAATTGTTCTTTAATAATAACTAAAATGAATATTTAAGGAGTTTGTAGTACCCATGTAAAATGGATGCAGGTCAAATCAGCTATTCATAGTGAAGGAGATGCTATAGAGCATGGAAAGGCCATACCACATTCCCAATGGACTATCCAAATACATCCTATACCGAACCAACATTCATGCTACTTCCAACAAAAACACATTCTTATATAAAATCCATCTATAATACAATTTTATCTAACTGACATATTTTTATAGGTGTTGAATGTATACAAACATTCATTCTTTATTGTCATCAATGAGAGAAATTATTCATTATTAATTTCCAAAGTTTCACATAAATATTATTTTTATTTGATGTTAATCATCTTTTATAATCTTCGTTGTAATGTTTTTTTCATTTAATGAAATTAATATCTTCATGTTGTAAACTAAATTTCACTATTTCCATAACTCCATAAATAGTTTCAGCACTGTCATTGAATCGTTCATTAATCTATATTTTACATTAATAATGTTTTTATTATATTTAACCATTTTTATGAAACAAAAGTGGAAGATGATATAAATATGTAAACTAATTTAACTAAATATAGATAATTACACAAAGGGGTGATGGGGTTAAATCAAGGGGCTATAAATATATTTTAGAATAATTATATGTATTGTATTGTTCTGTGAAAAATACTATTAAAGATTTTAACACTTTCTTGTTTTATATTTTTTTTTGTAAAAAAAAAGTGGTGAAATTGTTATACAATTAATGTTGTTGAAGAATATCTTATGCACTTTAGGTTTTTAGGATTGAAAATACCCTTTGATATCTTATAGATTATTATTTTATTAATTGCGTCCATTAGGTTTCATCATATTTCAAGTGTGTTGGATATTAAAATTCTTACAACTAAAATTCTTGGAAATTTTTTTTTAGTTTACCTAAGTCTATAAAAATAATTTACATGAGGCTTTTGGATATATGGATACATGGATACATAAATCATTTAGTTATATCAATCTCCTATGTAAATGATTCTCCTATGTAAATCAACAATTTCGTGGAAAAACCTAAGTGAAATTTTCCAACACTACTCATTTAGATTCATTAGCAATCAGATATATAGATTAGCAAGTTATATTAATCCGTTACATAAAGTAATAAGCTATATGATTCAAATACATAATGAAGTATTATAGGTGGTTGTAATAATCTCTGTTTGTTTTGTATATGTGAATAATAATCCAAAATGATTCAATTTAGATACTCGAAAAAAATTCAGTACTGTGCAAAAATTGGATTTGTATGTAAAATTGACTATATGAACAAGCCCTACATGAATTTGAATTTGTGGGTAATTTAGCTGTGATGATCAAATTAACTATTTGAATTCAAATTTATAAATTTGGTATTTGATTATATGAAATTATCTACATCAAGATATTAATAATATTTATTTTCATTTAAACACATGATTTAATATCTAATACTTTCATGTAATATTTACATTTTACATTTCTTTTTTATATAAAACCCATTATAATGACATAAAATAAATGAGGATGGAAAAAAATTGATAATTTATTTTTTTTAGTTGTTTCTAGTGTATTTATAGTAAAAGGATGTGCATTTTTAAATTGAGTGTTGAATATTTTATATATTTGTGTTGTGTGATTCAAATTTAAAATTTATCACGGACTTCAAAAAAACTCTATAGTGAAAAATTAATTTATTGGCAAAGAAAATAAGTTCTATAATATAATTTGAATAATAATTATACATATTTTAATGATATAGTGCATTTCATTTTTTTTCACAAAAAATGAAGAATAAACTTCTTGATCTTCATTAGTGATATCTTGATGATATTTTATATCAATTTTAATACACTCTTTTATTTGTGTCATTTTTTTTATTATATCTCCATAATATTTTTTCCTCAGTTAGTTTTATTTTACAATTATTATTTTCATCTATAATGTCTCTTTTTATTATCTATTTCATTGTAACAGTTTTTTATAAATGAACCATGAAGAATATTGTATATAAATTTTTCACACTGCTCGATTGAAATCTAAGGTACCTTTTAACAAGTGTCATTTTCATTAACTCAATCTTTTCATCCTTGTAAAAAGGACTTTCAATCCTTGTATGATGGAATGGATTGGTGGAAATCACTGAAATCATTTAAAAGGGAATTTTTTGAGTTGATAATGGTAATTCGGTTCCCCAAAACACTATACATTTTTGTGTGCACATATTTTTTAGTGATTAAAATATAATTATTCTTGAGTTTAAGAAAATATTATAAGACAATAATTTCTAAAAAAGGTTGATTTCAATGTAATGAAAAATTCATAAAAAACAATTCAACCCCCTCTTGGGACTTATTCCAAATAATTTTGGACAAAATTATGGTTTATTTTATAATTTTAATTATTTATTTTTTATTATATATAATCCAATTATAGTCATTAATTTATTTTATACATGAATTCATTATAAAAACATTTTTATATTAAAAATGTGAATTAAAAAAATTATTTTCACTGAATTTTTCATTTTAATATTAATTTAATATTCTTACTCTTATATGAATTTAATAATGAAAAATGAATTATATATTTATAATATTTAAGTCCAAATTTTGTAAGTATATCTCTTTTATTATTTGTCCATATGAATAGTAACTATAGAAAATAATTTTCACCATGGTAGAGATAAAATTGGGTAATTAGGGTAAAAACTACTCTGATAAATATTAAAAATAAAACCAATATTTTTTTTAAATTTAACTGAATGAGACAAATTTATCCATATCATACCAAAATTCAAATATATGAAATTTTAATATCATTTGAACTAGATAAATAAATTTATATTAATTTATGTAATGAAATTTCTAATTTGTTTTTCTCTTGAATTTAATAACTATTGAGTATTTACATTTGGGAAACAGTGGGATATATTTAGTTTTGTATCGATATTTTAAAGTCAAATTATTTATAATCTTGGTAATTTATTTCTAATTTTTTGGAATTATACAATTAGCATAAATGTTTATGCAACACCAACACAATATTAATTGAATAAATGGAAAAATAAAAAAAATTAAAAATGATAAAATTAATATATATTGAATAATTTATTATGTGCTATGAAATTTTTATATAATAATAATTTATTATAGTGGTACTAGTGAATTATTTTAGAATTTCATTTTTTCATGTTGCTTCCAAAGTAAATTTTTATAAATAGTTCCAAAATTGAAATTAAGGATACTTATAATAAATAATTAATAATTAAATGATTCAAGACTAAAAAATTGATATGTTCGGACAAATGTAATAGATATGGTTGAAAATATCCACCATATACTATTTATTATGTAATTGGGTTTTCATAGTAACAATCATGACCCATAAAGAGTAAAAAAAGATTGAAATCACGGTAATTGTCGAAAATGGATAATTCGGATTAAGACAAAGATATAAGGGTAAAAAAAATAAAAACATGTAAAATTATTATTGAACTTTATAATTTCTACCCACTAAAGTTTCATAATTTAATTTAATATATTTTAACCCTATTTTACATAAAAATTAATTTATATTAGTTTAATACTTTTAGTAATACCGAAATTCTCTACCCCACTCCAATAAAAGAACACATCCTTCTGTCACCTATTGACACATTTTGAGCTATATATATACAAAACTGAAATACAAATATCCTTAACATATATATCAACATTATCGAGGTTTTTGTTTTCCAAATATTTAATCCCATTGATCATTGTGGTGAAATATAAAGGATTTCTTTCAATGAATAGGTAATCATCTAACCTAACCTATTTGAGTTTTTTTTCTCCATTGACCACATTAAATTATTATTAAACCATATTTATTAAATAAAATCTTTCTTACCATATACTGGGATGTTATTATGTTAATTTTTTAACCTATATCCATACCATATTTCATCAAATGGGAAACAAAACCATCATTCATGTGTATAGTGGACTACTGCATGAAGAACACATGTAATTTGTTTTTCATTTCCTATTTACCTATATAGTAATAAGTATATATTAAATTGATATTTATGATATATATGGTATAATAATGATTTTTTAATGGTTAATTCTTAATTTTATTTATTTTTTCCATCCATTGGAAAATAGAAACGTCATCCATGTGTATGTATTGCCTACTGTCTCCAAGAATTGTTTAATAAATTTTTTTTGACTCTATCTTTTATCAATGAATATAGATATATGTATATAACAAATATATATGATATTTATATCATAATTGACATACTAGATATGATGTAACTATGACTGTTGTACAAGGATAAAAAATATTTCCCTAAAATTTTGATGATAAATATAACATTTAATACCGAAAAATGACAATTTTATTAATGAATTACTAATAAATGAATGAATAAATGTTTTTATGGGATAAAATATGTTATTATAAGAATTTATATTATTATTTTGTTGAATTATACTAATTTTAAATTAATTATACATGTGTTTAGAGTTCTTTTTATTGAATTGGAACATGAAGTCATGGTTTTTGTTCTCAAATTGTCTTCTTTGTTAAATATGTTATGATATTAACCAATCACCTATTATACTATATATATAAAACCCAATTGACGTTTTATATAATGAATATAGTAATATTTTTTATATTTAATATTTTATTTTAAGATATTCTTTTAGGGGTGTTACACTTCATAAGTCACAAATGCGTTTAGTGTTTTATGTTACAATCTCATTGATTATTGCGATGTAAATGAATAAGATATATTTATGATATATTAAAGAATTAATCATAAGAGACACATGAATTTTATTATACTATGGTATTTCCAAGATATTGTTTTTTTTATTCATTTTTATCTCTTTAACTACTCAAGAGGCTAAAATAATGTTTTTAATAAAAATTAACTTTATTTATTCATTCATATGAAAATCCATTCTCATTCATTCCTTTTTTTCAAAAACTATTTATCAAAATTATTATCAATATTATCCAAAAAAATTTGATTTTCTTTTACCAATGTTTACATTTATAAAAATCGGGTTAAATGAAATATGTTTCTCATTTTCAACGTGTGGTAATTTTATTTTTTTTCAAAAATAAAATTGAAATGTTTTCTTTTATATTATACGGAATATGGGGATTTTCCCACTATCATGGAAACTACATAATGTAAATATTCTATAATATGTTTCCAATGATTTTTTAAATATATTATTTTCATAATGTTTTATGTTTTTTAATGAATTTTTAAAATATAATAGGGTATTTATCCCCAAAAAATAAAGTTATATAATAATGGTAAATATATTAATCAATGAAAAAACCATTGATTTTACATATAATTTACTTTGGAAATGAGCCAGGTTACCTCCTTATTCTTTATCTAGATAGTTCATCTTAATGATGAAAATATTGTTATGAAATTCATTTATTTTCCACGGGTTATAAAATGATGAAATTCCTATGGGAGCTACTTCTCATCCACGGGTTATTATATGATGAAATGTTTTTAACCCATTTATTTTCATGAGTTATAATATAATGAATTTTTTGTGATATTTTACAAAAAAAATTAAAAAATTTCATATGTGATGGGTGTGATTGGAATTGTATATTCCTCTAATATATTGGATAATGATTGATATCTAATTAGATAATTAATACTATAATGGGGATTAAACAATATTCTGTAATGGAATCATTAAAATTTTATAGTCTAGGGAGTAAACATTGATTTCTATGATGGATTGGGAGAGATCCCAACCCATAGTGATAATGTTTAAGGGGATCCACGACAATTATGGAAATGATTTCCAATGAATATGTTTATGAAACAATAAATTTATTATATCAAGGTTTTTTTTCACACCATCACCCACTAGGTCCTGCCTTGATAGTGAAAAGCTATGTGTGACATCCCAAGCCTATTTTTAAAAGGACAGTTATTGGTTACATGTGTTATGTTAGCATATCACACACATGGGACGCCTTATCATAATGTACTGGTACACACACACACACACACACATCTAAATGTACCCACATCATTTAGAAGAGAAAAATACAACTGATATCAATATTCTTGCATATATATAAATCACATCTTAGAGTATTGAAATGGATTTGAAGGAAAAATAGGCCAAATACAAGCCTTATAAATATGGGAAAAAATTACAAAATTTCAAAGGAGGGGAATTATGTCAAATAAAACCTATTACAAACCATGTTTAGTCTAAGTCACTATTATCCATGTACTCCTGGTCCTCCAAGGAACATGACATGAAATACCTCATCAGTATAAGAAATGGCTTGTGTGGCTGGAGACCATGTAGTAGTGACTATATATATACCTACTATTTTCATAATAAATCACAAATCATATAACATATATGGGTATTCAAGAAAAACCCACAATGGTTTTTCAATCGTGGGTCATGACATACAATGATAAACATAGTTACTCATAATAAACAAAAGGTATTAAGATATGGTCCAAATATATAGATAACATAGGCATCTACAAGATGATCTACAGAAACTATGTTTTGAGAATACTCAATACAAGACTCTAGGTAACACTAATTAATATGATCTGATAGGACATACTTTTCAGGCCTCTCTATTATGGAGTAAACACTCAAACTCAAAATTTCTTGATACACAAACAGGTGATCATACATAGGGAACCCATGGGATGTCACAAACCCTATCTAGAATATTCTTTTTAGATAGAATATCAACACCCATGTATTTTGTTCATTTCAATACCAAAAACCCTCCCAAGGATATATGGACAGAAATGAGAATCCAACCAGAGCCTCATGGGAGGATTCCAAATCTAATTCCCTAATAGGTCTCATGTCTAAATACATAGGATTGTACGTCATACTAAACAATCAAGAGAGAATATTGAGTTAACATCACCCCAAAATAAGAGATCACCCACAAAATCAGCTGTACATAGGGAACACCCCCAAATTAAGTGGAAACGGAAACATTACCATCTAACATTCAACTAGTATTTAGAGAAAAGGGTCTCCAAACTATCATAGATAAAGTACATGGAATGTATAAATATTGCATGAAATGTACAAATAATCCCAAAATTTTCATATTCTAAGTTAATAATCCTATACTCCTTGAAATTTATAAATGGAATCCCCATGTACCTAGTAGTGTACCCTAGTAATGTTATCTAGATATTTACTATGGTCGTGTCTATTCCAAAGACTGCATACCTCGTCTTGGCCTTGCCTCGTTGCATTGTTGGTATTCCCATGTGTTTGGTCACATTCTCAAGAAAAACTACACATCATATACTGAAGAACACTACATATAGTCCCTAATTATCTTCCTTCCAACAATGCATATAACAACATGTATTTAATTTCATACTACACATTGTATAAATGGGATTCCTGAATGGAAAATCTAAATAAACATCCCATTATTCTCATTTTTGTTATATTTAATAAAGATCGAACCCTGATGGGTCCTTTAAATTCATAAAATCACTTCACTCTATAAAAAACATTATTGTGAATTAGGGAATAAAAAAATTATTCCAAAATCATGGAGTAATATATATATATTTGTGTCTGTACTGATTATCAAAAGTTGATGTTCCCCGATCTATTCTTGATCACCATCAAAAAAAAAATTGGAAGCACCATCCTTCTTTTTTTAGTTTGACCATTTATCTTGGGAGGTTAAATATTCACCTTCCCCTCTCTTTATAATATAATTCTGTGTGGAATAAACTTCAATTCAGTTAATTATTTTTTTTATTAAAATAAATCCTATATACCACTCATCAATTCTTCCCACCAAGAACTATATGTTGAAGAAAATCAGGTCATTCCTAGGGTATATCATGGGTTTTAGAAACAGTTGAGGTCTCTTAACTCCCATTTGGGATCCTCTTCCAGAGTTATTACATCATCAGAGAAAAATTTCCTATTTCCAGTGGACATGAACCAGTGAAGTCAATCTCTATTGAAGGATCGTATCCTTATTATCCTTCATCTCTTCTAGGTACAGCGAAAAGGTATCCCCATCCTCAATTTATTGTTCTCCTTAGTCGATAACATGTGATGGTTTATTCATGTAATTTCACAATAATGATATGTGTAATAAATCTTGTATATGGTCTAATTATATTGGTATTTCTAGGTGGTATTCCACCTTTCTATGTTTATATAGTATTTATAAATGGATAATAATCCTCATATATATCTTTTCACCGGGACTAAATCAATGAATTTCTCTGGTGATATCATTAATAACTAATGGTCTCCGGCATCAAACTCTAAATGCATCCATCATCTGTATGTAATAGCTTTGGGTATTCCAAATTTACTCTAGGTTGATATTCACCTTTTTTATTTTTTCCCATTCCAATTTTGGGCATATTAGTTATTACTTTCTTAGGTTTTTCCAACATGGTGATGACCTATAGAGTCAGTAATACAAGGCCTTGAATGGTTCCTTATCAATAAATGATTGGTTCCTATTTTTAAATGAAAAATACACCAATGGTATGTGATTCCTCCATCTACATCAAAATTCCATCATCAAAGCTGTATGAATATACTCTAGAACCTAAACGGTCTTCTTTATCACACTATTGTTCTGGGGTTGAAATGTTGTGCTCAAAATAGAATAATCTCGAAAGGCCTCTTATTATACTCTAAATAATTGTGATGAGAAGTGATCTTGATTTTATAAAATAATAATTGATGTAATTACATGATGTTATACCATCTCATATACATAATCAAATTAGAATATCTTATCTAACCCCTAAAATTAGATACCTCGGAATTTGGACCACATGGTGAATTATCATATGATCACCCATAAAGAATAGTTTCTTATAATCAACTGTGGGAACCCCATTATAAATTCAATTTATATACCACCCTGATTTTACTCTTGAACATCATGGGATTTGGCCAATCCCATTGAAACTCAATGCACATCCATTGCCTTTTAACATGCCATGTACGGAGATAAAAGCTCTATCATGATCTTATTTATTTCATTCCACCATAACTGATATTGATTCTAACAACATGTTTTCATCACTAATAGACATAAAAATAAATTATATGTATGATAATCCCTCAAAACCTCTTCTTGAAACATCCCTTTTACCATTATCCACCCATAGAAAAAGAAAATATGATCCATGCCTTCAAAAAATCCATTATGAGCATGTCTACTGGATATCTGAGTATTTAAGGCCACATAATTTTTATCTCCATGTTGTGACACAATAAAATGCTATAAAAGATGATGGGTAAGAACAATAAATGGGATCTATGAAATATAACCCTCCTTTACCAAGGACAACTGCAAAGAGGTCAACTTCTATGATCCCTCAACCTACAACTATAAGAAACATCTCATTTGGAGTGCATCTTCGACTACATTACCTTTCCCATGAATATATAATACCTCAAATTCATAATACTAGGGGAATTATAACCACTAACTCATTATCATGTTTTTATAATTCTATGAAAATATATAATTAATCCTCTTATGTTCATAATTTATTACATACTTCTCACTCTTAAGATAGTGTCACTATATACTAATGGTGAAGACTATAACTTATAAATATGGAGCATGCGTTTCATAGTTATTATCATGGTGTATCAATTACCAAGACCTATAGGAAATCACTACCAATCTATAAATTATAAAACATTCAATCTCATCTCTATAATAATTGTAGAACACTACATAATCAACACCCCTCTATAGAAGCTTCAAGATTGGGGTTCTCATAAACCTATATAGAAACTCTTAAAATTGATATTGGTACCTCTCCACACACACAGAAGTGTGCCTCTTGTTGGTCAATATATTCAAGGGTGTCACAATCCTAGAGAAATTAGGCACAAGTACATGATGATATCCTTCAAATCTAAGGAAACACATCACGTAATTCATTCTATTGGGTGGATCACAAGCTAGAATTTCCTCATCCTTTTTCGTATATACTTTACACTAATTTCTAATATGGAACTTTCTATAAAGTAGACAACTTGAATCCGTAATAGACACTATAATAAATTACAATAATAATGTTGCACCCTGATTTTGTTTAGAACCATCTTCATGTGTTGGTTATGCTTCTCTATAGACACTATGTTAACATGGATGTCATGGAATAAGACCTCCACAAACTGTACTAATAAGGGTTGAAGGATCTAGTCCATGAGTCCCAAGAATATTGTTGGTTCATTAAACATGAAAAAACAAATCTCAAATAAGTAATAGTTGTTGTAGCATCATATAAATTTCATCATTGGAATATACACATCCATTACTCAAATATAGTGATTGGTAATTTTTTGTTCAATATTATAGAACCGTATCACACATCTCATATAGTTGAAGAGATCATTGGTCTTCAAAATTTGATACTTATTCTCCAAAATCACCTTTCTCAAGAGATGGTAATCTATATACAACCTCAAACTCCCATATTTCTTCATCGAAAAGAAATCTAAGGCTACCTATGGTGACACCCTTGGTTTGATTAGTCCCTTCACCAATATTTCCACCAACTCCACCATCCATTCAAGAAGCTATTCTGGATCCATTTAGAATTTTGGTGCACATATTAGGATCATCCCAATGTCAATGTATTTGATCAATATGATATCACGGTAGAGTGGTGGTCCTGACCGATATGTAAGAATTGAATCATTATAATATGTTACCATGGATGGTATCTGATTGCTTATAACATCATCCATTCCTAATAAAATACTATAAAATTAGAGACTGATCCATTCAAGTATCATATGCTAAAGCACATCCTTCTCTGCCTGAATATCCTTTCCAATAATGAAGGAAACCTTGAAAAATTAATATGGGTGTACCATTTTCCCCACTTGTAATATTAAATCTTTTAATTCACTATGAATATCTTGTCTATACCTAATAGTATCTCATAAGGACTCATAACTACTATGAAAATTTCCCATGATAATCTAACTCCACCTTAAGTCATGTCACACTATGAATAAAAGTGTCTGATTTTGGAATATTCTCCATTAGGAGTCTCTAATAGTACAGGTCAAGACATTGGCTCAACATGAATCTGTCAATCTCGAGGAGGAGAAAAACAAGGAAGAAATGGAACACACCTATGTCTATCAGTAATACAACTAAATTCAATATGACACAGATTATACCTATAATAATTCGCAAAGCCTCTAGATTTTAGGCCCCAACCACAAATATTTTCCCTTGACCCAGACCATCGGATCCATGAAACTGGTGGGGATGACTTGGGGCAGTTTTGGCAGCAAATCAAATTGTATTCCACCACCTCCTACTCTCCCATATCCTCTACCACTTATTCCACATTATAGACCTCCCTAATCGATAAAATTCCTCTATCCTTGTAGCTTAGAAAAATATTATTTATCTTATATATGATAGGTCAACCAGTCCTGAGAATGATTTACCTGATCACTAAAATGGTAACATTGTCTCCACCTTGGTTGGCTTGAACCATCCGGTGAGCCAAGTGCTAAAGACCAAATGCCTCGAGACCATATCTGTTTATTCCTATATCATATATATTCATGATACTATCATCATATTATATCTACTAAGGTATCAGTTTTAGGGTTTCCATTAGTCACGCCATGAATTTATGAATACCCAACTATGATGCTCTATATTACCAGGGTTTGCTCGAATAGTCAATCATAGGAATAGTCGCAAATAGTTACCACTCCATCCTTGAAAACTTTATGAATTCCTTAATCAATGTAATTTGATTACATAATTCATCTCAAACCATATCCATAGTGTTCCATGAGATATTGGTGAACCTAGAAATGTACTCAATGACTCTCTATCACCCTACATGAGATCCAAAAGGTCTTGAATATTCATTACTCAAAACATATCATGAAAGAACTCAACTATAAATAGAATATCAATATCAATCCAAATGAGAATAATTTAATCCTATTTCTTAGTCATAAGACTCCACCTTATACATTCGATGAATTGAATATAGTACACTTCTAGGGCCACCACTTGATTAAGAGGTTTCCTAACTAGGGGGGGAAACATGAACAATTACCTCAAGTTTGTCCCTTGATTCCTGATAGTTCAACATACACTAAAATTGGAGGGGTCACTACCTCTACAACTCTCAAAAGTTTTCTAAACATGAGAAAAAGCATCTACAAGAACTGTTGCGACTACATACTACTCATTGGGTGGTGGTGTGACATGAAGAATACATAGGGGTACCACATATAGAATATATCCCTATATAATAGTCTCATAACTATGTGGATCATCATCATGACATTTCCACAGAACCATCGATAGTTATTAATGAGTAGGAATCCTATAATAGAAAATTATTACCTCAATCAAAGAGTATATATGGGGAGATAACTCATAAAGGACATGGGAACCTCAACCAATCCATATTGGATGTACACACTATTGATTTCCTATAACCAATTATTGAACCTATTGACACTAAAATCAGGTTCTAGTGACCTGATGACCAGATACATCATTCGACACACCAAAACTTTGTTAACTATCATGATATCTAAAGATAAATAACACTAACATTTCTTCCATAATTTTTAATCCAAACATCCCAACTAGTCAATCAGTTATCTCTAATCCTAAGGTGGGACTAACATTCTCTCATACCACTCTATCATAACCTAATCCACCAAGGCCATATTGTTCAGTGAATGTATGACTGTGACACAACATGTTAGCCTCAAATAGGCCATATTATGGAATCTAATGTCATATTGACTTATCAAAAAACATGACACGATTTATCCTAATATACATGTACACATAAGAAAACATATCTACCTACCCACATCATGTTGAATTTTAAAACACAACTGATATCAAAATTATTTCATACATATAAATATAAAAATTAAAGTTTGATAAATTAAGGGGATTCATTATGTAAAATGAAATCCTTACAATGTTGTAAAGGAGTAAAACTTGCTATGGGGAAGGGTACTTATTCCAAATGAAACCCAGTACGAACAATAGTCAATCCATATCACTATTATCTACCTACTTGTGGAACTCCTTAGAATGAGTTGTGTAACCGATCATCTACATAAGACAATATATTTTTAGGTAGATCCCGTATATGGAACAGTATAAACATACCAAGCTCGCTGACCTTAAATAACTACACAAATATCATTATGGAATATTCGAGATCAACCCATTATGGTATGTTAATAAGCAATTGAATCATATGATGATAAACCCAAATACTCAAAATAGACACAATTTCTAATAAAAATGTCCTAGAATTTAGCATGTATTGGATTCTATGTGAGGCTCTAAATCAACTATCATTCGAAAACATTATCTCTATAAGTTGATATAACAATAATGGAGCTTATCTTAGAAAAACACTCATCATTCCTCTCCATTATGATGCATACAAGTGAACTCATGAGAAATTTATAATTGATAGGTGATCACACCCACTGCTCATGGGGATTCCACAAAAATAATTTGAAATAACAATCAAAATATAGGATTGAATGCCATGAATTTTGGTTACATCGATATAACTGAAAATATATAGGGTGGATAATAGGGAAATAAGGATCCAACCTAAACCCCATGGTCTGAATCCTTCTATAATCTGCAAATGGATATCTTGTATGAATAATATAGATGGGATGTTGGACTAAACCCTCGAGGATGTGAATTTAGAAATACTCACCCCATAAAAAGATAAATCACTCTTAATAAACTAGAAAGGGAGAACACAATCAACTAAAGTGAAAGAGTAAATTTCCCCATCTCATATTAAACAATTATTAAGATGATGGGGTTCTAAAATTTGTTACAGAAAGTACAAAACATGTATAGCATGTCCCAATATGTACTACTAAACCCATACCTTCCAAAGTCTAGACATTGTTCCTCTACCTGTTCCCATGTACATTGGCCATACCCATGTACGTGATTTTATAGACTTGTCTTGTGATCCAGCTATATATTATGGTTATGGTTGTTCTAGTACACATTCATGTGTACCTATTCATGAAAATTCCTCATAAATAGGGGTGTCTTCACATGTGATCAACCACATGGACAAGCCGCACTAGATGGAATATACCTCGAGTATACAATATTTCTTAAATAAATTCCTTTATTATAAAAATGGAAGGAATACATATTATGCCCTCTTGCACAACACACCATTTCATAAGGATTCAAGAATATAAAATCCCTATAAACCTCTATAATCAATAATTTTTCACAATTATAAATAGATAGACCCTTGAGGTGTTCGTAAAAGTCATATAGAGGGATTGGAATCATAAAAACGAATCAATGTGGTTTGGTGACATAAGAACATAAATCAACCTACCTAGGGGAATAAATTACAATAATTTAGGTCCAAAATGATTCATTGATTATTCTTCTCCTTGATTAAGTCATGATCACCATAAAATGTGGAATGAAGAGACACTTCCTTTTTCCCTAGTTCATATATAATGAGTGAGAGAATAACAAAATACATTCTAGAATAAATTAGTGAGACAAAAGGGTGTTGTAGAGTATTCTATTGATTTAATTATTTAATTGATTGAATTAATCCTTTCCAACACCTACTAATTCCTCTCTCTGAACACTTTATGTCGACTAAAGTAAGGTTTACCCTATGATATATACTATGATCCAAAAAAATGGTATATGATTAACATTATATAGTATCATTTGGTATTTATTACATCTTCTTAAAATAACCACACAAACATGACATAATATATTTAATATTTCTATAATACAACTTATGAGACACACTGGGCTCTAGAATCTCACACTCTCTCAATGTTTTCCTATTAAAATATTCTCAATTATAAACCAAAATTTACGAGAAAAAATAAATGTTATAGTTATGATATCACCATGAAATTACATTGATTTCATTATGATTCATGTATTATGTACTAATATTATTTATTCCATAACTAATGATTATGAACATTGATATGTAGTGTACGGTTTCAAAATGATTAGATGGTGTAATCATATCCTTATGAATATTTTTATCTACCTTGATTACCCTTACTAAGAATATCTGATCACCCATTATTATATATTCATTTCACTAAGATATTAAGAATTTTTTTGTATGATTTATCTAAGAAGGATGATGTATATAAAGAACTAATTGGGAGATGGTTTGGAACATTTATGAACCAATTGTTTATATATACATGTTTCTATGAAAACTAAACCATTATGGAGTTGTAATGGATCATAATGTTATGAAAAGAATATTAATCTAATAATATGAAATATCTCAATATGAATAGTGTTGTCGCTATTATGTAGCCCTGTTTTGTTTCAAAAATTATCCTATGATTCTTCAATATTAAACATTTATTTGGTGAATACATATCCCCATTTATACTGTAGGGTATTCAATCGGTCATATATATCATTCATTGATTGGAGACATAAATTTATGAAATCTACACTCCATAATCATGGGTTAAAAGTGATCAATGGTGTTTTATGTTTTATTTTCTACATTACAGACAAATAAATTTACATGATATGAATTTGATGGGTGTGCCTGAAAATATATTGCCCACTAATGAATTAAGTAATGAATTTATCTCATTAGATACAATGTATGGTGAAAAAGAGGTAATCATATGCACATTGTGTTATGTTTTTTGGATGGTAGCCTTGATATATTCGTTTTTTGTCATGTTATATGTCAACACCCCATTCATATGTTTCTTTGATGCTGTCATTTTATATCATGAATTTATAATCATGTTTATCATATTCACCATTTTACGTCACCTTGTTTTGAACATTGAATCTCATGTGATACTTTCATAATTGTATTCATAGTTTATCCCATTTTTATGATTTTTTGCTCCCCCATTATTATGTATGTCCCCAAGTTATCATGTGCAGTTTTAGAAGAGTGATGGAAATTTTCGAGCATGTTAATAATTTCTAAATAGTATTGTTGCCACTATATTTCAACTAATCATTTTAGTTATATAATTAAAATTTTCACAAGGAATTTAAATCATTTTTTATTATATAATATTGTCTTTATCTAATAAATAATGAATTAAATTGTATAAATGATATATTGGTTTATAGTTGGTATCTGATCATGGTGTAGTTGTTTTTTCATATTAGGATTAGAGAACCATAAAAAAATTGTATTAATAATACTATGCATAGTAAAAAAATAGAAAAATTTTGGTAAAGTATAGACTGAGTAGTTTCAGGAAACTAAAATATATGTCTGTATACTACATGTTAAAATTTATCTAAAACAATTTTACACAGGGCTAATAAGTGCAATAGTTGTGCATTGGGTATTAACTCAGTCATCACACTGTACAGAAAAATTATTCATAGATGAAAACAATGTTTATCACTCCTGGTGGATAAGATTTGAAAAATTCATAGTCCTTTTACAAATCATTAGGAAGGGAAACTAATTCCAATACAATTTAATTTTCGGAAACACACCTTGGATAGTATAGATTAAAACCATGAAATTTTTAGGTTAAGTAATTTATATCAATTTTTAATTATCCAATGAGTTTTTATAATTTTCAATTGATTTATTATAAAAATTTTCCTTCAATATATTCTATACTGAATGGATGGAAATAAGAAGAAAAAATTTAATAACCAATATCTTGGGAAATATGATGAATATCCAAATGAGTTTACTATCATGATTGGAATTGGATTTGGAAACATCATGATAATAATTTCTCATCTAACTCATGTTTTTAATTGAAAAATGATTTATGAGGAACACCCACATTCCCCTGATAAAAAGATAGTAGGAATTGATATATTTATGTGAAAAATTTCTTCCAACATTAACTTGATAATCTAGTCCTTTAATCACTAAAAACGGAATCAAATCCACTGAATATATATTATCTATCCTTCAATGCTCTGAGAAAAAGTAGTTTAAAATAGATATATGTAATATAGAGGGAGAAGATAATAAATGGGAATTGGTCAAAAATAAAAATGTTGAGGAGGAGATTGATGAAATTTATTAGAAAATTTCTAGAAAATGATTTTCAGTAATTATTCTCTTAGAACTCTGTCACTGAATGTGTATAGGAATTTAATCATCCCCATGAAAAAGGACTCCAAATCCACTGTGTCATGCACAGAAAACATAAAAAATTATTATTTATCTTCCTCTGATGTTTTCACTAAACATAAAATCAAATTTTACCACTTTTGGTGTAATAAAAAATTGTCAATGAAATGATTAAGTGATTTGATATTTTTTCATGTATGAGGAAATCTTATGATATTCCCGCAATGATAAAATAGAGATACAAAATAGTTTAAGGGTCTCATTGGTCTAAAGATAAGAAGTAGAGAATAGTGTTTAATTTTGGAGGTGTCATAGTGAAATTTCACAGGGTTAATAAAGTCCAAAATCCAACTTCTCAAAATCATGGGAAGAAAAGTCTAGAAAATATCTTAAAGGAGACAAGGAAATTATTTAGTTTCTTGGAGGAAGGGAACCTATCTATATTATGGTGTCTATATAAACCAACTAATGTGATAAAATAAAGAAATTAGTCTATTAATCATTATAATATTTTCCAATTTTCGTTCTTCATTGTACAATGGCACTATTTGAATCAATCCATTCAGCTAAGGGTTGTCAATGAAAATTGATGATAATAACCTCTAAGGCCTAGAGAGATACAAGAAACTTATTCCATCACAACTATTGTAGTGGATCATGAAAATTACATAGTGATAGTTAAACATGTTATTAATTTAAGGATAGCCATTGTACTATTTGATTCTGGTTCTATGAAATCATTCATATCAAGAATGATTGGCATAAATATTCAAACACCACTGAAAAAATAGAAGTATTTCTATTGGTGAAACTGAAAAATGAAAAAAAATATTATATCCAATGTTTATAACCCATCCCCAATACATATTTTTATTCTAAACATCCTAACAAACCTTTTGATATTCCATTTAAAAAATTCAATACTGTTATGGGTATTTATTTCTTTTCCTAGTATAGAGAAATAAAAAAATTATAAGAATAAGAAATAACCATATATGAAAAATTGATCTTTGATTATATATATGTAATGGGAAAATGATTAATATTCTTTTTTAATCAAGATCTCAACATTGGATATTGTTACACTATGAGAAATCAAATGTAGCTAAAATGATTGAGATGAAGGAAGAGACCAGCATTGATAAAATCTCTATTTTTAGGGAATAAGATGATGAGTTTCTTGAATATTTTTACTATTCATCCACGTTTAGAGGTTGATTTCTCTATCAAACATATATCTAATGATGGGCAAATATCTACTTATCCATATAGAATCATCATTAATGAACATAAGTAGATAGAGAAGAAACTAAATGATAATGTGTATAAAGGATTTATAGACCCAATTGCTTCACTATGAGGTGCATAAATCCTTTTTTTATAAATACGTTTTTGTCAATATTCCTATATGTTTATTATCATGAGCTCAAAAATATCATTATAAATAACAAGTATACCTGGCCATTGATTGATGAATTGTTTTATCAGCTATGTACATGAAATTACATATCTATGGTGGATCTTCGGTTGAGATATTATATTGTACTGGCGAAGATGGCGTATATACCCAATAATAATTTTCATACAATGTATAAACACTATGAGTTCATGATGACACCATTTGGACTCCCTAATTCTCTATCTATCATCATGTAAATAATGAATATTGACCTCAAAAATGATATTTAAATTTTTTACTGATATTTATTGATGATATAAATATATACTCTAAAATAAATGAGTAGTTTGAGGTTAATTTGAAAGTTTTACTAAATACCATGCAAAAAAAATTATATATGAGATTTAAAATATGTGACTGTTTTGGATGGAGTAATCCACATTTCAAGGTTATGTTATCACTAGTTGTAAAATATATATGGATCTAGAAAAAAGGGTAATGGAAGGACGTAACAGACCATCATATATGATAGATAACTTTTTTTTACATCGATTATCTAAGAATTATCATGAATTTTTTGAAGATATCTCATTATTTTCCTTCCCACTAACCATGTTATGTTGGAAGGGACTGAATTTCTTTGGACTGATGAATATTAGGAATTCTTTAAATAGTTAAATAAAATTATAATAACTACACATATTCTCACATTACACACTAGTGCGGAAGGATTTGTGATCAATAGTTACACATCTAAAAACCTCTTGTGTTTTTTATATATGAATGATTAAAAAGTGATAGAATATTCCTCCCACCAATTAAATATCCACAATTAAAACAAAAAAACACATAATATAGAATTATATATTTTCATATTAGAATTATAAATTTGGTGACTTTATATTTATGTAAAAATTGTAACATATATATGGATCATAATATCCTAACGTATATATTCACAAAAAAGGAGATCAATATTAACTAACTTATGTGGTTAAATATATCCAAGGATTATTATTGTTTGATCTATTCCTATCATGTAAAATAAATAAAAGTTTTATATTCTATGAGTAGAAATAATCTTCCAAACCTATCCTTTATGAGGATTTGAAATGGATTCAATATTCTTAGACATGAAATGGATGGACATGGGAACAGTAAAATGATCCTCATCATATCTTGATCCAATAACTTCTGATCCACCTATTCTTTATAGGATCAAAGAGGAAAAAATACCATGATGTGCTAAAAAATGTAGTGATTATGAATAAGGTACTATACAATATGGAATATGGATATGTTTTCTTTCATAAACAAAGATGAACATAGAGATTTCATCATTTTTATATAGATTCTTGGTGTCTCAACACATCAAATCTTAATGAGACAAGTCTAATTATATGATTATTCCATTATCTATACCATTTTAGAAATTGGATAATATAACCATGCATTTTATCATAAGACTCCCCATGAAATTTAATGGCAATAAACCATCTAGATGGTTCTTATTCACGTTCAAAATTTAGATCATTTCATTACAATTAAAGATGATTTATATATTTACAAACACACCCAAATTACATATTTTAGGCAATAATATTTCATGGTGAACCACTCTCTATTGAATCTGATTGATAAATGAGGTTTACCTAAAGGTTTTGGAGAACCCTTTAACACTAACTATATATAAAGCTATAATTAATAGTGATTTTTACCCTCATATGGATAAATAATATGAAATAAGCATTCAAACTATAGGGGATATGTTTAGATCATGTTCAATGGATTTACAAGGATATTGGGATCAAGTACATTCCTTAGTGATGTTCTCATATCATAATAGCTTCCACTACAGTTTTCAAATGGAATTATATAAGGCTCTATATGGAAATATATGATGAACTCCAATATGAAGAGATGATGTTAGCGACCATAAGGTTATGGTAATGAATCATTTCTATGAACTGATGGAGAAGATTCAACCATTCAAGTTCATATGAAATATGAAAATTGTTTACAAAAAACTAGGCAAAAAATCATCGAAAAGAACTGCATTTTGAGGTTATAAATAATATATTTCCTCATATATGGATATTTATGAAACTAATGAGGTTTGAGAAGAATGGGAAACTTATTCATAGATTTAGTAAATAATTTGGGAGCCTTGATCTCGTCCGAGTTGTGGCCTATCAACTAGATCTACCACCTAACCTATATAAAGTGCATGGTGTGTTCCTGGTATACCACATGAAGAAATATTTACCAAATACCTCAAATGTACTAAATTATGAAGTGGTACCTTAGGAGAATTATCATTCATACCAAGAGAATTGACTGAAAATCATAGATCCTAGATGAAAAGTTATAAAAAGTGTAAAACTCACCTGGTCAATGTGTTGTGGTATACCCACATGTCTACATAATAAACATGTGATCCAGAAGAGGAAAAAAACAAAAGTCCCCTCATCAATTTTATTGTATGAAATAGTCATCTCAAGGGTGAATTATCTGAAGAGTGATGTAAGTAATAATGTGAATTTTAATAAATGAATTCCCTTTATAATGATTATATTCTCCTTTTATTAATGTAGTTTTAGAAATCAGATGCACTACAATGGTTATAACCATTCATATTTAAAGAAAATTATGAATCATAAGAACTAATAATATTATTTTTGTAAATTTATTAATATGATTTATATATATCAAATTTTATGTTAAATAATAATTGAACTATATAGAATTTCTGATGGCCTCAACTATTCGTATCATAACCTATAAGACACACTTATCCCAACTTCTGAGGGATATGGTATCCCATAGCATTTGTTTTGACTTATCCCAATATATGATTCAATAATTGAAAAATGAATGAATCTATTAATGAGATAATTTCAATATTATTGAGATCATGAGCCAGACCATTTTCAATTAACCACCCCTAGTAAGTTCCACCATTACACACATTAGCATTTGGGCATATCATGGTGTTATAATGGGTTATGCGTCTAAACCCTAGAAAAATTACTTTTTTTATTTTATCTAATTGGAAAATTATTATATTTGTCCATTTTCGTTAGTATTCTATAGACTCAATTATATATGATTTATTGGAAATTATATTTTGATATGAAGAAACTAAAATAGTATTTTTTGAAAAATATATTGTTTTAATTATAGGGATATTATGAGAAATTCTATAATTTTGATATAATTTGTGTTTTCATATAATATTATAATTATAGAATATATATATATATATATATATATAAATGATAGTATAATTTAAAGAATCCCATTATATTATTTATAAGGGTTAAAAAATTGTTATTGGTGTAAAAGCATGTATTTCACTATAAATGGTGATTTGATATAAATGTATAAATTCTAATATTTAGATATTTTTTTGATAAAATAATTATAATCTCTAATATCATATTTTTTAAATTAAGTAATGGTTAATATTATAAATTTTTCTTAGACAATCAAATTATTGGATAAATATTAAATATGGTACCAATATTAGGCATGTATTATAAGATAATAATATCCCAAGGGTGTTATAATAAATAATATGAATGGTATACAAAAGAAAATATTGGTTTCAATTTTAAAATAAGTTTTTGTTATTTCATTAAATTTTTAAACCTCTAATGAATCCTCTAAAACTGATATTCTATTTTTATATTTTAAAATCATTTTTTAGCATGAGTCCCTTTTGCATCACCAAGGGTATTATTATAAATATTTTGGTTCATGGAATTATTAAATATTTAAAACAAACCCTCTTTGATAGATACTATAGGATGTTATTTGAATTATTATTATATTATCATATAGATTCCAGAACCTATGATTAGAGATTAATGAAGAATTCCCATCTTTTTTCTATAAATGCCCTCAAATTCAAAGTCCAATTAACTATTTAACCTTTATTTATAATTTTATTCTGTATTTAAATATCTAAATACCTCCCAATGTGTTATCAATATCTTACAACAATTCTCCTCAGATTTTAGAAGGGTGCTCTCATTGTAAGGGACTCTCCACAATTCCATTTATTTAATGTACTTGTTTCGTAATAACCCCTTTTGATTTTTATTTTTCCTTGTGGAGATTTGTTTTAAACATTTTTTTACCACCCTTATGTTGAAAATGAAATTATATAACACCTTACACTCTCATTAATCCATTTTATAAATTATTATGTACAGCAGTTATGCTCTCAACATTATCATGTGATTCTTTCATGACAAAAATTTGTGTATTGATTACAAAACACAATTTACCCTTCAGAGTACTCACCTTGTCATAAATATCCTTACATAACCATGTAATTCCATCTATATAACTCAAAAACCATAAACATGTGGTTATAATTGTTTAAAGGTGTTCTTATTTAGTATGATCTATGTGGTGAAAAAATACACGTATGTGCAATAAATGTGAATAGTGGGCCTAAAATTATATATTCCTCCAATTAATTGGTAATTTTTTAATCTAATTACAGACCATGATTGGTTAATTTTTTGTTATCATAATCACATTATGTTATGTTGTCTTGGTGGTTATCCTTGATTTATTCTCAGGATGACATGTTTTATGTTGTCGATGCATTCCTCTATTACCTTGATGTTATTATCTTATATCATTATTTAATATTCATTTTTATGATTCTCATACATTTCATTACCTTTATATTCCAAGTGAATAAAATGTATTGATTTTGTCTATTTATTATTATATTATTTTTTTATTGTGCATTATAGATCACCCCTTTCTTATGCACATCCTAATGTTATCCCATGGAGTTTTAGAAGAGTGATAAAATTATAAGAGCATATTAAGGAGTTATAAATAATATTGTTTCATCAATATTTCAGGTTATAATGTTATGTAATTATTTTCCCAATTACATTATGTATTTTGATATTATGATATTTTATAACAAGTGTCTTTATATAATAAATCATGATTTAATGTGTACAGAATACATGGATAGTCATAGTATAAAATCTTGTGATAAAATCATTCAATATCACACATAATAATATCATCACATAACCACATATATTGAATAGGTTTGAAATTTATCTTGATCATTACAGAAATTTTCCACATTCCTTCCACTTTCCATGCATAGCCCCCCATCACATATCCCATCCTCCTCATCAGACAATAATATTTAACACTTACACATATAATTTTTGGGTACTATCCACCAACCACATATATCATCATGGGGTCATCTAAAACACTAACACATATAATCACTGATACAAAAACAGAGTGAGGAAATGGGGGTAGTTAGCCATTTGAATTACCAATATCAAGGATGTTATGGAAAATAATCATAACCAAAAATATCTGGGAATATTAAGGGATATAGAACATGGATGGGGTGAATTAAAAAATTAAGTAAATTCAATGAATGATATAGAAATACACAATAAAAAACATATTGTTCAACCTAATCCCCACATGTGTACTCCGCCACACCACTACTACACCTCATAACCATCACCACTATTTCCACCACTAAATGCACAACACTACAAAACCACCACCTACAACCATATAATACCCACATTAATTTATCCATTCCTCCATTTACAAAATTAGTAAGTTTTCAATAACACCCATTTACTAATTAATTTCAATCGCAATAACAGAAACCATTAATTTAGTATTTTATTCATTTAATATAGTTACGGCATATCAATTTCGTCCCATTCTGGTATTCAGTTCCAAAAAATCCGTGTCCATTTACCAACCAATTTAAATTTATTTTCATCATTTTAAATTTATTCGTTTATTAAATGGGATCCTAAAAAAACCACACAAGTAAAAAACTCATCCAAAATATATCAATCCATAATTTCAACCCAACCATCTCACCATAATAACCACACATCATCCCTTATCACCTCCCATTACAACTAAGAACCACCCCATTTCCTAACACATTCAACACCCCAAGAAGGTCACCAACATCACCATAAAAGAATCAAATAGATAAATATACATACCATAAAACATAACAATATAAATATCAACAAAAATCAGCATATTAAGTATTCCAAAAGTTTATATATGTTTTACACTAATAAAAATGGGTTTTATTACATTGCATGATTAGTGAACGGGGGAATTCAAACAAAACATCCATGTTTCCATGGGAAACCAATTAATTATAAATACATATTAATTCATTATTTTATATAACGTGACATAAAATAATAAGATAACAATATTTTAAAAATATATCAATTATAACACAAAAAAGGTCCCAACAATATTTTTTTTTCAGCAATGGAAATAACCAGGTATTATTTCATCACTAATATCATAAAAAGAATAAAAAAATTTGAATAATCTCCTACCATGATTTTTCAATTTACTAAAAATAATTATATTGTTACTATGACCTATAAAATCAACCCAATTAAAGTTCAATGAATTTAATCCACACACATTTACATGGATTTCAAATATATACACAAGGATGGAAAGAAGATCAATGATCATAAAACAAATATCACACCAAGGCTTGATAAAAAAATATAAAAAACAATATAAATCCATATATAGTAATAATATCACAAAAACCATTGATTATACCATGAAATAACATCCTCAAAAGGAAAAACATGGTAAAAATTTTACGTAAATGAGAGGAGAAATCATATAATTCCCAACATTCAAAATATTCATGCTATAACTAAATACCCTCATGGAGTGGGTAAAAGACCTCATAATACCACCAAATTTTATCCCAAGGGATAATATAAAATACTAGAATAATATTATTTTAATAGGGGTTTATGAATTTATAGAAAAATAAGATGACTGGACACCACTACACACCACCCATCACTTGAGTAAAAAAGAGTTGTGACAGAAGAAGACTATGGAATAAGTTATGGGACAGTAATGAAATGTTATTCTTTGAATACATAGTAATGAAACACATTGAGGTCTAAAATATAGGTCTTATAAATAATTTTATGTATTGTGATATAAGATAAACCTCCATTCGACAAAATTCATTCACTAAGATAAAGGTTGTGATGCAACCTAACACGATAGGGAAACTAACATAAAATAAAATAAACCAAAAAAAAATCAAAGTATAAATTTGGTATCCAATATCTCAATGAAAAAGGCATTATTTTTGTTGTGAATAATAATTCTATACACCAATAAGACCCTTCCTTAAATTAATTTTCAGCTAAAAATCCAATATCCACTCTTCAATTCAAATAGAATAGGTCACCTCTGTAACTAGAATCCCCATTATGTTACAAGTGAGAAGGTGATTGATGTCTCAATATTTCATTTTAATTTTAGAAAAAAACTAGTCATACATTGAATTATTTAATATTTCTATGAAAATTAATATCATTCCTCATTTATCATATCAATTCATTAACAAGGCTTGAAAATATAGTATTTCAGGCACATAGCCTCAATAATTTGTCCATCCATACCAACATGTCAGTCACACAAATAAGTATATTCAAATTACATATATTTTATATATTGGTTAAACATGTTATAATTATATTTACCAAAGTTATATCAATGAGAATAAGAAAAAATGACGTTTGTAGGCTAACCAATTGCGAGTCATCTCTAGTCATCTACATCACAACTGTAGAAATACCAAAATACACCATCCACAATTTGATTTTTTTTTCATCCAACATAGTACCAAATATATACATAAATCCAATATGATTTACTAATGATCAAAAAGATATATAAATAAAATTTAATGGATATCATGCTATTCAGAAACAAAACCACTAAACAATTCAGTAAATTCCCATCTATAAATTCTGCAAGCATTCCTGCAGTGTAGCCCAATCATTGTAGCAACTAGAATCACCTATGGGCCCCAGTAGTTAGAAAATTTCTATTCAAAATCAATATATTCAATAATGAAATTATTTTATCAATTATTCTCATGGTTATATTTCTTCAAATATGAATTCAATCCAAAACATCATCCATAATTAACATAATTTTGAATATGTCACCCTCACACCATGTAAATTGTCATATTCATATATAGTATTAGGAGAAAATCATACAACAAATAAATATCATCATAATTTTCTCAAATAAGCATTATTTATTCTAGATCAATATCATACCTAAAAGAGTATTTTTCTTGAAAATTACCCACAATATAAAATGTCCCAGGGGAAAACAACAGTACCCCTAAAAAAGGTTTGAGTAATCTATGTTGGTATTTTAATCAAATTAAGGTTTAATTTTAGAAAACATCTGGATCCCAAGGTTAAGGTAATCATCTATTACATATCACCCTTTTGATGTCTATAAAATATTAAAATATTCTATTCATCATCCCTGGTATAAATTTATTCCATGATACCCTCCATAATAATTTGGGTTTCATTATTAATCTTTTTAAAATCATTAATATAATCTTCATCGGCAGATAAGGAAGGGGATAGGGAAGGGAACATGAGAACTACCCAAAGAGTAACAAAATATTGAATATAGAATATTATTCTCTAGTGATATTATAATAATAGTTCTATTCATATTATTATAATCAATACACTTTATGTTTCTCTTTTGGTGTGGAGTAAGAAATCCATCCAAGTCAACTATTAGAATCATACCTTCTATGACACTATAATTTAGATAGTCTTCTTCAATTTTATAAAATTTCTCATATTTATCTTGTCTAAATTCATTGTAATATTTTTTACTCATAATTTCCATCTTGTAAAGGTAGTTCAACTTCTAAAGTGGTAAATTTAAAACCCACAAGAAATTGTCCCTTTATAGGGGATACCAACATTAATTTATTCGTGACCATATAATTCGTCTGGGTTCGAAATTAGAAACAACATTCATAGACTAATAAAACCCTCATTATATAAGGTTTTTTAATAGACCTTAACCATATCCTGAGTGTTTTTTCTCACCATCTATTCCCTTATTTAATTCGGTCTCTTGATGGGGATGTGCGACATAACCATCAATAACCTCATGGATCAAAAGTTAAAAAAAGGGGAAACCATTTTATGATTTCCTTCACAAGTAATACATTACCTATATAGGAATATGTGTCCAAATTGGATGATATTTTAACAAAATCTATAAATACATCACCAATTTTAATTCGTTATTCATAGTTGAACTACAGATTCCCCTAAGAAAAATTTTTAAATAATCTTATTGAAAAATATTTATCCTAATATGGGAGGGAAAAGGGTAAGAGAAGTTAATTTTATCATTGAACCCACTAACATGTGGTCTTGAGAGCTATTTTATTGAGGTATCATATTTTAACTAATAGATAATTAAGCTTTCAATTATAAAAAAGTTAGATTGTTTTAAAAGATGATGTGAAAAAATGATGAAACTAAGTAAAATTTATTTAATGGGTGTATTGTTATTAGGATAAAAAATTAGGGAAAATTTCATAAAATTCATAGTCAACTACCTAACACCCATGATCTCAACATCAAATTATGGTAATAATCATTATCAAATGAATAATTCTTTTTTGAATTAATAAAAACAATATAAAAAAAAGTATACACAATAGTATCCAAATATTTTGTTATTAAATTTAGGGAAGGTGTATTTTCAATGACAATAGAAAAAATATTCAATGGATGGGTTAAATAAAACATGCATACCCTTCGGATGAAAATTCAATCACGAAAAATTTCTTATGGTGAAATATTTTCACCACAATGCTATATTTTATCTCCAATGAATGATTATTTGTGAATTTCCTATAAAAAAATCAATTAAGGATCAATAATCATTATTACATCTTCTTACATGATCACCATAGAGTGTATTCTCTCTTACAATTGGATATATCTTTCAATTAGTATCTCTATCATAAAAATGTTAATAGTGTAACCCCATTTATAATAGTAATTTAATATTCATCATGGATTGATATAAACTCATCCTTTATCATTACTATTTTCTTGGTAATGAAAATATGAATCATTATTTTAAAAACTAGTCCCTTTTTTATTTCAATGTTTTATTATTTAAACAACGTATGATGTCATTGATGATGTGTGGAATAACATTGAAAACAACCATTGGATTTTCATTAAATCATTATCTAATTTGAATATATATCACTTCACCATAACCATTAGATACTCTAATGTCATGAATAATCTTATTTCATGTTGATGTAAGAGTTCAAATGTATTCATGAGAAAATATTATCCTTTAAATTTCATTGGATTAATTTTAGTACCATGGTTTTCTATGAAATTTCCCATTGGTTTTTGATACACTAATGTATTTTATAATACATTTCTGAAAATTATTTTTGTATAACAAAATTTTTCTATTAAACTCTATTATTGTTTTTAATATAAAAAGTGCATCAATCTCATAACATCATTATTCTGCATGTTTCTAATCATCTTCTAAGCGTTAATATCAAATATCTCTATGGAATGTGTATTATAATAGATCATGGATGGTTGTTTAAATATTCACTTCATATTAAACATATATTACTAAAAACAAATTATTTCAAATAGCAGGGATGTAAACATGTAGGGAATTTCTTTATTCAATGTGGAGAGATGATTCCAAATAATACTAATTAAGAATAGACTTTAAAGAATAATAATACAATATCATAAAAGAGAGCATAAATTATAATATCAAATAAATGTATTTAATAATAAAAACATGATTTAATCAAAAAAAATACTAAATTCATTAAAAAAATTAAACTACCAATAGAGGTTGGACGACCACTAAGTGTTGGGGTGAATATGTGTTTAATATACAATTGTCATTATTTTCACATCCTAAATAGTAATCCATGCATATCGTGCCTTATTTCAAATTATGTTTCATATATTAACTGATTTTTTTTGTAATGGTAACATTTAAGTTATAAAAAGGTGTTTTAAATAAGATCAATATGAGGGATTTACATGGTTCACTACACTTTTATGAGAGGATAGTACTTTTTGAATAGTGGGTGATATAGCATATCTCACAGATCTTCACTTTTTATCTTCTTTTATCACTTGAGTTATGGATATAGTCTTGATCTATTATTATAATAAATGTCTCACTCCAATCACTTACTAAATTTGATAAATTCATAACTAAACACATGTAATATCCAATAGTGGTCATTTAATAATGAAATTTGAATCATTTAGTTCATTGTGAGAACTCCTCGCTAGTGAGTTCCATAAGCTTGTGAACACTTTCCCCTCAAGCTTGGATATCTAATGTATCGTGGTTATTGAGTTTGGTAATGAAAATTTAGATCTATACACTATCATTGATGGACTCTTTCAAGTGTAAATAATGTATTTAGATATGAAACAATTGACTAGACAATTTTTCCACTTTCATGAGTGTTTGAGATTCCTCATAAGGAGATAAAAATACACATACACCAACACTCAAAAAAATACCAATATATTGTCATTAAAAAAATAATCAATATCTTTATTCTTTTTCAAATATATGGATCATAATTATATCATATGATTTATCAAGACACCATTCTAAGGTTCTTATGCAATCTTCAATGATTTCTGGTGATGGTGTTGGATTTTATAACCATACAAAGTGTAAATCATGATAATAAAATGACTATGACATTTAAAAATTTACAAAACCCATGGAAAAATTCTTTATATGTGAATGGATATTCCAAAATAAGTTATACACCTTCTTCAAAACTTCTCTTTAACCACTGCTGTATTGATGTTAGTGATGGAATCAATTATA
The DNA here is from genome assembly GCA_963277665.1 of Viscum album. Lineage (NCBI taxonomy): Eukaryota > Viridiplantae > Streptophyta > Magnoliopsida > Santalales > Viscaceae > Viscum > Viscum album. The sequence goes on along the minus strand of OY728133.1, from coordinate 937,515,130 downwards.
GTTATATAAAGAAATTAATAAATGTGAGTAATATATTTACTCATCAAGGAAGCCCCAAAAATATTATCAACAAAAAAGTAGATCTTCATGAGTAAAAGCTCACATTAAAAATATTCTATTAATCATAATTTTATATTCCAGTTATATTTATTTTATAATAAATGACTCAAATTGGTGAAAAAATGCAAATAGGGATAATTTGATGCAGCCATATCCCACCATCAAAAATATTTTTTATGTAATCCATAGTATAGTGGTGAATTTTTGTTACCCATTTATTTAAATTATTTATTTATGATTTATTTACATTGAATTAATTATTTTTAAAATCATATGTTCGACCCCCATTCATTCATGATCAATTAAATTAGCCCCATATGAAATAATGAATGTGGGTGATGGTTTTGTTATTCTAATTAAAAATTATTATTCATTCTAAAATAACATCGTAATATATAATATAATACATGGATTACACCCATATTACTTCTATATTTAATCTACATAAAAATTACCAAGAAATATAACAAATGATTTAATATTTTATTATCATTAATTTCAATCTAGATAGTATTCCTTCATTTCAAAATGTTTTTCTCAATCTCGAAGGAGAAATTTATTTTATATAGTTTAATTATTATTATAAATAAAGTTTTTAGCCATAAAATTATTTCATTTCTTAAAAACTACTTCAAAAATCATATTAATGTTTTAAAAATCCAATAAGACAAAAAATTATGTTTGGTGGTATAGTTTTTTTGAAAAATGTAGGGATAACCAGTGATTATCATTTGAAAAATACGAAAAATTGGAGAAAAAAGATTAAATTAAGAAGAATATATAATGAATGGAAACATTATTTATATTGTTTAGTAATAATATTAATGCCTATGGAGATGCATAATAATTTTAATTTTTTAGGGAGATAATTATAGGGTGAGAAAACAATTTTTGAAACCCTAGATTTAAATTATGTCTTAATAAATTATTATTCTCTTGTAATTCACATTAATATTGATCCAAATATATATTTTATGATCACTATACTATGTTAAAAATGGTATTATGTTCATGGAGCTAAATATTGATTTAGTGTCAGATGTTAACATTACTATAAAAACAATATCGATGTTCACACTATTATAGTACGACGGCTGGTTTTTTTATCGTATTTCTTATAGAATGTCCCAAATAATGTTTTCCCAAAATCATCAATTTATTATTTATTCACCATTCCAAAAATAAATTCATGGTGGAATGTTTTCAATGAATCTAATCTTTAGTTATAAAATATGTGATCTTTTTCTATACTATTTTAAAAACTTCAATGTATTGTAACATAATTATTAAAAAATAGCCTCCAAATAATCAAAATTTTATTGTTTATATGACTCAAATTTTCAAATATATACATACTATTTATTGACATAACATATAATATGTAATTAATGTTTCTTATATTATATGTTCTCTATCCTCAACATTATGAAATTTATTTGACATAAAAAAAATAAAAAAATTATAACTATTTATTCCAAACTCATAATGATGTTATTTAACTTTATTTTGAAATATAATTATAATAAATATCAACATCCTTAATAAATCAAATATAAAATATTCCTTTTCAATTGAAAACTATTAATCTAGAATAGTTATTGTTATGATTATTTCTTCTATCTTTGATAATTATTCATCATAAATAGTGATCTAAATTACAATATATTTCTCTAATATATTATTTAAAATTAAAATTAATGAACTCCTTTATCATTCAAGTTTCCTCTTAGATGACAATATTATGTATCATTCTTGATCTCATGAAAACTTAATAAAAATGAAACTCACATACCAATTTCTTTTTTACATCTTTTGTTCCTTCTCTTATATCACCCAGAACAATCCAATTACCACTTCTCAATGTTATTATTCCACATTCATACGGAATTTTAAAGTAATATTCCTCATCAATAATTTTACAATATTTTTTAATAAATGTTCTCATAACTCTTAATAAATTGACATATATTTAACTTTCTCAATATATAATAGTTCCTTATGTTGATCTAATATAATAATACACATTACACTCATAAATACATTTACATTAAGATACATTGTTCCATATATCACAAAGAGAGTATAATTACATCATATACAGACTTCATCATTTTTTAAAGGAATAACCCATCCACATTAATATTTAATAGGATCTAAATGAATGTAACATCTTATCAAATTAACTCATCATCTTAAAAAATACATTATAAAATTTTACATCACCAGATACACCAATCATACTCAATAACCTTCATTTTTTGGTACACCACATTTTTCGTCACTATTTTCACATAACATATTTTAATATATAAACCCTGAAAACCAAGATATTGAATAAAATGAAATCCACTAATTACATTATAAATGGGATTATTGTATAACCTACTCAATAGTGGGTATGTTTAACCCCAATAACATCATAATGTTATAATTTTGGATGAATCTACATTATTTATTACATGAGTACCTATGTGGATCATTGAATCTCTATGTTGATATTTAAAGAGAGTTTGAAACTCTTTTATATTTTCCTTTCTCATTATTATCCATTTCTTTCACATCTCATAATCATGTATTAATATTCAATCTCATCGCCTATATCAATCCTTTCAATTCATGAATGTAAATATGTCTTTTAATTTTTCTAATTCCGCATTCATATATTGGTATGTTCATAAGAAATTTGAAATAAACACAATATCAAATTACTAGAGTCCTTGGTGTGGACAATGGGTTTGACTATTTTCCAATTTTCAACTTTAATCTCAATACCATTTCTTCTTCTTGTATATCATTTTATTACTCTATGACCTTTAATTTTTTTTTCATATTTTAGAGTTGGGAATGTGTATGTTTGAATCATATATAGAGGAATATGTTGTCTAAATCGTGGTAATCTCATGGTCATAGAATAGTAGTTGTTTTGACACCTGGAAAGAGGTGGGATTCAGTTTTAATGGAGGCCCCCAATCCATGTTATATTTCTCAACATATGTGGGTAAGAATAGTAAATAAATGTTTTTATAATTGTTTATGGATGGATAAATTTTAAAAAAATAATGATTTTATTCACTATCCATCTATACGATTCAATGAATTTCACAGAAAAAATTATTATATGTTATGGTTTTATTTTTAATGTTTTCCCAACAAGGTTAAATAATATGAGGATAGTGGTAAACCATTGTATAAAAGATTTAAAAATTATCTCTTTTGATCATGTCACATTATTGATAAAAACTATCTGGTCATCTTTTCTTAGATTGATATATAATGAGAAAAAATATGGAAATATACATGATAATTTTTACATGGTTGAAAAAAATAGGGATAATCCCTAGAGAATTTTAGATAAATTTTAAAATATAAAAAACACCAAAATGTGTTGTACTATTTATAATGTTTGAAGAGAACTCATTGATTATTTGGGTTCACTACTGGTTATGTGTTGGAATCTCACTACACTCTTTGGAAAAGTGTGTTCACTATTCCTTGAGTAGGTACCTCTGATGAGTTTAATAACCAATGATTACCCCAAAATAGATGTATCATTAATCTATTTTACATTTACATAATGATCTCTAATTTAAAGAATATATATTTTTAAATTCACTTAACTTTTACGGATCTTACATTCAAGAAATACTTCATGTGCATGAAAATATTCATTCAAAACTCTCTTCATGAAAACCCTTATTCAATAACCACAACCTCTTTTATACACATAATTGAGGACTATGTAAAATACCTTAACTCAAAAAATATATTCATGTATTTGTTATGCAGAAATAATTTTTTTTATCTTTCTTACACATTCTCTCGAATCTCACTTGAATAAAGATTAGTAGGATATTTTTAGTGTTGGGAAAAATCCTTGAAAGAGTCCTCTTAGTGTTTTTTCATTGTGATTGTGTTTTCTTAAAAAAGGAGATGACTGCCAATAATATTGGTTGATGTCACAAAGAAGGTGTTTATAGTGGGGCAGTTTCCTAGTGTTTTCTAAATTTATGGGCTTCAAATCGAGTGTTTTTTATGGAAAATAAATGTTTAACACAATGGGGTTCATAACTTACAGATAACGAAGAAAATTTCATGGACTATAAAGAAGGATTTCATAACATAGAAGGAAATCATGAAAAGTATGGATTTCCACATAGCAGTGTTATACTGACATCAAAGCATAGAACAAGAACCACATAAAGAATGGTTTGTGGGAAGGATTGCACTTTGTAAGAGACTAGGTGTCTATAAGTGTATTTCTATTAATGGTATGGATCAATTTTTGGGGAATGGAGGCCCAAATTTGATAATCCATAATCAGTTTTGTTTTTGGAAGCGATCAGTCGTCGTAGAGGAACTAAGCAATATGTAAACTGTAGAGGGAAAATGGTTCATAGATGGGGAATTGTCCATGGTGAAGGCTATACTGCATTGATGATTTGAATAAAAATTATTAGTATATTTTTCTAATCTAATTTCCTATATAAGAATATCTAATCGAATCAGTAAATAGATATTTTTATATAATTAAATATCTTTTCGCTGGTAAGAAATAATTGAAGTCTTATTTTTTTCAAGGTAGAAAAACACGAAGGATTATAGGATTTTAATGATGATTTCACGAATGGATAGGTGGCCCCTGATGATAGTTAATAGAATGGGTTTCACAGGGAACTATAAACAAAAAAAATATTATAGGTCGGTAGAGGAGATGTGGTCCATTGGGCATCTGCTATCTGCAAGAAGAGTGGAGGTCCATAGAATAAGAATACATCCATGAAGTAGGGACAACATGTGGATGAAAAATTTGGTCCAAGAAGACATCATTCCACATATATAAGAGTATTTTGAAGAGGATTTCTAGTTTTTCATCGAGGATTAAAAAATGTTTATAATGCACTAAAACGGTTTGGAAAATAAATTTTGTAGTGTAATAGATCATCGAAAATCTAATTTCATTTTATGGGTGATAACCTGACATTAAATGTGGAATATATCTATAGTTGATGATGTGTGCTTTCTTATAAATGAAAGAACATACAAGTCCATAAACTGTGAGTGGATCCCTTCCATGAGAAGTGTGAAAAGGATGATTAAGACGGTGATCTTTTCCCCCATCAGTGAGACAGATAAATATATATAGGGATTGACACATGGGAATTTAGTGAGGGGACCCTAAATCTTATAAAGATAGTGACCATGTGTATATAATTTATCTAGACTAAAAGTAATTATTCAATGTGATCCTATATAAATTTCATACAATCATCACAATGTCATTGTATGCACCTTGGATGCACCCCAGTGAGGGTGAACCAAGTAAAAATTGTGTGTCCTTGTGCATTATTATTTTTTACATTCATTGAATTATAATCTAATAAAATTGGAATGGATTCGATCAAAATTTAATATATTAGCATATGAAGATACCTATTTCATAAAAAGGTTAACATCCAATAGGCTGGGATGGATTTTTAATAGAATATCCATACCCTGATTTCCCCCCAATATTTATGGGTACCTATTCTTTTTTTGGACCTAACAATTGGTACGATATGATATGTTTCTTTTGTCAGATTCTCTTGCTATGACTTTGTTCAGTAGATTTTTGAAGTTAAAGACACAATTTTATCTTATCTTAGGGTACTAGTGAAATGGTATGAACATTAAATGATATTAAGAATCATATTACAATTCCCAAGTTTGGAAGTGTCTGCGAAAAGTGAGTGATTCAGTTTAAGGAAACAAAAAATGTACTAAATAAAGAACTAGACAGATCGTATAGTTAAACTATTCACTTTTTCAATATTGTTGATGTAATGATTGAAGAACATGATATTCCAAGATATGTCGGTTCTACTAATGATGAAGAAATTGAAAAAATGAAAAAAGTGGATACTTTTCAAAAAATAAAAGAATTAGATTAGAAACTGGATGAATAATGTAAATCTAAAAAAAATCTATATCCATGTGTAGTAAATTAAAGTAAAAAATATTAATGTTTATAATAATAGAATTTTAGTAGTCTCTACTAATCTGTGGGAGAATAATGATTTCAAAGATTAATAACTATAAAATATATCTTCCTTTATAAAAAACACAAAGCTGATGAGTAGGGGATGAATACAAATTTATACGAAATTCAAATTCTCAATGAAAGGAATTATGATCCTACCAACCATTTATCTTAACTAGTTCTAGATCACTGAAGTATACAATAAGAGAGTAGATGTTTTGTTGATTCTATTGCTCAGAGAAAATGTAAAATAAAGGTGGAAAGTGGAATTGTGGATAATCTCACCTGATAATTAGAATATGAGAAAATTAGTGATAAGAATATAAAGATAGAACTTAATTATCAACATGAATCAATGGATATAAAGATTCAAAAACTATGATAAGGGATATAATTGATGATGAAATAAGTGGAGAAATATAATTCCAATGGTAAGAAAAAATTTAACAATTCTTTTCATTTAGTATTTGAATATACTTCAGCAGGTGATAATGCAATGAAATGAAAATATTCTATTTATGATGAGAAACAATAACATATTTTCTCATCTCAAAGGTTATACAGTTTGGAATAAACCTATTTTGGGTATGATGAACTCTATCCAATGAATGATAAGATGAGTTTTGTGAACAATTATTGAAAAATAAAATATCTTATAGATACTGGAAAAGACCGTAAAATGTTTTTACAGAATTTAATTATATCATGAGCTATTTCTGTGAGATTTATGGTCATACACCATGTTTTTAAAAGAATTTTGGGAATATATTTCATCATGAGAAGATTGAAATATTTCTAAATCATATAATAAGAAGATGTATCATGAGAAATCTGAATGATGAGTCTCTCAGAATAATGTATCCATAAAATACTAATATTGTGGAAGTGTAGGAAACACCATGACTTTGTGTTAAGAATATTACGAGTTAAATGTTAAAAGAAAAACTCATACTATCTCAACATCTCAACCTAGAAATTATGACATGATGTATGCCTTTTGTGGATGACGTATTATAAGTTCAAATAATAGGAATTTTGAATGACAGTGTTGCAATAAGAATAAAGGCAATAAAAATGAACCTAGAAAGAGATCCCTAAAAATGAAATTTTATAATGAGATATATTATATTGTAAGACAATAAGAAAAGTTTGATAATAGTTTTACATCCTCATGGTAATGACAAAGAGGTCAACAAAAGGAATTTCAATCACCACCACTATTACACATACAAAAACACTATTGCAAAGAATATGAACAAAGATGGGTGAAAAATGTAGGATATTCTTTAGTTGTAATTAAGAATAGTTTATTTTCAATGGAATACTCAACCCTAATAGGATTGGGTGGCAGGACTAATATTATTGATAAAAGAAAAATGAGTAAATAATTATTTAGAAAATCCATATGCCATTCCATATGGAATGAAGTGGAGGAAATATAAAAACCCCTCCAATGGAGGAAGAAGATAGAGTATATGAATAATGATAATAATCCTTCTTAAAAAAATTGTGATAAAAAATGACATATCAGTGGATTATCACAAAATTAAAATTCTACAAATGGGTTTAAACTTATAAAATGTGAAAAATTCCAAGCCTATCAAATCTAAATATAAAAAAATTCTTACAATAGGGGTAGATTATTGTTATTCATATGGATATAATAGTTGATGTATGATGGTCATTTGGAATAATAATAAAAATAGTACAGTTCTTCATAAGAATGAGTCAAAGCGTTTATCCATCATGATAAACCCCAATCCTCTTCTTGAATATTACAGAGGTTCCCCTAACAAAATGTGTATAAATTATATTAAATAATGTTGAAGTGTTTCAAGATCATGGGGAGATATGATCCAAGGGGAATTGAACTCAAAATATGAAATGTGGTAATTTGAAGTCATTTATAATGTCAACTGATTCAAATCAATTACTAGATATGAAAAAAAAATTAAAGATGAATTTCATAAATGTATATAATATTATATGGATACATAAGATATGTTGAAGAAATTTAGTGAAATGGAAAATACTGACATTATTAACTTTATCTATTATTTCCTATACCTATTTCCAACTCCTTAACATTATCAGTTTTGTTTTTGGAACACTTCTAAGTGGTGAAATCATATAAGAAAAATATAATTGGAGATAACTAAAACAGAAAATTTTATTGACTTAAGGATGATTCTCAATCCTATAATCACCAACGAAGAAATGATGCATGAGAAGATGAATATTTTTTGGGCCTAAATAGTGGGTCTAACAACTAGATATGTTAGATAACATAGCGGTATTGTCTCTCATAATCAGATAGAGAATGTCAATGGTATAAAAATGATGAATTTTTATCTTCAAGAAACCCGACTATGGAACAAGAATTAATAGTTATATATTTCATGATTGACTATTTTTCTCTAACAATGTGGTATTAGTTTTTTTCAATATACCAAGAAAATATGAAAGAATAATGGAAATGGTTCCACCAGAATCTATTAATGTTGTGGAAAGAAATAATGTCACTAATGTAGAGAATGATTAGAATCTTAAATAACACAGTGAATAGTTTCTTGATGATAGTGAAAAACATATTAAACTCAAGGGGAGATGAAGTGGAAAATGATTATTTGTAAAGATATACTAATGATAAGTAGGTAAAAGATATTAGTGATGTAACACCCCGAGCTTCCATGATTCGCTTCTCATTCAAAAATGCAATAGCTTGCATTGTACGCAACTTCGAGTTCTAAAACACCGCGACTAATCAAAGTAGCCGTTATGAATAGTAATAACCACTTTTTAAATTTATAGAAATTTTATATTTCAAAATGGACTTCATTTTTGTATTCCTAATATTGAAATTAGCCTACGTTGAATTTTTTGTAATTTTATGAGAACTTCCATTTTTTATGAATAGTGAAAAATACTTAAAAAAAACTTTTTTAATCAAAATAATTTATAGTGATAAATTATACTATTGAGTGGTTTTAGTGTATTATTAGAATATATTTTTACCATTTTATCCAATTGTGGTCATTAGAATTAACTTAACATTGAAATTGGGCATGAACAATTGTCAATCTTTTGATATAAATTGTTTCTTAAAAACACGCTATTTGTTGTGACAGCGAGAATTAATTATAAAATTAATTAATGAAACTTATATTTTTGGAATTTTGTAAAATAGACATCATTTTTGAATTCGGAATATCAATTATAGCTTAGGGTGAAATTTTGGCATTGTTCTGAAAAACTTCAATTTTTTGATGAATAGTGAAACCACTAAGTGGTAGTTAAATAACTGATTTTTCGTTTAAATGATATGTTACCACCTCTGTGATTTGATTTTCAAAAATCCGACATACATGGTTGTCATTATGAAGTAAAATGTGGTTCAATGAGATTAAAATAATTTTTGGTGAATAGTAACTTTTAAGTTCTTTATTGCGATTAGAGGTAATTTGTGTAGTTTAAGGTAAAAATAATGTTTTAATAATATGAGATGAGATTGACACATGTCCTACCCTCATTGGATGTGCCATGGCAGACAAATAAAATCCATGGGTCAACTTGGGGACCCCATGGAGCCACTTTAGTTGGAAAATGACATAAATACCTTTTATTTAATGTTAAAGTAAAAAATGACACACACATGAAATGTTTTACTAAACCAATTTTTACATTAGGTTATAAAAGTCATATTTTTGACTATAAATAATTATTGGAAAGCTAAAAAGATTTCCTACATCATAGTATTTTTTTATAATTTTTATAAATTAATTAAATTAAATTATTTATGACATCTTTATGATGCAGCGATGACCTCATTATTTAACGATTTTAATAAAATGAAAAGATAATGTACAATCCAATGCATACACTTGTCCAAAGATTATTGGATGGGTAGATTTAGAACCCTTATCACCTTATCCACTAATTATATAAGTGTGGGACCTTTATAATCCGAAATGCATTTTATAATAATTTAAAATTTCCTTACTTTCCAAGAGTGCCCCTCCTCTCCTCTTATAAAATGCCCCCACCTCTACCACCTCATTCACACATTCAAGCCATTTGTCTCGTCCAAACTCTGCCCAAATACTCTCCCAACTTCCCCCTCTTTCTCCTAGAAGCCTCACTTTGGGCAGAACTCTTCCCGAGGAAGCCTTTGGCTCAAATCAAAAAGAGTTACCCGATTTTGAGGTAATGTCTTCTCTAATGTTGTTTTGTTTTATTTTTTTTTCTCCAACCCCCTAAACTCTTTTTATTCATTTCTTTTGTAACAACACCAGTATCATCAATATACTAGGATGTTGTTATAATAAGGATTCGAGCTACACTTACACACACCTACATCTAATGGTTAAAGAACATACGGTTTCTGTGGATGGCGAATTTCTGCCTCACGAAACGATGATTGTTAAACACTCATATAACACGTTCAAAGGTGGCCATTAAGATGTCACTATATTTATATATGATATATAATAAGTTTATGTTTTACTTATGCTTCTGTATTTCTCATTTATGGAATACTTTATGATTTCTATTATGGGTAAACGCGATAATTTTATTTTAGGAAGTGCGGACTACCGCCCCCTCAAAGTGATTTGAATCGTTAATGCCATATGTGGGATGTATAAAGGATGGAGTAAATGGTATTATACACTATATTATACTAGAATTATATTATACATTTATATCCTTATGATTTCATTCCATTAAATACGAAATTGAAATGAAAGTAGCGTTCATGCGTACGTACGGCTTACCGTCTCCATGAACAATGCATTTCATTTCTTACCTCTAAATGTTACGTAATATTATAAATGAATGTATATACTTGATATATATGATATATATGACATTTAAATCATGAATATAATTCTGGAGATAATGGATATTCTACCACATAAACAACTTGTAATTATAAGAAGTTTATTGTTGACTCAAGTACCAAAGATCGACAAAACGACCGTTATTAACTTAAAAAATTACATACTGTTCATATCATTGTAATAAGTGATATAAAAAGGATAATGAAATTGAAAATGGTTCTTAATAAGGTATATGTTAACTCTAGTTTATTATTCAGGAGGTTAAAGAACGGTCGAGTCAAGTCGGACACGAGTTAAGGGAACTTCTTAACCCAATTTCTCTTCTTTGGGTTAATCTCCTACTTTCAAATTATGTCAGGATATTATTATGTCCTGTTTTGTATTTTCACTTTCTTCATGTGTACCAATTGTGAATACACATAATAGATCTATTTTATTTTTAAAATGATCTTTTTAAGTACTTCGTCTCAATCTCCTTTCATTGAAGCATATTTGGTTTTATACACAACTTTCATTTATATAGTGTATAAACCCCTTTGACTTTTACGTTTATTAAAAAGAATTTCTTTTATAATTATGTGATTTTTAAATGATTTCAAAAAAGAGATATTTCTCTCCAATATATGAAAATCCAGTGAAAATGTATACGTATTTAACGCAAGCTTAAAAATGTTTTCAGAAAACCCGACTCTCGAGTGTGGTAGACAGGAAGGGATTGGGCATGGACCCATCATGGCCTGTAATTAGTCGAGAAGTCTCAGAATTAGTTATTTTGTTTTCAGAAGCTTGCATAATGATTTCAGAAAAACACTGGATTATATTTGATCAATTTTAATGGTATGTATCTTCTAAAAAATTACATCGGTAGGTCTCATGAGACAACTAGACGTGGAATTGGCCGAGGTCCTTTTCCAATTTGATTTATGGTTTTGGCCGAGGCCTTAATCATTTTAGACGTCTTGGCCGAGGCCTTGAAAAAATGTTTCAGAATGTCTGGCATTATACATTCCCTCATTATGAAAGTGGTTATTGATATTTCATGTGATTATTCGACCAGTAGAATATCCACGTGAATAAGTAAATGGCATTATCTCATTTTAATTTTGCCATATTATGTTGAAGTTCATGTTTAAAAGGATTTTGTTTTAGTTAAGCAATGCCTTAAATGTTAATGTTTATTTATGAAAGCTTCCGCAATATTGTTATCCTTACTGAGCATCTGAGCTCACCCCTTTCAATGTTTTAATATTTTTCAGTATGTAAAGAAGTATAAAATGAATGACCTGCAGGGATAATATAAGGGGATATGAAGGGAAGATGTTGTAGTTTTGTTTTACTTTATGATGTAATGTATGACTTATGAATGTATCTAGTGTTTCCAAGGCTACTAAACTAATCGGTCTTTAGAGACATGATCTTTTGTGATCATGTCAATGTTACGAAGTAATGCACCGACTCTGGGTAGCTGGGGTCGGGGCGTTGTAGTTGGTATCAGAGGCAGTTTAGTACTAACCTTGGAAGATAGATTTAGATAAACTCTGATTAGAGCACATAGCCCGAAGATAGACTTTGAGGATTAGTATAGAAGAACTTCCTAGAATTTTGGTATTGTAGAGATGTTGTGAGTTTTCCGAGAAATACATCCCTGTCTGGATACGAGCAGGTAGAGGCGGCTCTGGCACAGATGTACCTAGGGGTAAAACCCGAAAACACTGCTTTGAGCTAGACTCGAACAGGAACTGGTGCACGACAACGGGCCTTTCTGCACTCTTGGTTACGACACTCCCGGGGGATATGCTTAGGATAATTCTCATTTTCTTTACAAACCACTATGAAGCGTTATGAGTATATAATTCCTCAAAGTAAACATTTTTATGGATTATATCCATAAATAGTTCAATTTATGTTAAGTATCTTACAAGTATGGAATTATGTATTTTGATTCATAAACTAGTATAGTTTATGCCATTGTTTAGAAATGGCGCCTAGTGGAAGAAATGGAAACCGTATCAATGCACGCACTCTGTGCATGGATTTCCCTCCTTCTCAAGATAATTATTGTGGAGCTGGAGATACAACTGGTGTTGATCAACTTATTACCATACTGGGACAACTCACTCAGGTTATGAATAATAACCTTACTCGTATGGATCACCCTGATCCACAACGTGGAGGATCAATGTTAGACCGCTTCATGAGGCAACAACCACCAACATTTAATGGGGGTACAAATCCATTAGTGGCTGAGAAATGGATAAACTCCTTAGAGAAAATATTCCACGCCTTGGGGAGTAGCGAAAGGGAGAAGGTTATCATGGCAGTTTACCGCCTCACTGGAGATGCCGATCAATGGTGGTCATTGATTCAAAATACAAAGGAAGATGATGACATATATAATATGGAATGGAGGGAGTTCAAAGATCTTTTCTTGGAAAAATACTTTCCTCATGACCATAGAGAAGATATGGAAAGGCAATTTCTAAGTCGGAGACAAAAGGAGGATGAGAATGTCGCAAAGTATGAGGCCAAATTTACAAGGTTGATGAGGTATGCTGTAGATTATATATGTAACCCAAGAAGTAAGATTGATCGTTTCTTTGATGGGTTAAAACCATTTCTCCGTCGAGCTTTAGTATCACAATCGTTCTTAACATACGAAGATATTCTCTCATGTGCTATCAAGACAGAAAAGGAATTCTCTAAGTCTTATGACATCAAAGTAAAGCAAGAGAAGAAGATAACGGTGGAACAAGAGACAGATAAAGGGAAAAAGGGAAAGAAGGATTTTCCATTATGTGATAATTGTGGGAAGAATCACCCTGGTACTTGCCTAAAAGGAATGAGAGTTTGTTATAAATGTGGCGGAAAAGGTCACCAGGCGCGTGATTGCAAGGGAAAGAAAGAGGCTATCAATCTTGAATGCTACAATTGTAGGGAAATGGGGCATTATGCAAATGAATGTCCTAAGCGTCAGGGAAACATACCTCAGAAAAGGCTAAGGGATCAAGGAAAATCTTATGTTGTTACTACAATTGAAGAAGAATAACTAATGTATTGGTTCTTTTGGACTCATGGATTATATTCGGGTTATTAGAATAATGTGATATATATATAAGGATTGTACTGCAGTACTTGTTGATTTCATTAAGGTTTTAATATGATTAAGGTAATCATATTTTTAGTATGTGACAAAAAGAGAAACTTTAATTTGTTTGGGGAATCTGATAAATTGATTTTGGAATTAAGAGACCTTTTAGAGAAAGTCTGGACATAGGTATTTTGGATAACTATAAAGGTTGGAGTGGATTAAGTTGATATTTGGATAGTATTCTTTAAGGTAAAAAAATTTATGAAGATTATTTTTGGAATATTATGATACTATAGTTTTAGGAAAAGGACAACCTGCAGGGTGGGGCATAACCCGTCGCGTCGGACAAAGATGCTGGAATCGAACCCACAATCATAGTGCGACATGCCTTTATTTCCTACCACTAGCCTACAGGAAGTCCCGGGTTATTAAAAAGTAATTTTACTAATCTAAATAGAATGTGTAAACATTTGGAACCTTATACAATTAGGATAAGTATAATATTTTTGAGTTCTATTATCTTTTTGAGTAAAAGATGAGTTGAAGGTTGAAACTCTAATTGTCATGCATAAATATATATATACCTATCTCTTATTCAATGAATAAATTAATTCTTAATCTTTAGTAAAGGGATATTAAAACAAAAAAATGTGTTATCCTAATACCTTATGTCTTGTTGAACTGATGATATTTTAAATCAACATAGATTGAAGGCTTTGAGTCCCTCAATTTGACAGTTGATTGTGATTGATGACCTCAATCACTCCCTACAAATATTTACGTTTTTCCTCCAATTATATGTCTCTAATTGCCACCAATGTTCTCCTAATCATGATCATAATTGGGTGGTGACATTTTCATTTCCCTTTCCCTCTTATTAAGGCTAAATTTTATTAATCTTATTTCCAATGTGGGTTTTCCACAAAGGTATTTTCTCTTTTCAACCATTTATTTTCAAATAAAAAAAGTTGAAATTGCGAGGACGCAATTTATTGAAGGAGGGGAGAATGTAACACCCCGAGCTTCCATGATACACTTCTCATTCAATAATGCAATAGCTTGCATTGTACGCAACATCGAGTTCTAAAACACCGCGACTAATCAAAGTAGCCGTTATGAATAGTAATAACCACTTTTTAAATATATAGAAATTTTATATTTCAAAATGGACTTCATTTTCTTATTCCTAATATTGAAATTAGCCTATGTTGAATTTTTTGTAATTTTCTGAGAACTTCCATTTTTTATGAATAGTGAAAAATACTTAAAAACAAATTTTTTAATCAAAATAATTTATAGTGATAAATTATACTATTGAGTGGTTTTAGAGTATAATTAGAATATATTTTTACCATTTTATCCAATGGTGGTCATTATAATTAACTTAACATTGAAATTGGGCATGAACAATTGTCAATCTTTTGATATAAATTGTTTCTTAAAAACACGCTATTTGTTGTGACAGCGGGAATGAATTATAAAATTAATTAATCCAACATATATGTTTGGAATTTTGTAAAATAGACATCATTTTTTAATTCGGAATATCAATTATAGCTTAGGGTGAAATTTTGGCATTGTTCTGAAAAACATCAATTTGTGATGAATAGTGAAACCACTAAGTGGTAGTTAAATAAATGATTTTTCATTTAAATAAAATGTAACCACCTCTGTGATTTGATTATCAAAAATCCTATATACATGGTTGTCATTAAGAAGTAAAATGTGGTTCAATGAGATTGAAATAAGTTTTGGTTAATAGTAACTTTTAAGTTCTTAATTGCGATTAGAGGTAATTAGTGTAGTTTAAGGTAAAAATAATGTTTTAATAATATGATATGAGCTTGACACATGTCCTACCCTCATTGGATGTGCCATGTCCGACCAAGAAAATCCATGGGTCAACTTGGGGACCCCATGGAGCCACTTTAGTTGGAAAATGACATAAATACCTTTTATTTAATGTTAAAGTAAAAAAAGACACAAACATGAAATGTTTTACTAAAACAATTTTTACATTGGGTTATACAAGTCATATTTTTGACTATAAATAATAATTGGAAAGATAAAAATATTTCCTACATCATAGTATTTTTTTATAATTTTTAGACATTAATTAAATTAAATTATTTATGACATCATTATGATGCAGCGATGACCTCATTATTTAACGATTTTAATAAAATGAAAAGATAATGTACAATCCAAGGCATACACTTGTACAAAGACTATTGGATGGGTAGATTTAGAACCCTTATCACCTTATCCACGAATAATATAAGTGTGGGACCTTTAGAATCCGAAAAGCATTTTATAATAATTTAAAATTTCCTTACTTTCCAAGAGTGCCCCTCCTCTCCTCTTATAAAAGGCCCCCACCTCTACCACCTCATTCACACATTCAAGCCATTTGGATCGGCCGAACTCTGCCCAAATACACTCCCAACTTCCCCCTCTTACTCCTAGAAGCCTCACATTGGGCAGAACTCTTCCCAAGTAAGCCTTTGGCTCAAATCAAAAAGAGTTACCCGATTTTGAGGTAATGTCTTCTCTAATGTTGTTTTGTTTTATTTTTCTTCTCCAACCCCCTAAACAATTTTTATTCGTTTCTTTTGTAACAACACCAGTATCCTCAATATACTAGGATGTTTTTATAAGAAGGATTCGAGCTACACTTACACACACCTGCATCTAATGGTTAAAGAACATACGGTTTCTGTGGATGGAGAATTTCTGCCTCACAAAACGATGATTGTTCAACACTCATATAACACTTTCAAAGGTGGCCATTAAGATGTCACTATATTTATATATGATATATAATATGTTTATGTTTTACTTATGCTTCTTTATTTCTCATTTATGGCATACTTTATGATTTACATTATGAGTAAACGCGATAATTTCATTTTAGAAGTGCGGACTACCGCCCCCTCAAAGTGATTTGAATCGTTAATGCCATATGTGGGATACATAAAGGATGGAGTAAATGGTATTATACACTATATTATACTGGAATTATATTATAAATTTATATCATTATGATTTCATTCCATTAAATACGAAATAGAAATGAAAGTAGTGTTCCTGCGTACGTACCGCTTACCGTCTCCATGAACGGTGCATTTCATTTCTTACCTCTAAATGTTACGTAATATTATAAATGAATGTATATACTGGATATATATGATATATATGAAATCTAAATCATGAATATAATTCTGGAGATAATGGATATTCTACCACATAAACAACTTGTAATTATAAGAAGTTTATTGTTGACTCAAGTACCAAAGATCGACAAAACGACCGTTATTAACTTAGAAAATTACATAATGTTCATATCATTGTAATAAGTGATATAAAAAGGATAATGAAATTGAAAATGGTTCTTAATATGGTATATATTAACTCTAGTTTATTATTCAGAAGGTTAAATAATGGTCGTGTCAAGTCGGACACGAGGTAAGGGAACTTCTTAACCCAATTTCTATTCTTTGGGTTAATCTCCTACTTTTAAATTATGTCATGATATTATTATTTCCTATTTTGTATTTTTACTTTCTTCATGTGTACCTATAGTGAATAAACATAATAGATCTATTTTAATTTAAAAATGATCTTTTTAAGTACTTCGTCTCAATCTCTTTTCATTGAGGCATATTTGGTTTTATACACAACATTCATTTATATAGTGTATAAACCACTTTGACTTTTACATTTATTCAAAAGGTTTTCTTTTATAATTATGTGATTTTTAAATGATTTCAAAAAAGAGATATTTCTCTCCAATATATGAAAATCTAGTGCAAATGTATACGTATTTAACACAAGCTTAAAAATGTTTTCAGAAAACCCGACTCTCGAGTGTGGTAGACCAAAAGGGATTGGGCATGGACCCATCATGGCCTGTAATTAGTTGAGAAGTCTCAGAATTAGTTATTTTGTTTTCAGAAGCTTGCATAATGTTTTCAGAAAAACACTGCATTATATTTGATCAATTTTAATCGTATGTATCTTCTAAAAAATTAATCGTTAGGTCTCATGAGACAACTAGACGTGGAATTGGGAGAGGCCCTTTCCCAATTTGATTTATGGTTTTGGCCGAGGCCTTAATCATTTTAGACGTCTTGGCCGAGGCCTTGACAAAATGTTTCAGAATGTCTGGCATTATACATTCCCTCATTATGAAAGTGGTTATTGATATTACATGTGATTATTCGACCAGTAGAATATCCACGTGAATAAGTAAATGGCATTATCTCATTTTACTTTTTCCATATTATGTTGAAGTTCATGTTTAAAAGGCTTTTGTTTTAGTTTTACATTTCCTTAAATGTTAATGTTTATTTATGAAAGCTTCCGCAATATTGTTATCCTTACTGAGCATCTGAGCTCACCCCTTTCAATGTTTTAATATTTTTCAGGACGTGAATAAGTATAATATGAATGACCTGTAGGGATAATATAAGGGGATATGAAGAGAAGATGTTGTATTTTTGTTTTACTTTATGATGTAATGTAAGACTTATGAATGTATCTAGTGTTTCCAAGGCTACTAAACTAATCGGTCTTTCGAGACTTGATCTTTTGTGATCATGCCAATGTTACGAAGTAATGCACCGACTCTGGGTAGCTGGGGTTGGGGCATTACAAGTGATGAGAAATGTGTTCAAGATATGAATAAATAGCTTGAACAATTATAAGAAAAACATATATGGGAGATAGTTTTGAGGAAAAAATATAATAATTCCATTGTGACTAAGTGGTCATTTTTCAATATAGTGAAAGAATATGGTATGTTAATTCAAAAGAAAGTATGAATTGTGTTCAAAGGGTACACTTAGATAAATGGTATCTATTTTGATGAAACTTTTGAACCGATGTTTAGGTTATAGACAATCGGGAAATTATTTACCAATGTAGTACTAGTAATGTTCAATTTTTTCTAGATGGATGTCAGGTCCTCATTTTTTAATGGATTTTTGGAAGAAGACGTTTATATTGAGAGGGTGGATGGTTTTCTTATTTATGAAGATAATAACAGATCTTTTCATCTATGTAATGATTTATATTGTTAGAAGTAAGAACCAATATCAAGGTATTAGAGGCAAGATCAATTTTTTAAGAAGCATGGTTTTTGGTGTGGGTGATTTGATTACAATATTTATTTTAACAATAAATGTAATCAAAGGATGGTAATACTATTTTATTAAATGTACATAATAATTTGGGTAATAGAAGAAGAATAGTTTAGATATTTTCATCAATACATGAAAAGTTATTTCAAAATGACCATTATTAGTGAACTAACATTTTTCATTGGATACAAGTAACACCAGGAAAAAAAATGGAACATTCTTTTCTCCATTGAAATATTCCAGGGAGGCTTTAATAAGATTTAAAATAGATAGTTCAATGATATGAAGACAATGATAGATAAATAGATGAAACTATCCTGAGATGATGATGGAAATGAAGATAATTTCATAAAATAAAAGAAAATCATTGGTAGTCTATTATACCTTCCACTGAAAAGAGATGATTCTTATGCTGAAAAGAATACTTCAGTATATCAAGGTTACAACGGATTGCGATTTGATGTATAATGATAAAAATTAGCCTGTGTTATTAGGATATTCATGTAATTCCCTGACCACAGTTACCCAGAGTCAGTGCATTATTTTAATACATTTTCATGCTTACAAATAATCAAGCCCCAAAGGACTGATCGGTATAGTAGTCTTGGAAAATAGATTAAATAAATGAACATTACATTACACATTAGAAAATAAAACACAACAA
This sequence comes from Viscum album, assembly GCA_963277665.1. Taxonomy (NCBI): domain Eukaryota; kingdom Viridiplantae; phylum Streptophyta; class Magnoliopsida; order Santalales; family Viscaceae; genus Viscum; species Viscum album. The sequence goes on along the minus strand of OY728133.1, from coordinate 937,495,323 downwards.
AAATCATCCTTTGAGAACACCATTAATGCTTTTTCTTAACTCTTCTTATCAATAATAATACACTTCTTGAAATCATAGGAAAATAGAACATAATAATGAGATGAGATTAGATGCTCAGTAAGGATAACAATATAGCAGAACCTTTTACAAAGATGTGTAAACATTTAAGGAAATGTATTATACTAAAACAAAATCCTTTTAAACATAAAAATTAGTATAATATGGAAAATATAAATCAAATAATTCCATTTACTTATTCACATGGATAATCTTCTAGTCAAATAATTACACACAATATCAATAGACAATTTCATAATAATGGAATGCATAATGTCGGACTTCATAGTCACATGTCAATGCCTTGTGCCAAGACTATAAATAATATTTTGTCAAGGACTTCTGCCAAGACACTAGTTTGTATCATGAGACCTACAGATTCATCGAGGAGATATAGTGGTCCCCACCCGTCACTTACTATGTCCAATTCATTCCTCATATGAAAAGGTTTAATCATAACATAAACATTCGTATTAAAACTAGCATACAAAATTTTAATACATTATCCATAAACCATTAATGGTATAAAAATTACACATCCACATTCAAACAAAACAAAAAACCTCTAATACAATATGGAATATTTTTATCATAATAAATCATCCTCGATCAAGATTAATATTCTGTAAAGGATATTGAAATAATTGAAAATGATTAGTAAAAACACTTTGAGATAAATATACCTTTTTCATGAAATCATTTTAAATGTCACACAATTTATAAAAGAAGTCATTTAAAATATATTTTTGAGTCAAAGTGTCCCATAGCACTTTGAAACTTTTGAAAATAATTAACATTTTAAAACATTCATGTCCTTATAAATAAATCCTTAAAACCATTTTGAAAACATGGACATTAATGATAATGGTTTAGAAAAATAAATAATTAAAACATTTAAAATGATATTTTAATTGAAGAGACCCTTAAAAATAATCATTTTTAAAACACTTTTATGAAACTTGGACATTGATAACAGATATGTCCGAATAATAACTTACACAAACACAATCTTGAATAATAATGTGATTGAGGAATTTTCCCTTACCATGCACATTCCTTTTGTCGAGAGTATGTTTGAACTCCTGTATAATGACCACAGTATCTTATTAACTTATAACTAAACCATATTACTATTTATTATATCATTCATGATTCATTTATTACTTTATACTACCCATTTAATTATTATTTCCATGTTAAATTAACATTTCGGTAATAATCACTTTATTTATCATACGTGTTTTAACTTGTTATTCTTGATCGTATCATTTAAATCATGATTTAAATACTTAAAGAATATACACCATGATTTAAATATCATATATATTTAGAATATAAATATTTAGAATAGATAGATATATGAAATTGAAGGAATTATTTATGGAGACGGAAGGTCGTACGAACGCCTAAACGATGTTTCCATTTTCATATCGTATTGTACATAAATAAGTAAATAAGATATATGTAAGTATATCCAGATATATATATATCTCTAGTATAATTATTATTTCATATATTACATACTTATTAATAATATATATTTTATAATCATCATTGAATGGTGAACATGGAAATGAAACTCATTACGTCGTGGAGACGGTAATCCGTACATACGCACGACCGAAAATATAATTTTATTGATGGTAAAATTGTATGTAATTGAATGTAACATAATATATATAGAATCATTAAAATGTTATATATATAATTTAAATAAGTTATACTACTTATTAATCCCATCCAAATAATGAAATGTTTGAATAACAAACTACACCACTACGTGGAGACGGTAAACCGTACGAATGCATGTATGGTGACTTTGTCATTTATAGGATTGATAGAATAAGGAATATATTTGTAACATTTTTATAATAACGTCATAGTATTTATAAGGTAGTGTATTTATTATTTTGGTATGGTAATAACAAAGAAAGGGGAAGTGAAAGAAGAAATGAACTTTGAAGAGGGTGGTGAAATTATTACCTCTTCTTCTTGTGTTTCCTTTTGAGTTGCTCTAAAGGGATCCTTGGGTGGGATTTATGATCAAATTAATGAGTTTAGGTTTAATTTAGGGATTTTTGGATGCTATTTGGGCTGTTTTGGCCGAGAAACATGGCTTTAGAGGTGTGATTTTGAGATAAGGGGAAGTTCCCTTTTCTAAGAGGGGTGAGGGACACATTGAGAAAAGATTAAAATATTAATTTATTATACAATCATATTCAGTTTATAATGGATTAAAATGAATCTATTTAGTGAATTAGGTGGTTATGAGTCAAAATATTATCAACAAATAGTTTTTAAATAAATTTAGGTTACTATTTTAACCTTATCTTTTATATTTAACTCTTAGTTGAATAGTTTAACTTTTACTGTGTCTTCTTGTATTCTTACACTACATGCTTAATAAAATTACTATAAACTTCCAAGAGAACCTCAAGAGGCTAATTAATGAAATATATAATATTATTTAATCCCTTTGGCCAAACCTTAGATTATTATTATTATTATATCAAACAATAATATAGTTTTTGTTTTAAAAAACTATTTTATATCAATTTCGACACTATTTGGTATTTGTTTTATGTTTAAATCATAACATCATTATTACTTGGGAAAAAATTGATTGAATCAACCCTAACATATAATATTAACCTATAAAATTAGTGGAATTTATCAGAAGTCTCAAATTACATTTATTTGATTATTTATAATATTAATTATTTTAATATATTATTAATAAAGTAATTACCACATCATCACTGTGTCATAAATTAATTTAATTATTTAATGTATAAAAATTATAAATGAAATTAAATATTCTATCAAATACTTCTATATTTAAAATTAATATTTATATTTGAATTTATCTTATGTCCAACCTTATATTAAAAATGTTTTTTCATAAAAACTTTAATTTAACACTTTTAACTCTTCCTTAAATTAAATAATAATAAATGTATTAATCTAACCCAACTACACCTAAAAGATCATATTTTTTCCTAATGTTTTTTTCAGTCGAATTACACTTATGGAATAGAATCAGTATATGTGTTTGGTTATTTATAATATCATTTTTACACTTAATTACCATATTTAGTTTTCATTGTGGTAAATAAAAGTAAAAGGTTACAATTCACCAAAAATTATTTTCATCTTATTGAACCAAATTTTATTTACTAAGGTTAACCATGTCTCTCAGATTTTTGAAATTCAACGCACATAAGTGGTAAAATTATGTTTTATGCAAATTTTTAAATGCTCCTAGAATGTGGGAAAATTACGGTAAAAAGATCAATAAAAATTTATATATCTAAACTTATTATAAAATGAATCCAATAAATTAAATTTATGATATATACATATTATGTATCTATTTTAACCAAAAATAAAATAAAATAAAATAATTAATTACTAAAATAAAAATTCGGTTTTAAACAAAAATGTAGTGTTTTTCACTTTTCATCAAAAATTTATAGTTTTCAAGAAATATACAAAAAATTTACCCTAAGGTAATTTTGATGTTTCAAATTAAAAAATGAAGACAATTTTTCCAAATTCAGGACATAAAACATTCATTTATTAATTTATAAATAATTCCCGTTGTCAAAACCAAAAAACAGGTTTTAAAAAAAAAGTAAAAACTATCAAAAGATTGACATGTGTTTATGTCAAATTTAAAATTTTAAATTACCTATAATTACCAAAATTGTATTGAATAATAAAAATATAATCTAATTATACTTCAAAACTATTCAATTAAATAATTTAACACTATAAACTATTTCAATTTAAAAAGTTGATTTCAATAAAAACATAGTGTTTTTCACTATTCATCAAAATATGAAATTTATTAGAAAATTAAAAAAAGTATATCCAAACTCAATTTTTATGTCCTGATTAAAAAGAATAATTTAATTTCATTAAACTAAATATATAAAAGTGTAAAATATTGGTTTCAAAAAAGGTTCTCCATTAAAAGGCGGTAAAATTGAATTTTTTTTAAAATACTCCTTTTATCTGAAAAAAATGAATTTTTTCTTATATTATTTCTAAGAAACACATAATATTGATGTTAAAATCATATACAGTATATAAGAATCAAAATTCAGTTAATACTATTCATAGCCACTTTTTTAATGGTGAGTTTAATAAGTTGTGGTGTGCTCAAACTTGGTGTTGTGTGTAACACAAGATATTGAATTACATTCATGAGATAATGTACTATTAAATCTTAGGATGTTACATTCTCCACTCTTTCAATATATTTTTTCCGCACAATTTGAAATTGTTCTTTGAAAATAAATGGTTAATAATAGAAGAAATACCTTTTTGGAAAACCCACATTAAAAATTGGATTAATAAAATTTACTCTTAATAAGAGGGTATGAGAAATGAAAAATTCACCACCAAATTATGATCTCGATTTGGTGAACATTATTGGAAATTTCAGAAACATAATTAGAGGGAAAACATAAATATTTACAGGGAGAGATTGTGGTCATCAATCACAAACAGGTGTAAAATTGATGGCCTCAAATCCATCAATCTAAGATGATGTAAAATATCATTGTTTCAACAAAACATAATGTAAGAACAATTTTTTTTTTAGATAAAAGATGTATTTTTCAAAAAATAAAACTTTACAACCTTTTAATGGTGAAACCTTTATAAAACCAATATTTTACACTTTTATATATTCAATTTAATGAAATTATATTTTTTTATATTCGGGACATACAAATTTAGTTTAGATAAATTTTTTGTACTTTTTGATAACTTTCATATTTTGATGAATACTGAAAAATACTATGTTTTAATTGAAAACAATTTTTTATAGAAATAATTTATAGTGATATGTTATGCATTTTAATGGTTTGGGAGTATAATAATGGTATATTTTTATCATTTATTACAATTTCGGTCATTATAAGTAATTTCACATTTAAATATGACCAAAACACATATAAATCATTTGATAGTTATTACTTTTTAAAAACCTGCTTTTTGGTTTTGATAAAGAGAATTAATTTTAAATTTATAAATTCAACTTCTATGTATGGAATTTGGTAAAATATATTTCAATTTATAATTCTGAATATCAAAATTATGTTAGGGTATATTTTTAGGATTTTTTCTAAAAAAATTCAATTTTTGATGAATATTGAAAAACACTGCGTTATTATATAGAATAGAATTTTTATTCAAATAATTATTTATTTTATTTTATGTTATATTATATCTAAATAGATACATAATACCTATATAATTTCAATGTAATTCATTGAAATCATTTTATAATAAGTTTATATATATATATAATTTTATAGAACATTTTGTTTTCTTTCACCCACATTATAGGGGCACTTGCAAATTTGTATAAAACATAATTTTACTATTTCTGTGAGTTGAATTTCAAAAATCCGAGAGATAAGGATAATATTATTAAGTAAAATGTGGTTTAATAAGATGAAAATAATTTTTGGAGAATAATAACTTTTTACTTTTATGTACCATGGTTAAATGTAAATAGGGAAATTAAGAGTAAAATGATATCATAATTACCCAACCACATGTCCTAATTCTATTGGATAAGTATAATTCGACCAAAAAAACCTTAGGAATAAATTATTTTCCTATTTTTTCCACATGGATTAGATTCATACAATTATTATTTTTTTTATAGAAAAGCTAAAAGAGTTAAATTTAAGGTTTAATAACTAAATCATTTTGAATATAGGGTTATATAAAAAATAAATTCGACTATAAATATTCACTATAAATCAAAGTATATTTCCTACATAATTAATTTTTTTAATTTTTTAATTTGAATAATTTAATTTATTTAGGACGTAATTATGACGTAGTAATTACCTTAATAATGAAATATTGGAATAATTTATATTATAAATATCAAAATAAATGTAATATGAGACTTTATATGAATTAAACTAATTTTCAAGTTTAATATGACATGTTATTATTGAACATATGAATTTAGTTCCAATTAATAAAGTTGTTAGGACTTTAACAAAAATCATTTATTAAATAATGTCAAATTTAACATAATGGGGTTTTTAAAACCAATATTATATTATTGGTTGATATAATATTCCTAAAAATATAAGGATCATCCAAAGGGCCCTCATGATAATAAATATGTCACTAATGATTCTATTGGGGTTCAATCAGAAGTTAATAGTATGTTTATTAACCATATAATATAAAAATACAAAGAGACATTGTAAATGTCAAACAATTAAACTAAGAGTTAAATAAAAATAATAAAGTTAATATGACGACCTAAACCTATCTAAAACCTATTGGTTGGGATTTTTTCGACCCATAACCCCATTAGAATTTAAATAATTAATTTTGGATCCATTAGAAACCAAATGTGATTTTATTATAAAATAATATTTCAAGCTTTTCCTAAAGTGACACTCACATTTCTTACAAAAGATAACTTTACCTTCTCTAAATTTCAGACCTCGAAAGCCTTTTGGATCAGACATCCCCTACTCAAATATCACCAAAACATTCCTACCTTCATCCTAGAGGCCTTCCTTTGGTCAGTAATCTAGCCTAATGCGCCCTTTTGATCTAATCAAAAGAAAGTACTCAAAAAAGATGTAATAATTTCCCCACCCTCTTTCATGTTATTTTCTTCTTCCACCTCCTCTTTCATTATTATTACCATACAAAAATAATAAATATAGTACCTTATACATATTGTGATTTTATTATAAATATTATACAACTATATTCACTATTATATACGTCCAATAAATGAAAAATTCATCATACGTGCGTACGTACAGCTTACTGTCTCCACGTCGTGGTGTAATTTGTTATTCAGTCAGATCATTATTTGGATGAGTATACTAATGTGTATAACTGATTTAAATAATAAATATAACATGGTAAGGATTTTGTATATATCATATTACATCCAATTACATATGATTTCTCCATCAATATAATTATATTCTCGCTCATGCGTACGTACAGATTACCGTCTCCACGACGCTATGAGATTCATTTCCACGTTCACCATTCTACAATGATTATAAAATTTATATCATTAATAAGTAGGTAATATATGACATAATAATTATTATATATATATATTTATATATTTATTTACTTAAATATATCTTATTCACTTAGTTCTGTTCAATATGATATTAAAATGGAAATCGCGTTTATGCGTACGTATAGCCAACCATCTCCACAATTGGATTTTTCAATATCATATATATTAGTTTATTATAAATATTTATATTATACATATATATGATATATAAATCATGCTTTATATTCTGGAAGTATTTAAATCATGATCTAAGTGATACAATCAATAGTAAAAAGTTAAAACACGTACGATAAAGAAAGCGATTATTACCCAAAATGTTAATTTAACAATGAAATTTTTATTAAATGTGTTGTATAAAATAATAAATGAATCATGTATGATATCATAAATTTTAATATGGTTCTAGTATAACTAAATATCATACTACAGACTGTATATAAGAGGTTAAATGTGCCATCGACTAAAGTAAAGTGCAAGGTAAGGGTTAATTCCTCAATCTCATTATTATTCGAGATTGTTTATGTGTAAGTTATTACAGAGACATATCTATTATCCATGTATATTTTAGATAATTTTTTTTTCAAAATTATTCTTTATAAAGGACTCTTTAACTAAAACTTCATTTTAAATGTTTTAATGATTTATTCTTCTAAACCAATGTCATTAATGTCTATTTTTTCAGAATGATTTTAAGGATTAATTTATATATACATGAAAGTTTTGAAATGGTAATTCATTTCAAATGTTTCAATGTAGTATGGGACACTTTTATTCGAAAATATCTTTTAAATGACTTCCATTATAAATTGTGTGACTTTTAAAATGATTTCATGAAAAAGGGATATTTCTCTTAAAGAGTTTTACTGATCATTTTCAATTATTTCAACATCCTTCACTGGATATTATTCTTTATCAAGGTTGATTTATTATAATAAAAATATTCCATATTGTATTGAAGGTTTTATGATATGTTTGAATATGGATATGTTATTTTTATTCCATTCATGGTTTATGGATAAAATATTGACATTTTGTATACTAGTTTTAATAATAATGTTTATGTTACGTTTGAACATTTTCATATTAGGAATGAATTTTTCACGACCTGCCTTCACCAAAATGAGGGAAGGGTCAGCAAGTTGTCATTGCCGTCCTTCTTTAAGTTGAAGGAGAGATAATGACCCCTGAAACCCGCCTTCAATAGGTCCCGAAGTGGCGATCAGCACCAATGGTATAGAATCACTCACTAAATGGAAGGCATTACCCCTTTTCTTTTAATAGGATCAGGAGATAAGATAGTAAATCCCACAAATCCATTACTAAAATGCAAGTAAAGCCAAAACAAACAATTCCCATATGCATGTTTCAATAGTAAATATCACAAAGTATGAAGTGACTACAAAAGTAAAGTACCAAAGAATGAAAAAAAACAGCAACTCCAACCGTAAAAATGGTCCAGCTAGTACGGTCCAGCATGATCCATGAAGTCCTAATGGAATCCTGAAAATAGTTTGATATATGTAGGGTGAGCATACAAGTATACTCAGTAGGGAAAACCAAAGACACTCGTGAAAAAGTGGGGAGACACGCTAATGCCCCTTGGAAAAAGAGAAAACCAAGCACCTATCAAGGAAACTAACCACCCAAGCCTCACTACAGCATACTCCCCAAATAACTCAAGTCAAGTAATGTATAGTAATAGAACACCGATGTTTGGGTACCCTACACCACTTTTTCACTTGTTATTGAAGACATCCTATGCATCGGACCAATCCCGCCATTCTCATTGCAGTCCCACCGCCACACCCCACCCACACACACCTGGGCCATATCCACACGTAGTCCAACTGCCAAACCCTTTCCTCAATCACCTGGGCCAAAATCTCACTGCAGTCCCACTGCCAAAACCTGCCCGCAGACACCTTGCCCACAAATATCGCACATAACCGTGCCTACAAACACCTAGGCCAGAACAACCACTGCCATGCCCGAAGACACCTGGGCCACATCCCAAAGATACTTGGGAAACCACCTGCCCACACACACCTGGGCCAACCACCACACTACCCTACCCGAAGATTCATGGGTTAATAATGGTCCTCAGGCCATCACAGCCTACCTGAAGATACTTTGGCTATCTGGGAAAGGGTGCAGAAAATAGCTAATAACTAGCCATTAATAGAAGTGTTGGAAAAAACACACTCCCCCATGAAATGGGGGTGTTCGGCACTATGTGCTCAACATGGGTGGGGTGCGAATAAGAAACACAAAACTACAAGTACAAGTATAGGTAACAATCACTCAGCCAATCATGGTTTTTCTTTAGTTAGCCTAAATAACACTATCCTTACAACTAAGTCATAAGAGAAGAGAACAACAGCCATGAAAAGTCATAACTCACACCATGCCAAAACCCTCTTGTCCCATCCTTGTTTCATTTTCAGTAATAATATTCAAATAATTTCTGCACTACTGGGAAACTAACAGCATAAGCACAACCAAGGGGAAAAGTTACAACCAACGGAGGGATAAGGTAGATCCCATATGTACTGTAACCAAAGTAAACCCTAACGTACTACCCCATCTTCTCAAAATCCAGGAGCTAAAGGTTCCCAACAACAGAGGATTCCACCACAATTCGTGATATAAGTACGGTAACCACACGACCACAAATTCACAACCAGTGGTACCATATCAACAAGGGATCTCATACCCACCCACATCACTCAACAATCAGCCTATGAAATAAAACAACCAAACCACTACCACCAACACAAAGCAGGCCCATGGAGGCATTTTCAGATTTAAAAGATTTAACACACTCCATGATTTCGATTCCGCTGTACTTTAACCGGGGTTGTCACAGAAAAGTATTGATCCTGGTGCATTCAATTTATTTAGCCGAATATATGTAATTAACCAATTTCTATTAAACAACCAACACATGATGTAAGGGTTTATTAGTGCACTGAAAAAACCACCAACGGCCATGATATTTAGTAGGGGTAAGCCCACAAATTCAGAAATCATTAATCATGAGAAAGGGGAAAAACATAGTATCATCAACGATCACACCCCTCCCCTTCATTCATTAGAATCCTTTTATTATCTTCGTTGAAGTTTGGTTCATCCAATTCAACGAAAACAATAGAGTACCATCTCTGAAAGATACACAGAAAGGAGAGACAATGGTGAGATCCGTACTCAATGATCAATGATCGACATTACGTCCTCAGGTGGAAACTGGAAAAATAGGAGGAGCATAAACCCCTTGGATTGCGGTCAAGGAAAAATTTTGAACAGGGTACAATTCATTTGGAATAGAGGGTACTCCGAGAGCGAGGGTTGATCGAAAAAGGAACTTATGATGAAGAAATCTTTTAGGTTATAAATATTGAGACATAGAACTCAGGGACGGTTAAGATGCGGATTGAAAACCAAGTTAGGAGCAGGGTCGTGGGTTGACCATGCGGCTGGGACACCCATAAGTCAAAACTAAAATGTTCCCGCTGTGAAAGCTGTTAAAACTGATACGCACTTATCTATTCCCTAGCGGCATTTATGGAAACATGTTTAATGCATGGTCGAAACGTGTTTTAATTAATTAATCGTCATTAATGGGATTTAAAATAGGCCTAAAGGGTTCAAAACACAGTTTAAAAACCAATTCGCAAAAAAGGGTGCTACTGGATAAGGTAGGCGAGAGCCACCGGTAGCCAAACTACCGGTAGACGTGAGAAACTGTTTGTCGAGAGCTTCCGGTAGACTCGAGCTGTAGGTAGATGCGAGCTACCGGTAGCCGAGAGATACCAGTAGGCCGAGCTAATGGTAGGTGATCTACTGGTAGACACGAGCTACAGGTAGGCGAGCTATAGGTAGAGGCCTTAAGCTTCACCGAGAAGCTGGGATGGCCTTCCAAACCACCCATAACACCTGAACATTGGATTATCGCCATGTAATGGACTCTAAAACCTCGGGCCATTATAGCATTGGATTTACTAAGTGATGGGTGGAGCCCACTATGGCTCCTAGATGCATCTGTAGGTCTCCTAAGATAAACTAGTGTCTTGGAACCAGGCGTTGAAAAAATCTTATTTCTAGTATTCGCACAAGGCCTTGACTATGTGGTTATGAAGTCTGGCATTATGCATTCCATCATTATGAAAGTGTCCATTGATATTGCATGTGATTATTCGACTAGTTTAATATCCATACAAATTAGTAAATGGAATTATTTGATTTTATCTTTTCTATAATATGATGACGTTTATGTTTAAAATGCTTTTGATTTAGTCTAATACATTTCCTTAAATGTTTATGCTAATTTATGAATGTTTCTTCTATATTTTTATCCTTACTGAGCATCTGAGCTCACCACTTTCAATGTTTTATTTTTTCAAGGATATCAATAAGTATTTTATGATTGATTAGAAGGGTTAAGATAAGGGATTAATGGCGTTCTCAAATAGTCATTTATGTTGTGTTTTAATTTCAAATGTGTAATGTAATGTTCTTGTGTTTAATCTATTTTCCAAGAATGCTAAACTAATCGGTCTTTTGGGACTTGATTCCATGTAATCATTCCAATGTATTAAAATAATGCACTAACTCCCATAACTAGAGCCTGGGCGTTACAAGTGGTATCAGCGGAAGATTAGAAATAACCTAGGAAACAAGATTTAGAAAAACTCTAATTAGAGAACACTGCCCTAAGATAGACATTGAGGATTAGTATAGATGAACAACCTAGAATTTTGGTACTATAGAGATTTTGTGAGTTTTCCAAGAAACACATCCCTGTCTGGATACAATCAGGTATAGGAGGCTCTTGAACATATATACCTATGGGTAAAACTTGAAAACACCACTTTGTGCTAGACTCAAACGGGAAATGGTGCATGAAAATGGGCCTTGATGCACTCTTGTTTACGACACTCCCTAGATATTTGATTATGATAATTCTCATTTACTTTACAAACCACTATGAAGAGATTATAAGTATATACCTCGTCAAATAATTTTTATTATTATTATGGATTATATCAATGAATAATTCAATTTATATTAACTATTTTACAAGTTGGGAATTATGCATTGTGATTCATAAACTAATCTAGTGTATTCCATTGATTAGAAATGGATCCAAGTAGATGGAATGACACTTCCAGCAATACCCATGATCCAAAGAGTAATATGTATTATATCTTTCATGGGTTTAAGACAAAATTTAGAAATGATATATAATCCCACGTATTATAATCATATAGAGAAATAATATCATGTGTTAATAATATAAGTAAATAATTTTCTGATTCATATGGCCTTTAAGGGAATCCATTGAAGAAAAAGATGGTAGATAGAAAGATGGATAAAGTGAATTAGGGAAAGAATGATTTTCCCATATGTGATAATTGTGGAAAGAATCAACACAGTAAATGCTTGAAGGGGATATGAGTGTGTTATAATATAGGGAATTTGGAAACCTAGTTCCTAATTGGAAGGGTGAGAAAATTGATTCAGATATACAATTATTCATCTGCAAAAATTTGGGATACTATGTGAATCAATTTTCAAATCATCAGAGTAGATACCGAATGATTCTATTGGATAATAATCAAGTTATGATACTACTTAAGATAAAGAGGATTAATTAAGAGTTCGTATGTTGCCATTAATGTAATATGTTATCTGAGTATTTTATTAATTATGTACATATTATAGGAATTATAGAGTATATAAAGATTGTACTACGGTACTATTTCATTATGGAGTTGAGGTTAGTGGAACCAGGAAAACTGACTCAATGGAAAGTTAAACATATTGGAAAATACATGGTTGAATGAAGGACAAAACATTAATATGTCATGATACTGATGTATTGATTTTTGAATAAGAGATGACTAATTTTGAAAAATTATATTGGATATTATTGACATCGATGGAACTTGTTAATGGTTTGTTTATTCCATAATTGTTGGATTTTACAACATTTTTGAAAATATGGAGTATATCCAGTATTCTATAAGGAAATAGGGAGCATGAATGTAATAAATATGGTTATATGATAATTTATGGTGATAGCCTATTTTAAAAGAATACATGATGAAGTTTTTCAGATGTTATTATGTGGTAAAAATGATCTTCATTGTGTTTACATTATAAATTTTGTACTGTGAATTTGGACCGAAGTATTTTGGATAAGTCTTTATGTTGGAATTGATTAAGTTTGACATTGGATAATGTTGTTAAGGTTAAATAATTTCAGGATATTATGTTAAGATTGTTATAAAAAGGGAAACCCAGAGGACGGACGAAAACCCATCGCATCTGACAAGGCCGTTAGACATGAACCCACAACCGAAGGGTGACAGCGGTGCATCACCTACCACAAGCCTATGTGATGTCCATCTTTTAATAATGAAGTTTATTTAAATAGTCTGGTAAAAGAATTATATATTCATTATTTTTGGAACCCTATACGATTACGATAAAAGGAATATTTTTGAATTCTGTTACATTTTGGAGTGAAAGATGAGTTTGTGGTAGGAATTAGTTGAAGGGTGAAACTCTACTTGTCATGAATATATATATATATATATATCATCAGATTCTATGAATAATTTAATTTTAAACTTTAGGTAAATGATCTTAAAAACAAAAATGTGTTACCCTAATACTATATGTTTTGTTGAACCTATGATATTCTACACCATCTTATATTGATGGCTTTGAGTCCCTCAATTGAACACTTATTTATTATTGAGGACCTCAATAACTCCCTATAAATATTTACGTTTTTCTCCGATTATGTGTCTTTAATTTCCAACAATGTTCTCTTAATCAAGATCATAATTTGGTGGTGAATTTTTCATTTCCCTTTCCCTCTTATTGAGAATAAATTTTATTAACCCAATTTCTAATGTGGGTTTTCAACAAAGTTAATTTTCTATTTTTAACCATTTATTTTCGAAGAACAATTTCAAATTTAGAAGAATAAATTTATTGTATGTGGGTATAATGTAACAAACCATGATATCATAGTATGATATCTCATTAAAATAATTCAATAGCTTTCACTACACGCAACACTGAGTTCGAGCGCACCATAACATACCACACTAACTTATTAAAAAGCGGTTAAGAATATTATGAACAATATTTTGAATCTTATATACTCTTTAACATTCATATTATGTGTTTCTTAGACATAATATAAGAACAAATTCATTTTTTAGATAAAAGAAGTATTTTTCAAAAAATGCAATTTTACCATCTTTTAATGGAGAACCCTTTTTAAAACAAGTATTTGTCACTTTTATATATTCAATATAATGAAATTAATTTTTTCATTAGAAGTAGGACATAAATATTTAGTTGAGATAAATTTTTTGTTCTTTTCTAATAACTTTCATATTTTGATAAATAGTGAAAAGTAATATGTTTTAATTGAAAACAAATTTTCTTAATCAAAATAATTTATATTGATATAATACGAATTTTAATGGTTTGTAAGTATAATTAGATTATATTTCTATCGTTTAATACAATTTAAGTCATTATATGTAATTTCACATTTAAATTTGACATAAACACATGTCAATCTTTTGATTGTTTTTACTTTTGAAAACCCCACTTTTTGGTTTTGACAATGAGAACTAATTTTAAATTAATAAATGAAACTTATATGTTTTGAAATTTCTAATATTGACAATATTTTTTAATTCAGAATATCAAAAATAACTTCAGGTAAATTGTTTTTTATTTTTCTGAAAACTTTCAATTTTTGATGAATAGTGAAATACACTACAATATTATATAAAGCCGACTTCTTATTTAAATAATAAGTTATTTTATTTTAAATTATTTTAGATTAAAATAGATACATAATGCCCATATATGTTTAATGTAATTCATTGTATTCATTTTATAATATATATATATATATATATAATTTTATCGAACATTTTATCGTCTTTTACCCTCCTTCTAGAAACAATTGCAATTTTGTATAAAACAAAATTTTACTTCTTCTGTGAGTATAATTTAAAAAAATTTAGAGACATTGTTAATATCAGTATATAAAATTTTGCTCAATAAGATTATTTTTTTTGGTGAATAGTAACTTTTGACCTTTATTTACCACGGTTAAAAGTAAATAGATTTATTAATGGTAAAAATGATATTATAATTACTCCAAAATGTATCCTAATTATATTGGATAAGTATAATTCTACCATAAACAACCATAGGACTAAAATATGATCCTTTTTGGTCTATATGGATTAGATTATGACATTTATTATTATTTTATTTAAAGAAGAGTTAAAAGAGTTAAATTCAATGTTTAATAACTAACCCATTTTTAATATAGTGTTATACAAAATATAAATTTGACTATAAAAATTCATTATAAAGATAAATATATTTATTATAAAATGATAATTATTTATAATTTTTCTAAATTAAATAATATAATTTATTTATGACACAATGATGACGCAGTAATTACCTAAATAATGAAATATTAAAATAATTGTTATTATAAATATCCAAATAAATTTAATTTGAGACTTTTGATGAATTAAATTAATTTTATAGGTTAATATTACATGTTATTATTTAACATATTAAATTAGTTAGAAGTAATAAAGTTGTTAAGGAATTAAAAAATCATTTATTAAATAATGTTAAAATTGACATAATTGAGTTTTTAAAAAAATACTATATTATTGGTTGATATAATATTCTTAAAAATCCAAGGTTTAGCCACAGGGCCTCAATAACATTATATAATTCAATAATGAACCTATTGGGGTTCACTTTGACAATTATAGTATATATTTATAAATCATATAATATAAAAATACAGAGAGACATGGAAAATGTCAAACAATTTAACTAGGTGTTAAATCTAAAAGATAAGGCTAATATGAGGAAATAAACCTAACTAAAACTTACTGGTTGATATTTTTTCCACCCTTCCAAACTATATCCTTTAAATAAATTATTTTTTTATCCTTTATAAACCGAAAATAATTTTATTATAAAATAATATTTCAGGAATTTCATAAAGTGACCCTCACCTCTCTTATGAAAGTTCACTTCCCCTTCTCTTAATTTCACACATCCAAAGCCTTTTTGATCAGCCCAAACCTCCCCATATATCCTCAAAAATTTATTTCCTTCTTTCTAGACCCCTTCCTTTGGTCAGATGGCCAACCTATGGATCCCTTCTGATCAAATCAAAAAAAAAGTACCCGAAGAAGAGGTAAATATTTCATCACCTCTTTCACGTTCTTTTCTTCTTCCACTTTCTATTTATTTGTTGATTACATTCTAAAATAAATTCACATATATAATCAATATACTATGATTTTATTATAAAAATGGTACAACTATATTCATTATTCTATTCATCCTATAAATGAAAAAGTCAATATACGTGCATACGTACTGATTACCATCTCCATGTCGTGGTGTAGTTTGTTATTCAAACACTTCATTATTTGTATGGGTATAATAATGAGTGTAACTGATGTAAATAATAAATATAACATTTTAATGATTATTTATATATGGCATACCATTTAATTTCATATGATTTCTCCATTAATATAATGATACAGTCACTTGTGTTAGGTCGGAAAAAAACGGGGAATGATGGCAAGAGGGGGGTGAATTGCCTTTTAAAAAATTGATTAACAAATAAAAAATCAAAGTAAAGTGCAGCGAAAATAAAGAGGCAATCACACACAAAATTGATAACGGAGTGCGGCCAAAACCCGGCCTACGTCTCCGCTCCCAACTCAACCGTTGAGAGATTCCTACCGCTTGCTTTTCAATGGTTTTAGCAAGAAACCCACTAGGCTTTGAGGTAGCACTAGGACCTATTACAGCTTGCTTTTTGTGGTTTAGCAAGAACCCACTTGCTTTTAATGGTTTAGCAAGAACCCACTATCCTTCTTATAGGTGAAGGATAGCTCACCTATGTCTCAAGCTATTTAAAGGAAAGCTTGGCAACCTTTTCACACCTTAGTGGTGATGTGAAACCCAAAGAAAAGAGGGGATGAGAAAATTGGGAGTTTGTAGGCACAAACTCAAATTTAAGCTCAAAAAGAATAAAACAATAAAAACCGTATTTGGGAAGACTTGGGTGCCTTTGATTGATTGGAGATGTTGAAGGCCGCTTCCAAGCTTCTTTGAAGGTGCTCTTGGATGTGGAATTGGATTGGAGCACGTTGGGTTCCTTGAGGAAATCCGCCGGAGGTTCGCCAAAATGATCAACAATGTGTCCGGTGGCTTGGGTGACGTTCCGGGGCTTCCTAGGCCTTTATTTATAGGCTAGGAACCTTCAAGTATCCGTTGGAGGGCTTTGGAGCCGTTGAAAAAGGCCTCGGAGCCGTTGGGAGGCTTTTGGAGTTGACTGGTCAAAGCCAACGGCTAGTTTGACCAGGGCTACCGGCTGGCCGGTACAGGGCCACCGGCTGGCCGGTGCCTTGGCAGAGAAGAGGAGATTTGGTCCAGGCTCTACCGGTCGACCGGTGGAGGAGCCACCGGCTGGCCGGTGGCAAGACAGTAGCTGTCACTATTTGATCTGGGTTCCACCGGCTGGCCGGTGGTCAAGCCACCGGCTGACCGGTCGAACCTGGCAGTGGGCAATGCCTCTGCCAGGTCCACCGGCTGGCCGGTGCTATAACACCGGTTGGCCGGTGGACTGTGTTTCAGTCCACTTGAGATGCTTTCTTGAACCATTCCTTTGGAAATCTCTTGCCTATCATCCACAACAATTAAAAACAATGTTAAACACACATGAAAGTGATTGTGATCATGAAAATCAAAGAGTGTGGGGTACAACAATCTCCCCCTATTCTGATGATCACAATCACTTATCTAAGTAAAGTAAAAACTTAAATGAAGGCATGCTTTAAATGAAAAATTGAAAATAAATACTAAGCATGAGAGAAAAGATTCTCCCCCAATCAATCAAGAGATTTCTCCCCCTTTGTGATTATCAAAATAGAGTGGGGCATAAAACTTGATTGAGGGAAAAATTGAAAATCAAGATTTTAAACCAATTGAAAATAATACCAATTGTTGAAAATTTTGAAATGAAAATTGAATAACAGTTTGAATTGAAAGTTTTGAATCAAAATTGAGATGAAAATTTTGAATTGAAAGTTTTGAATCAAAAACCAATTGAAATTTGAAATTTGAAACCAAATGAAATTTTTGAAATGAAAAATTCGAATTGAATATTTTGAAATGAAAATTTTGATACCAAGTGTTGAAATTGAAAGTTGGAATCGAAAATTTTGAAATTGAAAAAGAGCTTAATTTGAAATTGAAAGTTTGAATTGAAACAAAAGGCTGAAACAAACCTAACTCCCCCTAAATAAAAACAAAAAGTCACCGGGGAGAGGGATTTTGAAAAGAGACAATTTTAGGCCCGGAGAGACTCGCTAAGAGGGATTTTTCAATCCACACTTTCCTTTGTAGCGGGTCTTCTCCTAAAGAATTCATCCGAATAAAAAATCGATTTGGGCCTACCATACCGGGCGTTTTTACAATTACATTCATAAATAAGGTGCCCGGGCTTTTTACAATAGTTACAAAATTTAAAGCTAGAGCTCCCCCTAACAAAAACAGTGGGTGCATGGGAGGAGGAGGCTTGGTTGGTGTAGCCAAGTCCATGTGTGGTTCTAGAAACACGTTGAGAACCTAAGAGTTTGGACAAATTTTGTTCACCTTGGGTGAACTTGGCTAAGTATTCTCTAAGATCCTTGATGGTTGATTCCAAAGAATCAACATTGGGGAAATTTTGGATTTTTAGGGACATCTCTTCCTTCTCTTTAAGAAGTTGTTCTTTTTCGGAAGAGAGTTTTTTGAAATTCTTTTTCAAAGAAACAAATTTTGAAGATAAAGCATGAAAACCTTTTTCTAGTTGGTCTCTAGCATGTGAGAGTTCTTCATAAGAAAGATGATTTAAAGAATTTGAATTTGAAGAACATGAGGAAGAGGAATCGGAAGATGTTACCTCATGAAATGCCATTAGGCATTTGTTACCGTTGTCGCTTGAGGAGGAGGAGGAGGATGAGGTGTCACTCCATGTGGCCTTGAGGACCTTTTTCTTTCCTTTTTCCTTTTGCGTGGCCCGTTTTTTGTTGAGTGGGCAATCGGGCTTGTAATGCCCTTTTTGGCCGCACCCGTAGCATTTTACCTTGGGCTCGGATCTTGCGGTGGGTTCTTGCTTACGCGCCTTGCGGGATTTCTTCTTCTTGTGCTTCTTCATGAACTTGTGCATTTGGCGGGCGAGATTCTCCATTTCCGAGTCGCCGCTTGATGATGAGGAAGATGAGGAAGGAGATGAGGAAGAAGATGAGGAGGAGCTTACTTGCTCTTGTACCTTGAGGGCAATGTTCTTTGGTGTCTTGATTGGTGTGCCATCCTTTTGAGCTTGCCTCCTCATCGTGATCTCGTAAGTCATGAGAGATCCGATGAGCTCCTCTACCGGCATATTTTTGACGTCCTTAGCTTCTTGGATCGCCGTCACCTTTGGTGCCCATGAGCTCGGAAGGACCCATAAGATCTTCTTGACCATTGTTTCTGCAGAAATGTCATCTCCAAGAGATTTTCTACCATTGCACACGTCAGTAAATCTAGTAAACATTTCAGAAATAGATTCATTTGGGTGCATGGAAAATGACTCAAAATCCTGACGGTACATGTCCAATCGAGTGTCCTTGACTTTGTTGGTCCCCTCATGGGTAACCTCCAAACGTTTCCAGATTTCATGTGCGGAGGTGCATGTGGAAACTAGATTGAACTCATTTCGGTCAAGGCCGCAATGAAGAGCATTCATGGCTTTGCCATCAAGCTCAAAATTTTTTATATCGGCTTGGGTCCATTTGGATTCATCGGGAGAGGAGAGGGTGTAACCTTGCATGACAATTTTATATATGGGATACCCTATACTTCTAAGAAAAGTAGTCATGCGGGTTTTCCAATAATTATAGTCGGACCCATCAAAAAATGGAGCACGACCCAATGAAAAGCCTTCAGGGGCGAAAGAGGTTGATGCCATCTAAATAGATCTTTGAATTTGAAACCTTTTAAGGTATTACTCAAATTACGCCTCTGATACCAAATGTTAGGTCGGAAAAAAACGGGGAATGATGGCAAGAGGGGGGTGAATTTCCTTTTAAAAAATTGATTAACAAATAAAAAATCAAAGTAAAGTGCAGCGAAAATAAAGAGGCAATCACACACAAAATTGATAACGGAGTTCGGCCAAAACCCGGCCTACGTCTCCGCTCCCAACTCAACCGTTGAGAGATTCCTACCGCTTGCTTTTCAATGGTTTTAGCAAGAAACCCACTAGGCTTTGAGGTAGCACTAGGACCTATTACAGCTTGCTTTTTGTGGTTTAGCAAGAACCCACTTGCTTTTAATGGTTTAGCAAGAACCCACTATCCTTCTTACAGGTGAAGGATTGCTCACCTATGTCTCAAGCTATTTAAAGGAAAGCTTGGCAACCTTTTCAAACCTTAGTGGTGATGTGAAACCCAAAGAAAAGAGGGGATGAGAAAATTGGGAGTTTGTAGGCACAAACTCAAATTTAAGCTCAAAAAGAATAAAACAATAAAAACCATATTTGGGAAGACTTGGGCGCCTTTGATTGATTGGAGATGTTGAAGGCCGCTTCCAAGCTTCTTTGAAGGTGCTCTTGGATGTGGAATTGGATTGGAGCACGTTGGGTTCCTTGAGGAAATCTGCCGGAGGTTCGCCAAAATGATCAACACTGTGTCCGGTGGCTTGGGTGACTTTCCGGGGCTTCCTAGGCCTTTATTTATAGGCTAGGAACCTTCAAGTATCCGTTGGAGGGCTTTGGAGCCGTTGAAAAAGGCCTCGGAGCCGTTGGGAGGCTTTTGGAGTTGACTGGTCAAAGCCAACGGCTAGTTTGACCAGGGCTACCGGCTGGCCGGTACAGGGCCACCGGCTAGCCGGTGCCTTGGCAGAGAAGAGGAGATTTGGTCCAGGCTCTACCGGTCGACCGGTGGAGGAGCCACCGGCTGGCCGGTGGCAAGACAGTAGCTGTCACTATTTGATCTGGGTTCCACCGGCTGGCCGGTGGTCAAGCCACCGGCTGACCGGTGGAACCTGGCAGTGGGCAATGCCTCTGCCAGGTCCACCGGCTGGCCGGTGCTATAACACCGGTTGGCCGGTGGACTGTGTTTCAGTCCACTTGAGATGCTTTCTTGAACCATTCCTTTGGAAATATCTTGCCTATCATCCACAACAATTAAAAACAATGTTAAACACACATGAAAGTGATTGTGATCATGAAAATCAAAGAGTGTGGGGTACAAAAACTCGTGCGTACGTACAGATTACTGTCTCCACAACCCGATGAGATTCATTTCCATGTTCATCATTAAATGATGATTATAAAATATATATCATTAATAAGTATTTAATATATGACCTAATAAGGCTACTATATACACATATATATATTTATGGACTTACATATATCTTATTAACTTAGATAAGTTCAATACGATATGAAAACTAAAACAACGTTTATGCGTACATACAGCCTACCATCTCCATAAACGGTGATTTACATTTCATATATATACCTTTATTATACAAATTTTTATTCTAAATATATTTGATATATAAATCATGTTTTATATTCTGTATGTATTTAAATCATGATCTATGTGATACAATTAAGAGTAACAATTTAAACATGTACAATAAAGAAAGAGATTATTACCCGAATTGTGAATTTAACATGGAAATTATTGTTAAATGTGCAGTATTAAGTCATAAATGAATCATTTAGGATATAATAAATATTAATATGGTTATGTTATAATGTAATAACATACTACAGTCTTTATATATGAGGTTAAACATACCCTCGACTAATGGAAAGTGCAAGGTAAGGGTTAATTCCTCAATCTCATTATTATTTAAAATTGTTTATGTGTAAGTTATTATTGGGACATATCAATTATACATAACCATGTTTTTTAAATGATTTTTAAAAATTATTCTTTTTAAGGGACTCTTTAACTAAAACATCATTTTAAATTGTTTAATGATTTATTCTTCTAAACCATTCCCATTAATGTCTATGTTTTCAATATGATATTAAGGATTTATTTATATGGACGTGAATGTTTTAAAATGTTAATTAATTTCTAATGTTTAGAAGTGGTATGACACCCTATCATTCAAAAATATAGTTTAAATTACTTCCTTTATTAATTTTTGACTTTAAAAATGGTGTCATGAAAAAGGGGTATTTCTCTCAAAGAGTTTTATTGATCATTTTCAATTATTTCAACATAATTTAATAGATATTATTCTAGATGGAGGATAATTTATTATGATAAAAATATTCCATATTTTATTGAAGGTTTTGTGATATGATTGACTGTGGATCTGTAATTTTTATACCATTCATTGTTTATGGATAATGTATTGTCATTTTGTATGCTAGTTTTAATATGAATTATTATGTTATATTTAGAAATTTCATATGAGGAATGCATTGGACTTAGTAAGTGATGGGTGGAGCCTGCTATATCTTTTTGATGCATTGGTAGGTCTTATGAGACAAACTACTATCTTGGAACAAGACTTTGACAAAGTCTTGTTTTTATTCTTGGACCAAGGCCCTGACTATGTGGTTATGAAGTTTGGCATTATGCATTCCATCATTATGAAAGTGGCTATTGATATTGTATGTGATTATTCGACTAGTAGAATATCCATGCGAATAAGTAAAGGGGATTATTTTATTTTTTCATTTCCATATTATGCTGATGTTTATGTTTAAAAAAAAAATTAGACTAATACATTGCCTTAAATGATTATTCTTAGTTATGAAATTTTCTGTTATATTGTTATCCTTATTGAGCATCTAAGCTCACCCCTTTCAATGTTTTATTTTTCCCAGGATGTGAAGAAGTATTTTATGATTTATAAGTAGGTTTATTCTAAGGGATTAATGGCATTCTCAAATTATAATTTATATTGTCTTTTATTTTCTAATTTGTAATATAATTTTCATGTATGTAATCTTTTTTTCAAGACTTCTAAACTGATCATTCTTTCGGGACATGATTCCTTGTAATCATTCTAATGTAATATAATAATTCATCAATTCCCATAACTAGGGTATGGGCATTATGGTTTGTATCAGGGTAATTTTAGATATAACATTGGTAACTACATTTATAAAAACTCTGATTATAGAACACTACCCTAAGATTGGATTTATGTATTAGTATAGAAGGACATCCTAGAATTTCGGTACTGTAGATATTTTTTCAAGATTTCCAAAAAATAAATCCCTATCAGGATATTAGCAGGTAGAGGTGGATCTGACATAGATCTACCTAGGGGTAAAACCCGAAAACACTGCTTTGAGGTATAATCAAACAAGAACTGGTGCACAACAACAGGCCTTGATGTACACTTGGTTACGACACTCCTGGGGGATATTCTTATGATAATTCTCATTTTCTTTACAAACCACTATGAAGGGCTTATGAGTATATAACTCCTCAAAGAAATTTTTTTATGATTGTGGATTATATCAATGAACTGTTCAATTTATGTTAACTATTTTACAGGTTTGGAATTATGCATTGTGATTCATAAACTAACCTAGTGTATGCCATTGTTTAGAAATAGATCCTTATATATGGAATGATACCACCAGAAATATGCATGATCCAAAGAGTAAGAAAGATCATATATTTCATGGTGTTTACATAATATTTAGAATGGAAATAATCTTACATGTTTTAAAATCATATGAATAAATAATATTATGTCTAAATAATATAAGTAATTAATTTTATGAGTCCTATGGAATTGTAGGTAAGATAGAGAATAAAAATATGGTATAGAGAAAGATGGATAAAGGGAATAAGGGAAAGAAGAATTTTCCTATATGTGATAACTGTGGAAAGAATCACCTTGGTAAATGTTTGAATGGA
This sequence comes from Viscum album, assembly GCA_963277665.1. Classification (NCBI taxonomy): domain Eukaryota; kingdom Viridiplantae; phylum Streptophyta; class Magnoliopsida; order Santalales; family Viscaceae; genus Viscum; species Viscum album. Next base: position 937,471,155 of record OY728133.1, on the reverse strand, counting down.
AAGAGAGTTTCTTGTAATTGTTCAGAAAAAGGACACAAAGTATGTGATTACAAGGGTGAGAAAATGGCTTCAAATGTATAATGTTTCATCTGCAAGGAGTTGGGACACTATGAGAATCATTATCCAAATAATCAGATTATACCCCAAATACTGCTATTGGATAATAATGTTATGATACTAATGAAGATGAAGTGGAATGATTAAGAGTTATTATGTTTTTATTAATGTACTGTGTCATTTGATTATTGTATTAATGATGTACATATTATAATAATTATAGAGTATATGATGATTTTACTACAGTACTATTTCATTAAGGGATTTAGATTAGTGGAACCAATAAAAATGACTCAATGGAAAGTTAAAATTATCGGAAAATAAATGGTTAATGTAATGAAAAATATTTAATATGGTCTTGATACTGAGGTATTGATTTTGGAATAAGAGATGATTGATTTGGATAATTTATATTGGACATTACTGACATCCTTGGAACTGGTTAATGGTTTGTTTATTCCATCATTGTATGATTTTACAACATTTTTGGATATAAAGAGTATATCCAGTATTATATAAGGAATTAGGGAGAATTAATGTAATCAATATGGTTATATGAATATTTAGGGTGTTATCATGTTTTAAAAGTATACATGATGTAGTTGTTGACATGCTATTACGTGGAAAAAATGATCTTCATTGTGTGTACCTTCCGAATGAATTTTGGACTGTGAGTTTGGATAGAAGTATTTTGGATAAGCATAAAGGTTTGTATCACTTATGTTTGACATTAAATACTATTGTTAAGGATAAATCATTTCTTGAGATTATTTTTCAATTGACATAAAAAGGACAACCCACAGGTCTGATGACAACATGTCGCTTTCGATAAGGCCATGAGAGTTGAGGCCACAACTGAAGTGTGATGTCGGTGCATCACCTACCACTAGCCTAAGTGATGCCCTAGTTTGTATAATTTAGTTTTTTTTAAATAGTCTAACAACTGAATTATAAATTCAGTATTTTTGGAACCCTATACGATTAGGATAAATAGAATATTTTTTATTTTTATTATGTATTGGAGTGAATGATTAGTTTGTGGTAGGAATTAGTGGAAGGATGAAAATCTACTAGTCAAGTATATATATATATATATATATATATATATTTCCACTTACTCTATGAATAAATTATTTTTATACTTTAGGGAAGGGATCTTAAAACCAAACATATGTTACCCTAATAGAATATGTTTGGTTGAACCAATTATATTTTATATCATCTTAGATTTATGGATTTGAGGCCCTCAATTTTGTAATTTTTTGTGATTGATGGCCTCAAACACTCCCAATAAATATTTATGTTTTCCCTCCAATTATGTGTATCTAATTTCCATCAGTTTTCTCCTAATAAATATCATAATTTGGTAGTTACTTTTTCACTTCCCTTTCCCTCTTATTAAGAATAAATTTTATTAACCCAATTTCCGATGTGGGTTTTCCACAACAGTAATTTACTGTTTTTAACTATTTATGTTTGAATAATAATTTCAAATTCTGAGGACAAAATTTTATGAAAAAGGGTATAATGTATCCCATAAAGATTTGATAGTACGTTATCTCTTTATAGTAATTCAGTAGCTTGTGCTACTCTCAACAGCGAGTTCAGTCGCAACCCAATTTACCACACAAATTGTTAAAAAAGTGTTTATTAATAGTATTAACTGAATATTGAATATTATATACTATATATAATTTTGACATTCATATTATGTGTTTCTTAAACATAATATATCAACAATTTAATTTTTTTAGATAAAAGAAGTATTTTTCAAAAAATGATATTTTACAGCCTTTTAATGTAGAACCTGTTTTAAAACAAATATTTGAAACTTTTATATATTCAATTTAATGAAATTAAATTTTTCTTTAGAATAGGGACATAAAAACAAAGTTTAGATAAATTTTTGGTACTTTTCTGATAACATTCATTTTTTGATGAATAATGAAAAATACTATGTTTTAATTGAAATCATATTTTATTAATCGAAATATTTTATAGTGATAAATTTTGAATTTTAATGGTTTTTAAGTATAATTAGATAAAATTTTTATCAATTATTACAATTTTGGTCTTTATTAGTAATTTCACATTTAATTTTGACAAAAACACATGTCAATATTCTGATAGTTTTCACTTTTTAAAAAACCGTTTTTTCGTTTTGAAAATGGGAATTTATTTAAATTAATAAATGAATCATCTAGGTTTTGAATTTTTTAAAATAGAAATCATTTGCGATTTCATAATATCAAAATTATCTTAGGGTAATGTTTTGGTATTTTTTTAAAACTTTAAATTTTTTATGAATAATTAAAAACACTACTTTATTATATAAAACTGACTTTTTATTTAAATAATCAGTTATATTATTTTAATTTATTTTAGGTCAAAATAAAAACAAAATTCTTATATAGGTTCATCATATTTCATCAGATTCATTTTATAATTAGTTTATATATATAAAAAATTATCTAACATTTTACCGTATTTTACCCACCTTCTCAGAGCATTTACAAATTTGTATAAAACATAATTTTACATTTTCTGTGAGTTGAGTTTCAAAAAACCGAGAGACATGGTTAACATAATTAAGTAAAATGTGGTTCAATAAGATGAAAATAATTTTTTTGTGAATAGTACCTTTTGACTTTTATTTACCACAGTTAGAAGTAAATAGGGTAATTAAAGGTAAAAATGATATCATAATTACCCTAACACATGATTTAATTCTGTGGGATAATTATAATTTGACCAAAAACAACCACAGGAATAAAATATGATCCTCTTTGGTCCACATGGATTAAATTTTGACATTTATTATTATTTTATTTAAAGAATAGTTAAAAGAGATAAAATTAATGTTTAATAAGTAAACCATTTTTAAGATAGAGTTATACATAATATAAATTCGACTAAAAATAATATTTAGAAATATAAATAGATTTATTATGTAATTATATTTATTTATAATTTTTCTACATTAAATAATTAAATTTATTTATGACCCAATGACGATGTAGTAATTACTTTAATAAAAAAATATTAAAATATATGATATTATAAATATCCAAATAAATTTAATTTATACTTTTTATGAGTACCAAAAATTTTATAGGATAATATGAAATGTTTCTATTGAACATATGAATTAAGTTTGATGTAATATATTTTTTAGGACTTTAACAAAAATCATTTATTAAATAATGTCAAAATTGACATAATTGAGTTTTTAAAACAAATACTATATTATTGGTGGATGTAATATTCCAAAACATATAAGGATCATCCAAAGGGTCTCAATAATATTATATATGTCATTAATGAGACTATTGGGGTTCTTTTAGAATCTTATAGTATGTTTAGTAATCATATAACATAAAAATAAAAAGAGACATTGTAAATGAAAAACGATTTAACTAAGAGTTTAATCTAAAAGATATGGTTAATATGATGACCTAAACATATAAAAAACTATTAGTTGAGATATTTTAAACCCATAACCACATTATATTTTATTTAATTCATTTTGGAGCCATTATAAACCAAAAATTAGTTTATTATAAAAAAGTATTTCAAGAATTTCCAAAAGTGACCCTAACCTCTCTTATAAAAGTGCACTTAACCTTCTCTTACATTCTCATCTCCAAAGCACTTTGGATCGTCCAAAAAAAGCCCAAATATCCTAAAAACATTCCTAACTCCATCCTAGAATCCTTCCATTGGCCATAAATCCATTTTATGTAGCCATTTTGATCAAATCAAAAGGAAGAACCCAAAAAAGAGATAAATATTTTATCACCACTTTCAAGTTCTTTTCTTCTTCCACTTTTTCATTCTTTGTTGTTTCCATTATAAAAAAATAACTCTAGTTTCATATATATAATCTTTGGTTATTATAATAAACTTACAACCCTATTCATTATTCTCTCTATTCTATAATTGAAAAAGTCACCATACGTGTGTATGTTTGGATTACCATCTCCACGTCGTTGTGTAGTTTGTTATTCAAACACATCATTTTTTGTAGGAGTATAAAAATGAGTATAACTAATAAAAATAATAAATATAACATGTTAATTCTTCAGTATATATTATATACCATCCAATTACATACAATTTCTCCATCAATATAGTGATATGTTCACTCATGCATAGGTACGGATTACCGTCTCTACGACACGATGAGATTCATTTACACGTTCACCATTCAACGATGATTATAAAATATATATAATAAATAAGTATTTAATATATGAAATAATAATTCTACTAGTGATATATATATATTTATTTACATATATATATCTTATTCATCTAGTTCCATTCAATACGATATGAAAACAGAAACAACGATTATGCGTACGTAAAACCTACCGTCTCCATAAACGGTGTTTTCCATTTCATATATATAGGTCTATTATACATATTTATATAATAAATATATTTTATATATAAATATTGTTTTATATTTTGGAAGTATTTAAATCATGATCGAAGTGATACAATCTAGAGTAACAGGTTAAAACACATATGATAATGAAAGCGGTTTTTACCAAAAATGTAAATATAACAACGAAATTATTATAAAATGGGTAGTATAATGTCCGGAATGAGTCATGTATGTTATCATATATAAGGCCCCAACCTTAAACCTTACTTAATCTTGAGTTATTACAAGATTACGCATTGAGGATCTTTTCGGGTTTAGAGTTTTAGAGAATTAGATCATAAAACTTGCATTACATTCCAGATATAAACAAAGTGGTGACATAAAGATAGTATTCTTCATTCCCATTAATGGAAACATATTTAAGATAAAATATGGATTCTTTCATGACACTTCATTGACACTATCATCATATCATGTACCTTTCCCTTGACCTATGAAAATCATTTCAAAAAAACTTGGGATGAGCATAAAAAGCTCAGTATGGGTTATAAAAACATGGAAAGGAAACATGGGTACAGATATACATAAGAATGAAATCATACTTTACCCATAAAACATAAGATCTTTAATATACCTCATCAAATCATGAGTAAATCATAGAAATCATAAGACATAAAGGTATCTTGAGGCATTCATAACATTCTTACGTAGGGAGTAACCCTCTTGGTTACGTTTGGAATACCCATCACATTATATTTCCTAAATCTCTTCAGAGAAACCTTAACATTTCACTCCTTCGCGTTACCCAATGCATTGGAGAGCTATATCGGGCTCACCCGCCCTTAGTTTTTCACGAAACCACCCGTCTTCATAATAATGCCCAAGAACCTCAACATAATCATATCACATAAAACATGCATAAAGGAAACATAACATTTACATCTTTCAAACACAAGATATTAATACAACACATTGTTATAAAAACATTATGAAAACCATTTTCAATACTAAAATGAAAGAAATGTAAAACATGGTATTTATTTTTCTTTTAAAAAGAAGGTATGGCTTGTAGAGGAAGCCGAAACTCAAATAATGGTCACGGAGGCGGAGAAGTCGTTGTCGCCGCATACGTACGACAAAAACATCCCCTTTTGTCGTTTAGTAAACGCTTCATATAAAAAAGATTCCTTTTGGATAAACATAAAAGTCAAAGGGGTTTATACACCGTATAAAAGAAAGTTGTGTATAAAATAAAATATGCCTCAATGAAAGGAGATTGAGACGAAGTCCCATACCTCGTATCCGACTTGACCCGACCGTTCTTTAATCTCCTGAATAATAAACTTGAGTTAAATTTATACATTCTTAAGAACATTTTTCAAGTTCATTATTACTTTTATATCACTTATTTCCATGTCATGAACACTATGTAATTATTTAAGTTAATAATGGTCATTTTAACGATCATTGGTACTTGAGTCAAAATAAGCCCTTCATAATTACATGTTGTTCATGTATCCATTATATCCAGAATGGTATTAATGATTTAGATATCATACATGTCATATATATCTGGTAAATTCATGCATTTATAATATTACATAATCATTTAGAGGTAAGAAATGAAATGCACCGTTCATGGAGACAGTAAGTCGTACGTACGCATGAATGCTACTTTCATTTCTATTTCGTATTTTATAGAATGGAATCATAATGATATAAAGTTATATTATAATTCCAGTATAATATCGTTTATAATATCATAGTTCCATCCTTTATACGTTCCACATATGGTATTTAACAAATCAAATCACTTTGAGGGGGCGGTAGTCCGCACTTCCTTAAATGAAGATATCGCGTTTACCCATAATTGAAACCATAAAGTTATTCCCAAAAAGAAAAATACAGAAGCTTAAGGAAAGAATAAACATATTATATATCTTATATAAAAATAGTGACATCATAATGGCCACCTTTGAAGGTGTTAAATGAGTATTGAACAATCATCGTTTCGGGAGGCAGAATTTCGCAATCCACGAAAACTGTATGTTCTTTAACCATTTAATGTAGTTGTGTGAGAGTGTATCTAGAATAAATCTTATGACAACATACTAGTATATTGATTATACTTTTTTTGTTACAAAAGAAGTAAATAAAATGAGTTTAGGGGGTTGGATAAGGAAAATAAAACAAATGAACATGAGAGAATGAATTACCTTTAAAAGTGTAAATCCTTTTGATTTGAGCCTAAAGGCATCCTTTAAAAGGATTCTGCCCAAAGGGAATAATCTAGGATGAGTAGAGGGATATTGAGAGAGTAAATGGGCAAGGGATGGACGAGCCAAAGTCTTGAGGAGTGTGTGAAATGAGGTAGAGGTGGGAGGCCTTTTATAAGAGGAGAGGGGGCACTTTTGGAAACCATGAAACTATTATTTTATTTGAAAATGTGTTTCGGTTTTAAAAGGTCCCACATTGATATAATTCGTGGATAAGGTGATAAGGGTTCGAAATACACCCATCCAATAAGTTTTGGACATGTGTAGTACATAGATTTTACATTATCTTTCTATTTTATTTAAATCGTCAAATAATGATGTCATCGCTGCATCATTATTATATCATAAATAATTTAATTTATTAAATGTCTAAAAATTATAAAAACAATACTATGATTTAGGAAATCATTTTAGCTTTCCAATTAATATTTATAGAAAAAAATATGATTAGTATAACCCCTTATAAAAATTGTTTTAGTAAAAAAATATATGTTAGTGTCATTTTCACCTTTATTTAAAAAAAGGCCTTAAAATCATTATCTCACCCATGTGGCTCCTTGTGGTCCCCTAAATCGACCCATGGGTTGTAGTGGTCGGCCATGACTCATCCAATATGGGTAGGACAGGTTTCATGGTGTTTTCACATTTTTATAATATCATTTTTACCTTAAATTACACTAATTACCTCTAATCGCGATTAATGAAAAAAAGTTACTATTCACCAAAAAATTATTTTCATCCAATTGAACCACATTTTACATACTAATGACACCCATGTATGTCGGATTTTCAAAATTCAATACACATTAGTGGTAAACTTTCATTTAACTAAAAAATCAGTTTGCTTGATTACCACTTATTGTTTTCACTATTCATCAAAAATTGGAGTTTTTCAGAAAATTACCAAAAAATCACTCTAAGCTATATTCGATATTCTGAATTCAAAAATGATGTTTATATTACCTAATTCAATGAATATAAGTAGAATTAATTAATTTAATAATTAACTCCTGCTGTCAAAACAAATAGCGTGTTTTTAAGAAACAATATATATCAAAAGATTGATATTTGTTTATGTCGAATTTCAAAGTGAAATTAATTCCCAAGTCCACTATTGAATCAAATGGTAAAAATATGTTATGGTTTCACTTTAAAACCAATTCAAAATATAATCTAATCATACAATTAAATTAGATTAAAAGAGGTTTAGAATTAAAATACAACATTTTTCACTTATTCATAAAAAATGAACTTTATCGGAAAAATACCAAAAATTCACACAAAGTAAATTTTGATGTCCCAATCATAAATAATAATTTTATTTTGACAAAAATAGATTATAAAATTGTCAAAAAATATATTTAAAAAGGTTTTTCCATCAAAAGGTAGTAAAACAGTCTTTTAAGAATATTAGTGTATTCCATGCTTAAGATTGGATTTATTTTCATTTTAAGCCTCTAAAACACTATATAATTCATTAATAGACATAGATAAAAATTTCTATTATTCATTACATACTTGGGATGTTACATCCTTCCACCCTCTAGAAATTGCATCCCCGCAATTTATTTACTTATCGAATAAATGGGGGTAATTATCCCTCATTGCATTTTCAGATTCCCATGTTGCCTCTTCAATCATGTGGTTTTGCCACAAAACCTTTACCTGGTGAATCACCTTATTCCGTAACACTTGCTCCCTGTGGTCAAGAATCTGGACCGGTTGTTCCTTATAAGATAGGTTCTCTTCCAGCTGAACTACCTCTGGACTCAAAAATGAGATGGATCTGGCATATACTTTCTCAACATCGAAAAGTGAAAAACATTGTGTACCTGAGATAAACTCGGAGGTAGAGCCACCCAGTATGCAACTGATCCAACTCTCTCCAGAATTTCATATGGTCCAATAAACCTTGGACTCATCTTTCATTTCTTACCAAATCGCATCACACTTTTCCATAGTGATACTTTGAGAAAAACATGATCACCTACCTCGAAAGATAGATCCTTCCTCCGGTTATCTGCATAACTCTTCTGCCTGCTCTGAGCTGTTCTCATGTGCTTCTGAATCAGCTGAACTTTTTCTGCCATATCTTCTACCAATTCTGGTCCCATCAACTTTCTTTCACCCACTTCATCCCAAGAAGCTGGAGTTCGACACCGCTTCCCATATAATGCCTGAAATGGTGCCATCTGTATACTGGAATGAAAACTGTTATTATATGAAAATTCAACCAAATAAAGATGTTGGTCCCAACTTCCCTGATAATCCATATAACAAGCTCGTAGCATATCCTCCAAGGTCTGAATTTTTCGTTCTGACTGCCCATCTGATTGAGGACGAAAATCTATACTAAAATTTAATTCAGTACCCAACAACTTCTGAAGGCCTTTCCAAAAGATATAAGTAAACCTGGGATCACAATCATATACAATGGAGAGTGGAAAACCATGTAACCTGACTATCTCTTTAAGATACAAACTGAAAAGTTGATCTAGGGAAAAAGTATCTCGTATAGAAAGGAAATGAGCAGACTTGGTCAAGAGATCAACAATAACCCGGATTGCATTATTACCTCAAGATGTCTTCGGTAATCCCATAACAAAGTCCATGGATATATTCTCCCATTTGCACTCTGGCACTGGTAAAGGCTGAAGCATCCCTTCGGTAACTGCCACTCTGATTTAACCTACTTACAAGTCAAACACTTCATAGTAAAATCAGCAATATCTCTCTTCATTCCATCCCACCAGTAATACTCACACAGATCTCTATACATCTTAGTACTGTCAGGATGAACTGAAAATGGGAACTATGAGCTTCACATAACAACTCTCTCTTCAACTGTGAATCACAAGGCACACACAACCTCTTCCCAAATCTAAAAACGCAATCATTATCAATGTTGAATTCAGGCGACTTACCTTTCTGAACCAGCTCTGCCTTTTTCTACAACTCACTGTCATACTTTTGTGCTTTCTTGATTCTACCTGATAGAGAAGACCTCACTGATACCTGAAACAAAACAGAAGGACTTCCTGCACCAACAACTTCTATGCCAAAGTTCATTAAATCCTTAACCAAAGGATCACGTTCCAAACGCAACATTTCTAATGAAGCATTACTTTTTCGACTCAAAGCATCAGCCACTTTATTTTCTTTTCCCAGATGGTAATGAATTGTACAATAATAATCCTTGATTAATTCCATCCATCTCCTCTGTCTCATGTTTAACTCGTTATGAGTGAATATATACTTTAAACCTTTGTGATCAGTATATATTTCACACTTTACTCCATACAAATGATGCCTCCAAATTTTTAAAGCAAAAACCACAATAGCTAATTCCAAATCATGTGTAGGGTAATTTACCTCATGAGTTTTCAACTGTTGTGAAGCATAAGCAATTACCTGATCATTATGCATTAGGATTCAACCAAGTCCTTTCAATGAAGAATCACTGTATATAACAAACTCACTATTCCTGGAAGGTAGTGCCAAAATTGGAGCATTCACCAATCTTCTTTTCAATTCCTGAAAACAATCATCACATTCTGTTGTCCAGATAAACTTAACACCCTTCTGAGTTAGCTTAGTCATTGGACTAGATAATCATGAAAAATTTCTAACAAAACTTCAGAAATAGCCTGCCAAACCAAGGAAGCTACGAATCTCGGTTACAATTGTGGGTCTTGGCCAGTCTTCAACAACTTTTGTTTTTGCAGGATAAACAGTTATCCCATCTTTAGAAACAATGTGACCAAGGAAAGAAATTTGTTGCGACCAAAACTCACACTTGCTGAATTTCCCATACAATTTCTTTTCTTTTAAGGTTTGCAAGATAACCCTTAAATGTCTTTCATGCTTCTATTTACATTTACTTTTCTAAAACACCAAAATATCATCAATGGAAACCACCACTTATCACCTGATTCAACTGAGCCATCACTGCAGTAAACTGCACAATTTTGATTCTAACCATCTCAGTATGCTGATTTGGAAGGTCATTTCCCTCAGTATGACTTCCCAAAAAAAACATCTCTGCTTCCTCTGTGGAAAACCATTCTGAACAAACATTTCTTAGATGAAGCAACATGGTAATCTTCAAATGCTATATAATTTCAATTTGACCATAAAACAAATATTTTTGGAAAATCATTTAATAGAATTCTAACTCCTAAAGTTATCTAAACTGACCTCTGATACCAACTATAAGGCCCCAGCCTTAAACCTTACTTAATCATGAGTTATTACAAGATTACGCATTGAGGATATTTTCAGGATTAGAGTTTTAGAGAATTAGATCATAAAACTTGCATTATATTCCACATATAAACAAAGTGGTTACATAAAGATAGTATTCTTAATTCCCATTAATGGGAACATATTTAAGATAAAACATGGATTCTGTCTTGACACTTCCTTGACACTATCATCATATCATGTACCTTTCCCTTGTCCTGTGAAAATCATTTCAAAAAAACTTGGGATGAGCATAAAAAGCTCAGTATGGGTAATAAAAAAATGGAAAGGAAACATGGGTACATATATACATAAGAATGAAATCATATTTTACCCATAAAACATAAGCACTTTAACATACCTCATCAAATCATGAGTAAATCATAGAAATCATAAGACATAAAGGTAACTTGAGGCATTCATAACATTCTTACATGGGGAGTAACCCTCTTGGTTACGTTTGGAATACCCATCACAGTATATTCCCTAAATATCTTTAGAGAAACCATAACGTTTCACTCCTTCGCGTTACCCAATGCATTGGAGAGTTATATCGGGCTCACCCGCCCTTAGTTTTTCACAGAACCACCCGTATTCATAATAATGCCCAAGAACCTCAACATAATCATATCACATAAAACATGCATAAAGGAAACATAACATTTCCACCTTTCAAACAAAAGATATCAATATAACACATTGATATAAAAACATTATGAAATCTATTTTCAATAACATAATGAAAGAAATGTAAAACATGGTATTTATTTTTCTTTTAAAAAGAAGGTATGGCTTTTAGAGGAAGCTGAAACTCAAATAATGGTCACGGCGGCAGAGAAGTCATTGTCGCCGCATACATACGACAAAAACATCCCCTTTTGTCATTTAGTAAATGCTTCGTATAATAAATATTCCTTTTGGATAAACATAAAAGTCAAAGGGTTTTATACACCGTATAAAAGAAATTTGTGTATAAAATAAAATATGCCTCAATGAAAGGAGATTGAGACGAAGTCCCATACCTCATATCCGACTTGACCTGACCGTTCTTTAATCTCATGAATAATAAACTTGAGTTAATTTTATACATTCTTAAGAACCTTTTTCAAGTTCATTATTCCTTTTATATCACTTATTTCCATGTCATGAACACTATATAATTATTTAAGTTAATAACAATCGTTTTAACGATCATTGGTACTTGAGTCAAAATAAGCCCTTTATAATTACATGTTGTTCATGTATCCATTATATCCAGAATGGTATTCATGATGTAGATATCATATATGTCATATATATCTGGTACATTCATGCATTTATAATATTACATAATCATTTAGAGGTTAGAAATGAAATGCACCGTTCATGGAGACGGTAAGCCGTACGTACGCTTGAATGCTACTTTCATACCTATTTCGTATTTTATAGAATGGAATTATAATGATATAAAGTTATATTATAATTTCAGTATAATATCATATATAATATCATAGTTCCATCCTTTATACGTTCCACATATGGTATTTAACGAATCAAATCACTTTGAGGGGGCGGTAGTCCGCACTTCCTTAAATGAAGATATCACGTTTACCCATAATGGAAACCATAAAGGTATGCCCAAAAAGAAAAATACAGAAGCTTAAGGAAATAATAAACATATTATATATCATATATAAAAATAGTGACATCATAATGGCCACCATTGAAGGTGTTAAATGAGTATTGAACAATCATCGTTTCGGGAGGCAGAATTTCGCCATCCACGGGAACCGTGTGTTCTTTAACCATTTGATGTAGTTGTGTGAGAGTGTAGCTCGAATATATCTTATAACAACATTATAGTATATTGAAGATACTGGTTTTGTTACAAAATAAGTAAATAAAAATAGTTTAGGGGGTTGGAGAAGCAAAATAAAATAAATGAACATGAGAGAATGAATTACCTTTAAAAGTGTAACTCCTTTTGATTTGAGCCTAAAGGCTTCCTTTGAAAGGATTCTTCCCAAAGGGAATCCTCTAGGATGAGTAGAGGGATGTGGAGAGAGTAAATGGTCAGGGTATGGACGAGCCAACGGCTTGAGGAGTGTGTGAAATGAGGTAGATATGGGGGCCTTTTATAAGAGGAGAGGAGGGGCACTTTTGGAGACCATGAAACTATTATTTTATTTGAAAATGTGTTTCGGTTTTAAAAGGTCCCACATTGATATAATTCGTGGATAAGGTGATAAGGGTTCGAAATCTACCCATCCAATAAGTTTTGTACATGTGTAGTTCATAGATTTTACATTATCTTTCTATTTTATTTAAATCGTCAAATAATGATGTCATCGCTGCATCATTATTATGTCATAAATAATTTAATTTATTTAATGTCTAAAAATTATAAAACAAATACTATGATGTAGGAAATATTTTTATCTTTCCAATTAATATTTATAGACAAAACTATAATTAGTATAACCACTTCTAAAAATTGTTTTAGTAAAACAATTTATGTTGGTGTCATTTTCACCTTTATTTTAAAAAAAAGGCCTTAAAATCATTATCTCACCCAAGTGGCTCCATGGGGTCCCCTAAATCGACGCATGGGTTTTCTTGGTCTTTAATGACTCATCCAATATGGGTAGGACAAGTGTAATGGTGTTTTCACATTTTTATAAGATCATTTTTACCTTAAATTACACTAATTACCTCTAATCGCGATTAATGAAAAAAAGTTACTATTCACCAAAAAATTATTTTCATCCCATTGAACCACATTTTACATAATAATGACAACCATGTATGTTGGATTTTCAAAATTAAATACACATTAGTGGTAAACTTTCATTTAACTGAAAAATCAGTTTGCTTGATTACCACTTAGTGGTTGCATTATTCATCAAAAATTGGAGTTTTTCAGAAAATTACCAAAAATTCACTCTAATCTATATTCGATATTCCGAATTCAAAAATTATGTTTATATTACCTAATTCAAAGAATATAAGTATAATTAATTAATTTAATAATTAACTCCCACTGTCCAAACAAATAGCTTGTTTTTAAGAAACAATATATATCAAAAGATTCATATTTGATTATGTCGAATTTCAAAGTGAAATTAATTCCAAAGTCCACCATTGAATCAAATGGTAAAAATATTTTATGGTTTCACTTTAAAAACAATTCAAATGATAATCTAATCATACAATTAAATTAGATTAAAATAGGATTAGAATTAAAATACAACATTTTTCACTTATTCATAAAAAAATGAACTTTATCGGAAAAATAACCAAAATTCACACAAAATAAATTTTTATGTCCCAATCATAAATAATAATTTTATTTTGACAAACATAAATTATAAAATTGTCAAAAAATAGATTTAAAAAGGTTTTTCCATCAATAGGCAGTAAAATAATCTTTTAACAATATTAGTGTATTCCATGCTTAAGATTGGAGTTTTTTTCATTTTAAGCCTCTAAAACACTATCTAATTCATTAATAGGCATGGATAAAAATATCTATTATTCATTACTTACTTGGGATGTTACATCATAAATATTAATATGGTTCTTCTATAATTTAATAACACACTAATGTCTTTATACAAGTGGTTAAATGTACCCTCGACTAATGTAAAGTGCAAGGTAAGGGTTCATTTCTCAATATCATTATCATTCTAGATTTTTTATGTGTAAGTTATTATTGGGACATATATATTATCCATGTCCACGTTTCATATAAGAGTTTTCAAAATGATTCTTTTTAAGGTACTCATTAACTAATGCATCATTTCAAATGTTTTCAATATTTTTTCTTCCAATCCTTTCCCATTAATGTCCATGTTATGAAAATGGTTTTAAGGATTTATTTATGTGGGAAGGAATGTTTTAAAATGTTAACTCATTACAAAAGATTCAAAGTGGTATGGGACACTTTGATTCAAAAATTTCTATAAAACAACTTCCTTTATAAATTATCTGACTTTTAAAATGATATCAGGAAAATGAGATATTTCTCTCAAAGAGTTTTACTAATCATCTTTAATTATTTAAACATCCTTAACTAAATAACATTCTTTATAGAGTTTAAATTATTATGATAAAAATATTCCATATTGTGTTGAAGGTAATCTGATATGTTTGAATATGGACATGTTATTTTTATACCATTCATGGTTTATGGATAAAGTATTTACATTTCATATGCTAGTTTTTATATGAATGTTTATGTTATGTTTTATCCTTTTTATATGAGGAATGAATTGGAATTTGTAAGTGATGGGTGGAGCTCACTATAGCTCCTCAATTCTTCGGTAGGTCTCATTAGACAAACTTGTTTCTTGGAACAAGGCCTTGACAAAATCTTATTTGTAGTCGTAGCACAAGACCTTGACTATGTGGTTATGAAGGCTGGCATTATGCATTCCATCATTATGAAGTGTCTATCGATATTGCATGTGATTATTCGACCAGAAGAATGTCTATGCAATTAATTAAATGGCATTATTTGATTTAATATTTTCCATATTATGAGGAATTTTTTGTTTAAAAGGATTTTGTTTTAGTCTAATACATTTCCTTGAATGTTTAAACTTGTTTATAAACGTTTCATCTATATTTTTATCCTTACTGAGCATTTGATCTCACCCCATTCTATGTTTTATTTTGTCTATGATGTGAAGAAGTATTTAATGATTGATAAAAAAGGTTAAAAATAACATAACCATTTGTATTAAAACGAAAATACAAAATGTCAATACATTATCCATAAACCATGAATGGTATAAAAATAACACATCCATGGTCAAACATATCACAAAACCTTAAATACAATTTGGATGATTTTTTTCATAGTATATTGTCCTCGATCAAGAATAATATCCAATAATGGATGTTTACATAATTGAAATGATCAGCAAAACACTTTGAGAGAAATAACCCTATATCATGAAATCATTTACATTGTAACACAATTTATAAAGTATTTCATTTAAAAGATATTTTATAATAAATGTGTCCCATACTACTTCGAAACTTTTTAAAGGAATTAACATTTTAAAACATTCATTTCCATATAAATAAATCATTAAAACCCTTTTAAAAACATGGACATTAATGGAAAAGGTTTTGAAGAATAAATCTTTAAAACATTTAAAATGATGTTTTATTTAGAAATTACCATAATAATAATCATTTTGAATCCAATTTTATTAAACATGGACATGGATAATATATATGTAACTATAATAACTTACACATAAAAAATCTCTAATAATAGTGAGATTGAGGAATTAAACCTTACCATGCACTTTCCTTTGGTCGAGGGTACGTTTAACCTCTTGTATAATGGCCATAATATGTTATTAAAATATACAAGAACCATATTCATATTTATTATATCATTAGAGAGTCATTTATGAAATTATAATATATAATTAATAATTATTTTCATGTTAAATTAAAATTTGGGTAATAATCGCTTTCTTTATCATACTTGTTTTATCTTGTTATTCTTGATCGTATCAATTAGAACATGATTTAAATACATGTAGAATATAAACCTTTATTTATATATCATATATATATACATAATATAAACATTAATAATAGATAGATATAGGAAATGGAAGCTACCATTTATGGAGATAGTAGGTCGTACGTAAGCATAAACATTGTTTCCATTTTCATATCGTATTGAAAGAAAGTGAGTGAATAAGATACATATAAGTATATATATATATATAAATATATATATCTAATAGCATTATTATTTCATATATCACATAGATATTAATAATATAAATTTTTATAATCGTCGTTGAATGGTGAACATGGAAATGAATCTCATCGCGTTGTTGATATAGTAATCTGTACATACGTACGAGTGACGATATCATTAAATTGATTGGGAAATCGTATGTAATTGGATGGTATATAATATATACAGAATAATTAACATGTTATATTAATTATTTACATCATTTATACTCATTATTATACCCATACAAATAATTAAGTGATTGAATAACAAATTACACCACGACGTGGAGATAGTAATCCTTATGTACGCACGTATGGTAAATTTTTCATTTATAGGATGGATAGAATTACTAATATAGTTGTACCATATTTATAATAACATCATAATATGTATAATTTAATGGATTTATTATTTTGGTATGGAAATAACAAAGAAAGAGGAAGTGGAATAAGAAAAAAACATATAAGAGGGTGGTAAAATTATTACCTCTTCTTCGGGTGTTTCCTTTTGAGTCGGTCAAAAGGGCTCATTAAGTGGACTTTCTGATCAATGTAAGTACTCTAGGATTATTTTATTTAATTTGGGAGGATATTTGAGCAAGGGTTGGCCGATAAAAGGGCTTTGGAGGTGTTATTTTGACAGAATGGGATGTTCCCTTTTATAAGACTGGTAAGGGTCACTTTAGGAAAAGATTAAATTATTAATTTATTATACAATCATATTCAGTTTCTGATGGCTCAAAATTAATTTATTTCAATCATTATGTGGTTATGAGTCAAAATAATTTCAAATAAAAGTTTTTAGAAAATATGAGGCTACCATTTTAACCTTATCTTTTAATTATAACTCTTATTTAAAAAGTTTAACTTTTACCGTGTCTTCTTGTATTATTACACTATATGGTTAATATAATTACACTAAACATCCAGGAGAACATAAAATGGTTTATTAATGAAATATATAATATTATTTAATCCCTTTGGATGAAACTTAGGTTTTTAGGAATATTTTATCAACCAATAATATAGTTTCTATTTTAAAAATCTATTTTTGTCACTTTTGACACTATTTGGTAATTTTTTGTTAAACTCATATGAGAATGATTACTTCGAAAAAAAAACTAATTTAATATACCCTGACATGTCATATTAACCTATAAAATTAGTTGAATCTATCAAAAGTCGCAAATTACATTTATTTGGGAATTTGTAATATCAATTATTTAAATCGTTTATTAATATAGTAATTAATGCATCATCATTGTCTCATAAATAAAATTTATCTATTTAATGTCTACAAATTAAAAATTAAATTAAATTATATAGGAAGAAATTCTAAATTTATAATGGATATTTATAGTATAATTTATCTTATGTATAGCCCTATATTAAAAATATTTTAGTTATGAAAAATTGAATTTAACACTTCTTTAAATTCAATAATTATAAATGTCCTAATCTAATCCATGTGAACCTAATGTATCATATTTTATCCTTAAGGTTTTTTTATTTAATTACAATTATCCAATAGAATCAGGACATTTTTTCAGGTAATTATAATATCATTTTCCCCTTATTTATCCAATATACATTTAACTGTTGTAAATAACACTCAAAAGTTACTATTCACCAAAAATTATTTTCATATTATTGAGCCACATTTTGATTACTTATGTTAACCATGTCTCTTGGAGTTTTTAAATTCAACTCACAGAAATGGTGAAATTATGTTTTATATAAATTTTCAAATGCTCCAAGGAGGTGGGAAAAAGGCAACAAAAAGTTAAATAAAGTTTTATAAATCTAAACTTATTATAAAATGACTCTAATGAATCACATTAATCTTATATAGGTATTATTTATCTATTTTTATCTAAAATAAATTAAAATAAAATAACTAATTACATAAATAAAAATTCAATTTTACACAATAACGTAGTGTTTTTCAGTATTCATCAAAAACTGATTGTTTTATGAAAAGTTCCAAAAATTTACCCTAAGATAATTTTGATATTCCAAATTAAAATAATAAAGTCTATTTTACCAAATTCAAAACATAGAAGATAAATTTATTATTTTAAAATTACTTTTCGTTGTCCAAACTAAAAGGTGGGTTTTTTTAAAGTAAAAAATATCAAAAGATTGACATGTGTTTATGTCAAATTTAAATTGGAAATTACTTATAATGAAAAAATTGTATTAAATGATAGAACTAAAATCTAATTATACTTCATAACCATTCAAAATCATAATTTACCACTATAAATTATTTTGATTAAAAAAGTGGTTTTTAATTAAAACATAGTATTTTTCACTATTCATCAAAAAATGAAATTCATCAAAAATGTACCAAAACATATATCCAAAATTAATTTTTATGTCCCACTTCTAAATAATAATTTAATTTCATTAAATTGAATATATGAAAGAGTTAAATATTTGTCTTTAAAAAGGTTCTCCAATAAAAGGTAGTAAAATTGCATTTTTTTTAAAAATACTTCTTTTATTTGAAAAAATGAATTAGTTCTTATATTATGCCTAATAAAAACATAAATTTGTTGTTAAAATTATATAGAGTATATAAGATTCCAAATTCAGTTAATACTATTCATAACCGCCTTTTGAACGGTTAGTTTAATTAGTTGTGGTGTGCTCAAACTCAGTTGTCCGTGTTGCACAAACTATTGAACTACATTAATGAGATAACATACTATGAAATCTTGGGGTGTTACATTCTCTTATTATTTAATAAATTTCATCCTCTCAATTTTTAATTATTCTTCGAAAATAAATGGTTAAAAATAGAATAAATTCCTTTGTGTAAAACCCACATCGGAAATTAGTTTAATAAAATTTACACTTAATAAGAGAGAAAGGGAAATGAAAAAGTCACCACCATGTTATGATCTCGATTAGAAGAACATTTATGGAATTTTGAGACACATAATTAGAGGAAAACCGTAAATATTTATAGCGAGCGATTGAGATCATCAATCACAAACAAGTGTAAAATTTAGGGCCTCAAAGCCATCGATCTAAGATGATGTAAAATATCAACGGTTCCACAAAACATAAGGTGCTAGAATAACACTTTTTTTATGATCCATTTCCTAAAGTTTAAGAATTAATTTATTCATAGAATAAGCGGAATATATAAATATATATATTTATGTACTTGATAGTAGAGTTTCATCCTTCAACTAATTCCTACCACAAACTTATCTTTCACTCCAAAAGATAATATAATTCAAAAATAATCTATTTATCCTAATCATATAGGTATCAAAAAATAATGAATTTATAATTCATTTGTCAAAATATTTAGATAACTACATTTTTCAAACTAGGACATCGCGTAGGCTAGTTGTTGGTAATCTATATTGACAACTTGCACAAATCCTATTGATTTATTTTATTTCTTAAACCTAATGTCATTACGAATAAATTTTTGGTACGATTGGTGTTGAATGCTTTGTGAATAATTATGGTTCCATTTGGACTATCCATGATTGATTTCACTAAGTACCTGTCATCAGAATACAAAAATTATAACTATAAACATCCTACTTAAATACATTTTTTTATTTCAACATTTCCATAAAATTAATTAATTGAATCTATTGTCTCTTTCCCAAATCATTGATGTCAGATTTTGTGTATTATTATCATGTATTTGATCTAAATATCAACTTTCAACAACTGAATCCATGCTTTTAATCATGTTATACATGTTTATATATTTTATTTACATCTAATAAATAAACTATCCTCACACATTAAATAATATAATCAATCATATTTTCATGGTGGGTGTATAAATATAGGGGTGTATAGTGGTTGTCTGGGAGAATAAGTATGAATACTTCGACATAAAAATTTAGTAAGGGATTTTAATTTTTATTGGGTAAAATTATTTGTTACTTTCATAAGGTGATTTATACTACACAATTTTCAGTGTAAATTTTGTATGAAGTTTAATCACTATTGATGGAAATTGAATAAATGTTTTTTGTAAGGGATTACTTATTTTCATATACATTCTTTATACATTTTATTTCATTTTATTTTTGTAAGCGACAAAATATCAATTTTTTCAACATATATTCAATAATTTATTGTTCTCCTAAGGGATAAAAAGCCTATTTTGATAGAATTATAATTTGGAGATTATTTTTGAAAATATTTTGTTAGTAAGAGATCATTTTATTAAAATTATTTGTATTGTATGATATGAAATCAAATTATATATTTTAGTATTCATCTTTTGATTATTTCCAGTATATAATTATATGTTTATGTACGAGTATTTTGCTCATTTAAAATTATAATCCCTATTTTTGAGTTTTTTAATTGTTTAAATATTTTAATTCCATGTTTTATACTTCAATAAAATCCAAATCTATACATGGAACAAACAATATGAATATGTTGGTTTTTTTTAATGCAATATATATATATATAAACATATATAAATTTTAGGGTATATTCTGGATATATATATATATATACATATGTATTTATATTGAATTGTTTTTTCACATTTTAATTAAACCATCCATGTATCATATTATGAGTGTAAGATACATGTCTATATGATAATCAAACATTTATATTAAAATAATTTATTTAACATTTATGATCATTGATTTCTAATTCCAGTTCTATGATTACATGTGTATATATATATATGTGTGTACATAAATTCATGTACCTTAAAACATATGTACATATAAAATTATGATTTTATTTACTATAGAAATGATGCATTGATGATTTTTGAGCACGACACATAACTATTTGTTTTTATTGATTAATTTTAGGAAGATCGAATTATATGCTCATTATTTTTATTAGTTTATACCTTCATGCATAAAATAATTTTAGTATATAAGTATTCAAAATTTTCAGGTGCGTGGATGATAATTAAACTTTCATGTGATTATGCACGGTCATGTATCATGAGATCTGATCAAACAAAGATGATTATACAATTTTCAGTAAAGATTATTATTTACTTGTTCCAAACATGATTATAAATATATTTTGAAAACTAAAACACCAGTGAGAATTATATGTATATAAGGAAAGATAATATTTTTTTTTAAAATCATAACTTAAAATTTGTAAATACAATAGGGATTTGTATAGTTAATCCATCCCTAAATTGGGTAGGACCAAGATAGACATCAATGTTTCGAGTGGCCTCGATTTTTTTTTATTAAGAGTTTGCTTAATATTTACAACTGAATCACTGGATTAATTTTAAAATCATTTTTAAAATATAATTAACTTTCAACTCATTATATTATTTTTGAAAAGTTTTTTCTAAAAATGTATTTATAATTGAATTTTATTAATTCATTTTCAAAATAATATTTTAATAGGATTTATCAAGGGTTTTCAAAAACCCTTACTGGGAACCTTTTGTGTTCACCCTACATTTTCAAAATGTTTAGCACAGGTGGCCTTGAAATCCAATTTTGGTAAGATTTTTTGTTGTGCACGTAGAAGAGAAGTTGATCATTCATTTAATTTTAATTTAATTTTTAACTCTGCTGTTTTTTATCATGTATCTTTTCTCTATAACCTAGACTGTTATAAGATCCTCATTTTTTGAAATTGTTGTGTAATTGTTATGTAAATTTTATAGAAAAAAATTACACAACATTCTCAAGCACCGAGTCTAGAAGAGTGGGATCATGGAGTAATAATTGGTTTCAGTTGAATGGTCTAGAAATATTTTGAGATTAGATTTTCTCTTTTGAGGAATGTATGTCCACATGTTAGAATGTTTTGATTGGTAATTGTGTCCCCTTCAAAATTGCTTAATTATGAAGAAGGAAATTCATAATATTCTATATTTCGACAAATGAATTGTGAAGGTGCAATTCATATTAGGGGGAAGAATTTAACAACACAGATATTTTAATTAATTAATTAATTAATTATAATAATAAATAAATAATTGTATAAAATATTTTTATAAAATAATGACATTTCATTTAATTAAAATTAATTTTTGTACTTTTATTTATATTATTTTCATCATATTGAAATAGTATAAATTAATTATAATTTTATGAAGTATAATGATAAGATATTTTTTGATATATTATTTTAATAAGAAAATATAATCAAAGTTAATATTAAAAATAACATATTTTGTTTAAAAGAAACATAATATTATTTTCAATATATTATATATTTAAGAATTTGATTTATAATTATAAAAAAATTTATAATTTTATATAACAAATTTTTTTAAAAGTCATTAGATTAAAATGATTAAAAATGTTATCATATAAATGATTTAAATATAAAAACTTATAAATATTGTTTTTTAAAACTATGTTTATTATGTTTTAAATAAAAAATTACAATAAAAACATGAAATTAAAAATAATGAATATATATATATAATTAAATGATATATATATTAAGAAAATTGTTTTATTTTAATAAATAAATAAAAATTATAAATGTTTTTAATGAAATGTATTAAAAAAACAAATGAAATGTTAAAATAGATAAATCATTTTAAGGGATTTTGAGTATGAGTTTTTCACGAGTAGGGTTGGTGAGCCTTAGGGTTCTAGTTCATGGGATAGCATTAGGGGCTATGAATGTAGTGGAATGCATCATCTTCGAATACACGGAGATGGACAGAATCTTGAGAGATTGTTCGAGGTCTTCGCTGGTGTGGTCTCGTATGTCTATCCGAGAAATAGATTATATGGAGTCATTGTTGATGGTTTGGGTTCTAGACGGAATCGTTTCTGCAACCGATTTTATGTCGCAGTTAGGGTTTCATTTTGAGTCCAGATCGAATTATTTCAGGTGTCTCGGGCCGAATCTTGTTCTCAAAAGTGGTTCAAACATGATTTCAGCAGAAAATGATCCATGATTTTGATGTTTTGTCCCATATCCACAAATATGTGTTGATTATATATATATTTTCTTATCTAAATATTCTCAAATAAGATTAATAGTACCATATCTTATCTATATTGAAAACATCCACTGATCCTATTGATTTTTTTTATTTCATGAACTTGATGTCAATGCGAATTAATTTTATGTACTATTGGTGTTGAATGTTTCGTGATGAAATTTGTGGTTCCGTTTGTAATATCCTTGATTGATTACATTAAGTAATTATCATCATAATACAATAATGTATACCTATAAACAAATTAATTAAATTCATTTGTCCGTTTAAATATTTCTATAAAATTAATTCATTGAATCTGTTGTCTCGTTCTCGAATCATGAAGGTTAGTTTTAGTGTATTATTATCATATATTTTATCTATATCTCAACATGCAACAACTCAATCCATGCATTTATTTATGTTATAAATGTTTATATATAATATGAACATCCAATCAAGAAATTATTCTCAATAATTGAATAATATAACCAATTATATTATCATGGTGGGTGTATAGATATAGGGGTGCAGCGTGGTTGTCTGGGAGGAAGTTGGAGTGTGTGGTTTTCCTCTCTTTTCTGGTTTGGAAACCTTGAGAGTCAAGCAGATTTGGGAAGGAGAAGATAGAAGAATACGTCATCATATAAATTTAGTAAGGGATCTTAATTTTTATTAAGTCAAATTATTTGATTCATTCATGTTTACTTATGGGTTTCTTACAAAACAAATAAACAAGTTTTTCCAAACCTTGATAGATTTTAGTAAAGTGACTAATACTACAAATATTTCTGTGTAAATTTGGTATGATGTTTATTCACTGTTGTTGGAAATTGAATAATTCTGTTTTTATAAGGGATTATTTATTTTCGGATACTTTATTTATACCTTAAATTATATTTTATTTTTTAAGTGACATACTATCTATTATTTTTCAACTTATATTCTATAATTTATTCTTCTCCTAAGGGATGAAAATCCCATTTTTATATAATTATAATTTTGAGATTATTTTTGATGATATTTTATTAGTAAGAGATCAATTTATTAAAATTATTTGTGTTTTATGATATGAAATCAGATTATATATATTAGTATTCATCTTTTAATTATTTCCAATATATAATTTTATGTTTTTTTATGAGGAGTATTCTCCTTTAAAATTATTATCCTTGTTTTTGTGATTTTTAATAGATTAAATATTTTAATTACATGATTTATACTACAATAAAATCCAAATCTATACATTGAAGTCACAAGTTGAATATGTTTGTGTTTTTTTCATAAAAGATATATATATATATATATATATATATGAATATATATAAATTTTCATGTTTATTCCTGATATATATATATATGTATGTATTTATTTTGAGATGTTATTTTTGAAATTTTAATTAAACCATCCATGTATCTAATTATGGGTGTAAGATACATGTTTATATGCTAATCGAACATTTATATTAAAATAATTTATTTAACATTCAATATCATATGTTTTCAAATCATGTTCTATGATTATGTATATATATATATATATACTTAAATTCATGTTCCTTAAAACTGAAGTACATATAAAAGGATGGTTGTATTTACTAAAGAAATGATGGTTTGATGATTTTTTTATGCAATACATAACTATTTATTGTTATGGAATAATTTTGAGAATATAGAATTATATGTTCATTATTTTTATTAGTTTATACCTTCATGCATAAAATAATTTTAATAAATAAGTATTAAAAATTATCATGTGCCTAGATAATAATTTATCATCAATTTTATTATGCAGGTTCATGTATCATTATATTTGATCATACAAAGTCAAATATACAATTTTCAGTAACGGTTATTATATATTTTTTCCAATCATTATTATAAATATATTTTCTAAACTAAAACTCCAGTGAAAATTATATGTATATAAGAAAAGAAAATGCAAAAATGTATATAAAAATTGGAACTCAATCGTTGTAAATATGATAGGTAATTATATATTGAATCGATCCCTCATGTGGGTAGGCCCAAGATAGCATTCAAATTTTAGAGTGGCCTCAGTTGTTTTGTTTTTAAGAGTTTGCTTAATATTTTCAACTGAATCACTAGATTAATTTTAAAATAGTTTTCGAAATATAATTAATTTTCAAGGAATTATAGTATTTTTTAAAAGGTAGTTCTACATATGTATTTCTAATTGAATTTTCCAAATGCATTTTCAAAAGAATATTTTAATAGGATTTATCAAGTGTTTTTAAAAACCCTTACTCGGCACCAATGTTTCTCACCCTACATTTTCTAAATGTTTTTCATAGGTTGACTTGAAATCCAATGTCGGACTTCGTTGTTGTAGCGCGCGTATAGTAGAGTTGACATTTCTTTTTGTTTTAATTTATTCTGTAACTCTTTTGTTTTTTAGCATGTATCTTTTCTATAGAATGTAGACCATTAAAATATCCTCATTTGATTAAAGTGTTGTGTAATTGTTTTGTCACTTTTATAAAGAAAATACATAGCATTTTCAAGAACTGAGTCTAGAAGAGTGGGCTCAGAGCGTTATAATTGGTATTAGAAGATCAGTCTATACATCTTTGGAGATTAGATGTTGTATTTTGTGGAAAATAAGTCTACACATTAGAATTTCATGTTAGGTAATTTTTTCCAATTATAAATTCTTTAATTATGAAAAAGAAAATTCATAATTTTTAAAAGTTCGACAAAAGAATTGTGAGGGCCCAATTCATTTAAGGGGTTGTGTGGAATATAACAACCCAGATATTTTAATTAATTAATTCATTATTTATAATTTCAAATAAATAAGGGTATAAAATATTATTATTAAACAATTATATTTCATTTAATTGTAATTAATTTTTGTACTTTTATTTATATTATTTTTCATCATATTGAAATAATATAAATTAATTATACATTTATGATGTATCTTGATGATATATTTTTTGATATATTATTTTAATAAATAAACATAATCAAAGTTAATATTAAACATAACATATTTTGTTTAAAATAAACATAATATTATTTTCATTATAATATATATTTAATAATTGGTTTTATATATGTAAATTATTTTTAGAATGTTATATTACAATTTTGTATAAAAAAATTAAATTCAAATTATTAATAATGTTATCAGATAAGTGTTTTAAATATAAAAAGTTATAAATTTTTTCTATTTTGAAGCCATGTTAATTATGGTTTAAATAAAAATTAAAATAAAAACATGAAATTAAAAAGAATGAATATATATATATATATATATATATATATATATTTAACAGAATGGTATATATATGAAGATAATGGTTTTATTTTAAAAAATAAAAAAAATGATAAATGATTTTAATGAAATGAATTAAAAAAACAAATGAAATGTTAAAATAGATAAATTGAGTTAAGGTATTTTGAGTATGAGTTTTTTGCAAGCAGGGTTCGAGAACTATATGGTTCAGGTTTGTGTGTGATCTTCAGGGGCTGTGAAGGTATAGGATCGTGTCATCTTCAAATCCAAGGAGATGAACAGAGTCTTGAGAGCCTGTTCGAGGTCTTCACTGGTGTGGTCTCGTATGGCCTCCAGTGAAGGAGATTATACGGAGTAGATGATGAAGGTTTCAATTCTAGACAGAATCGTTTCTCCGGAAAAAGATAATGATGAATAATTAATAGTTCTTATGTTGTTATTAATGTTTTTTGTTATTTGAGTATTGTATTCATGATGTACAGGTTATAAGAATTATAGATTATATAAGGATTATACTGCAGTACTATTTCATTAAGGACTTGAGATTGTGTGGATCCAAGAAAAGTGACTCAATGAAAAATTAAAATTTATGGAAAATACATGGTTGATGGAAAGAAAAAACCTTAATATGGTCTTGATACTACAGAATTGATTTTGGAATAAGGGATAATTGATTTGGATGAATTATATTTGATATTATTGACATCCTTGGAACTCGTTAATGCTTTGTTTATCCAATAATTTTTTGAGTTTACAACATTTTTGTATATAACGAGTAATCCTGTATACTATAAAGAATAAGTGAGAAATAATGTAATCTATACAATTATATGATAATTCAGGGTGTCATAATATTTTAAAAGAATACATGATGACGGTACTCACATGTTATTACATGGAAAAAAGGATCTTCATTGAGTTTACCTTCCTTATAAATTTTGGAATGTGAGTTTGGACAAATGTATTTTGGATAAGTCTAAAGGATGGAATTGATTCTGTTTAACAATGGATACTATTGTTAAGGTTAAATCATTTTTTGGGATTATTTTTGGATTGTCATAAAAAGGACAACCCAAAGGTCAGATGACAACCCGTCGTGTCCGACAAGGCCGCAAGACTTGAACCCACAATCGAAGGGTGACACGGGTGCCTCACCTAGCACTAGCCTATGTGATGTCCTAGTTTTTATAATGATTTTTTTTAAATAGTCTGTAAAATGAAATAAAATTCAGTGTATTTATAACCCTATACGATTAGGATAAATAGAATATTTTTGAATTCTATAATATTTTGGAGTGAAAGATGAGTTTGTGGTAGAAATTAGTTGAATGATGAAACTCCACTTTTAAAGTATATATATATATATATCCTCATATTCTATGAATTAATTAATTATTAGACATTATGGAATGGATCTTAAAACCAAAAATGTGTTATCCTAACAACTTATGTTTTGTTGAACCAATGATGGGTTTCAGGCCCTCAATTTTACAATTGTTTGTGATTGATGACCTCAATAGCTCCCTATAAATATTTATGTTTTTCCTCTAATTATGTGTCTCTAATTTCTACCAATGTTCAACTAATCGAGATCATAATTTGGTTGTGACTTTTTTATTTTCCATTCCCTCTTATTAAGAGTAAATTTTATTAAACCAATTTCCGATTTGGGTTTTCCAAAAAATTATTTTCCAATTTTAACCAGTTATTTTAAAGAAAAAATTAAAATTCAGAGGAATCAATTTATTGAAGGAGGGGAGAATGTAACACCCCATGATTTCATAGTATGTTATGTCATTAAATTAATTAAATAGCTTGTGCTACACGCAACATCGAGTTCAAGCACACCACTACTTATTAAACTAACTCTTCATGAATAGTATTAAATTCATTTTGAATCTTATATAATCTATAAATATTAACATCCATTTTATGTGTTTCATAGAAATAATATAAGAACAAATTTATTTTATTAGATAAAAAAATATTTTTCAAAAAATGTAATTTTATCACCGTTTAATGGTGAAAATTTTTTAATACCATTATTTGAAACTTTTATATATTAAATTTAATTAAATAAAATTATTTATTAGAATTGAGACATAAAAATTTAGTTTGGATAAATTTTGTATACTTTTTTGACAAATTTCATATTTTGATGAATAGTGAAAAATACAATGTTTTAATTGAAAACAACTTTTTTAATCAAAATAATTTATAGTTCTAAATTATGAATACTAATGGTTATGAAGTATAATTAGATTATATTTTTATCACTTAATAAAATTTTGGTCATTATAAGTAATTTCACATTTAAATTTGACACAAACACAGGTCAATCTTTCCATTGTTTTTACTTTTTTAAAAACCCGCTTTTTGGTTTTGACAAAAGGAATTAATTTTAAATTAATAAATTCAATATATATGTTTTTAATTTTTTAAAATATAATTCATTTTTGGATTCCTAATATCAAAATTACATTAGTGTAATCTTTTGGTTTTTTTGAAAACTTTCAATTTTTGATTAATAGTGAAAAGCAGTACGTTACTATTTAAAATCAAATTTTCATTTATGTAATTTGTAATTTTATTTTAATTTATTGTAGGTAAAAATAGATTCAAAATACCTATATATTCTCAATTTGATACATTGGAGTCATTTTATTATAAGTTTAGATATATAAAATTTTATTGAACTTTTTACTATCTTTTACCAACCTTCTAGGAGCATTTGAAAATTTTTATAAAACTTAATTTTACTTCTTCTGTGAGTTGAATTTAAAAAATACAAGAGATATAAATATACTTAGTAAGTAATATTTGGTTTAATAAGTTGAAAATAATATTTTTTGAGTAATAACTTTTGACTTTTATTTACCACGGTAAAATGTAAATTGCGTAATTAAAGGTAAAGATGATATTATAATTACCCAAACACATGTCTTGAATCTATTGGATATGATTAATTTGACCAAAAACAACATTTGGAATAAAATATGATCATTTATATCTACTTGGATAAGATTAGGGAATTTATTGTTATTTAATTTAAAGGAGAGTTAAAAGTGTTAAATTGAAGTATTCAGAACTACAATATTTTTTATATATGGTTATACATAAGATAAAATAGTCTATAAATATTCATCTGAAATATAAAAATATTTACTACATAATTTTATTTTATATTTAATTTTTAGTCATTAAATAATTAAATTTATTTATGACACAATGATGACACAGAAATTACGTTATTAATAAAAGATTAAAATAATTGATATTATAAATACATAAATAAATTTAATTTGAGACTTTTGAAAAATTACATTAATTTAACAGTTTAATATGATATTTTAGGGTTGATTCAATCAATCTTTTTCGAATTAATGATGTTGTTATGATTTTAACAAAAAAACTAATACCAAGTAGTGTCAAAATTGAAATAAAATAGTTTTTTTTAAACAAAAACTATATTATTGGTTGATAAAATATTCATAAAAATATAAGGTCTAAAAAATGGCGTATATAATATTATATATTTCTTTAATGAACCACTTGAGGTTCTCATGGATGTTTAGAGTAATTTTATTAACAATATTGTGTAAGAATACAAGAAGTTGCGGTAAAATTTAATCTATTTAACTAAAAGTTAAATCTAAATGATAAGGTTAAAATGGTAACCTAAAGTTGTCCAAAACCTATTGGTTGAGATTATTTCGACTCATAACTACCTAAGGATAGAAATAAATTCATTTTTAGCCATTATAAACCGAATATTATTGTATAATTTATTAATATTATAATCTTTTAATAATGTTACCCTCCCCACTCTTATTAAAGGGCACTTTCCCTTCTCTTAGAATCACACCTCCAGAGCCATTCGTCTTATCCAAGACCTTCCCAAGTATCCTCCCAACATCCCTCAATTAATCCTAGAGTTCATACTTTGATCATAAATCCCACATAAGGTATAAGGCCCCAGCTTAAACCTTACTTAATCTTGAGTTATTACAAGTATACGCATTGAGGATCTTTTCGGGTTTAGAGTTTTAGAGAATTAGATCATAAAACATGCATTACATTCCACATATAAACAAAGTGGTTACATAAAGATAGTATTCTTCATTCCCATTAATGGACACATATTTAAGATAAAACATGGATTCTTTCTTGACACTTCCTTGACACTATCATCATATCATGTACCTTTCCCTTGACCTGTGAAAATCATTTCAAAAACAATTGGGATGAGCATAAAAAGCTCAGTATGGGTTTTAAAAACATGGAAAGGAAACATGGGTACATATATACATAATAATGAAATCATACTTTACCCATAAAACATAAGCACTTTAACAGACCTCATCAAATCATGAGTAAATCATAGAAATCATAAGACATAAAGGTAACTTGAGGCATTCATAACATTCTTACGTAGGGAGTAAACCTCTTGGTTACGTTTGGAATACCAATCACAGTATATTCCCTAAATCTCTTCAGAGAAACCTTAACGTTTCACTCCTTCGCATTAACCAATGCATTGGAGAGCTATATCGGGCTCACCCGCCCTTAGTTTTTCACGGAACCACCCGTCTTCATAATAATGCCCAAGAACCTCACCATAATCATATCACATAAAACATGCATAAAGGAAACATAACATTTCCACCATTCAAACACAAGATATCAATACAACACATTGATATAAAAACATTATGAAAACCATTTTCAATACCAAAATGAACAAAATGTAAAACATGGTATTTATTTTTCTTTTAAAAAGAAGGTATGACTTGTAGATGAAGCCGAAACTCAAATAATGGTCACAGCAGCGGAGAAGTCGTTGTCGCCGCATACGTACGACAAAAACATTCCCTTTTTTGTTTAGTAAACGCTTCGTATAAAAAAGATTCCTTTTGGATAAACGTAAAAGTCAAAGGGATTTATACACTGTATAAAAGAAAGTTGTGTATAAAATAAAATATGCCTCAATGAAAGGAGATTGGGACGAAGTCCCATACCTCGTATCCGACTTGACCCGACCGTTCTTTAATCTCCTGAATAATAAACTTGAGTGAATCTATACTTGCTTAAGAACCTTTTTCAAGTTAATTATTCCTTTTATACCATGTTATGAACATCACGTAATCATTTAAGTTAATAATGTTCATTTTGTCGGTATTTGGTTCTTAAGTCAAAAATAGACTTCTTACACTTACATGTTGTTAATTTGGTCAAAGGTTCGTTATATCCAGAATGATATTAATGATTTGGATAACATATATATCATATATATTCATCATATACATGTATTTATAATATTACATCACATTCAGAGGTAAGAAATGAAATTCACCGTTCATGGAGACGGTAAGTCGTGCGTACGCATGAATGCTACTTCCATTTCTATTTAGTATTTTCTGGAATGGAATCATAATGATATAAGAGTATATTATAATTCCAGTATAATAACATATATAATATCATTTACTTTATCCTTTACACATCCCACATATGGTATTAACGAATCAAATCACTTTCAGGGGGCGGTAGTCTGCACTTCCTAAAATGAAGATATCGTGTTTACCCATAATGGAAACAATAATGGTATGCCATAAATGAAAAATACAGAAGCTTAAGGAAAGAATAATCATATTATATATCATATATAAAAATAGTGACATCATAATGGCCACCTTTAAAGGTGTTAAATGAGTATTGAACAATCATCGTTTCGGGAGGCAGAATTTCACCATCCACGGAAACCATATGTTCTTTAACCATTTGATGTAGTTTTGTGAGAGTTTAGCGAGAATAAATCTTATAAAATCATCCTAGTATATTGAATATACTGGGGTTGTTACAAAATAAGTAAATAAAAAGAGTTTAGGGGGTTAGAAAGCAAAATAAAACAAATGAACATGAGAGAATGAATTACCTTTAAAAGTGTAACTCCTTTTGATTTGAGCCTAAAGGCTTCCTTTGAAAGGATTCTGCACAAAGGAATCCTCTAGGATGAGTAGATGGAGGTGGAGAGAGTAAATGGGCAGGGGATGGCTGAGCCAAAGGCTTGAGGAGTGTGTGAAATGAGGTAGATGTGGGGGCCTTTTATAAGAGGAGCAGAGGGGCACTTTTGGAAATAATGAAACTATTATTTTATTTTCAAAAGTTTTTAGAATTTATAAGGTCCCAAATTGATATATTTCGAAGATAATATTATAAGGCTTCGAAATATTTCTATCCAATAGTTTTTGGACAATTGTAGGTCTTAGATTTTATATTATCGTTTCATTTTATTTAAATTTTTCATTAATGAGGTCATCGTTGCATCCTCATGATGTCATAATTAAATTAATTTATTTAATGTCTAAAAATTATATAAAAAATATCCTGATGTAGGAAATCGTTTTAGATTTCCAAAGAGTACTTATAGACAAAATTATTATTAGTATAACCCCTTCTAAAAATTGTTTTAGTAAACCAATTTATGTTAGTGTCATTTTCACCTTTATTTTAAAAAAAGAATTAAAGTCATTATCTCACCCAAGAGGCTCCATAGGGTCCCCTAAATCGACCCATGGGTTGTATTGGTCGTCCATGACTCATCCAATAGGGGTAGTACAAGTGTCATGATGTTTTCACATTTTTATAATATCATTTTTACCTTAAATTACACTAATTACCTCTAATCGCGATTAAAAACTTAATAAGTTACTATTCACCAAAAAATTATTTTAATCTTATTGAACCACATTTTACTTATTAATGACAACCATGTATGTCGGATTTTTGAAATTCAAAACACAAAGGTGGAAAAGTTTCATTTAAGCGAAAAAATCAGTTTCTTTAAATACCATTTAGTGGTTTCACTATTCATCAAAAATTGATGTTTTTCAGAAAATTACCAAAAATTCACCCTAAGCTATATTTGATATTCCGAATTCAAAAATGAAGTCTATTTTACAAAATTCAAAACATATAAGTCACATTAATTAATTTAATAATTAATTTCCGCTGTTATGACAAATAGCGTGTTTTTATGAAACAATAAGTATCAAAAGATTGACACCAGTTTAAGTCCAATTTCAAAGTGAAATTGTTTCCAATGACAACCATTGGATAAAATGGTAAAAATATATTCTAATTTAACTTCAAAACCAATTCAAAAGATAATCTAATCATATAAATAAATTAGATTAAAAAGAGGTTTTTAATTAAAATACAACATTTTTCACTATTCATTAAAAGATGAACTTTATCGGAAAAATACCAAAAATTCACACAAAGTAAATTTTGATGTCCCAATCATAAATAATAATTTTATTTTGACAAACATTGCTTATGAAATTGTCAAAAGATAGATTAAAAAGGGTTTCCCATCAAAAAGCAGTAAAACAATCTTTTAAGAAATTTAGTGTATTCTATGCTTAAGATTGGATTTATTTTCATTTTAAGCCTCTAAAACACTATCTAATTCAATAATAGACATAGATAACAATATCTATTATTAATTACTTACTTGGGATGTTACATCCTTCCCCCCTTTAGAAAATTGTGTCCCCGGAATTTATTTACTTATCGAATAAATGGGGGTACTTATCCCTCATTGCATTTTCAGATTCCCATGTTGCCTCTTCAATCATGTGGTTTTGCCACAAAACCTTTACCTGGTGAATCACCTTATTTCGTAACACTTGCTCCCAGTGGTCAAGAATCTGGATCGTTTGTTCCTCATAAGATAGATTCTCTTCCAGCTGAACTACCTCTGGACTCAAAACATGAGATGGATTTGGCATGTACATTCTCAACATCGAAACGTGAAAAACATTGTGTACCTGAGATAAAATCAGAGGTAAATCCACTCGGTAAACAACTGATCCAACTCTCTCCAGAATTTCATATGGTCCAATAAACCTTGGACTCAGCTTTCCTTTCTTACCAAATTGCATCACACTTTTCCATGGTGATACTTTGAGAAAAATATGATCACCTACCTCAAAGGATAGATCCATCCTCCTGTTGTCTTCATAACTCTTCTGCCTACTCTGAGCTGTTCTCATGTGCTTCTGAATCAGCTGAACTTTTTCTGCCATATCT
Organism: Viscum album; assembly: GCA_963277665.1. Classification (NCBI taxonomy): domain Eukaryota; kingdom Viridiplantae; phylum Streptophyta; class Magnoliopsida; order Santalales; family Viscaceae; genus Viscum; species Viscum album. Next base: position 937,436,158 of record OY728133.1, on the reverse strand, counting down.
TCTACCAATTCTGGTCCCATCAACTTCCTTTCACCCACTTAATCCTAGAAAGATAGAGTTTGACACCGCATCCCATATAACGCCTCAAATGGTGCCATCTGTATACTAGAATGAAAACTGTTATTATATGAAAATTCAACCAAAGAAAGATTTTGGTCCCAACTTCCCTGATAATCCATCGAACAAGCTCGTAGCATATCCTCCATGGTTTGAATTGTTCATTCTGACTGCCCATCTGATTGAGGATGAAAAGCTATACTAAAATTTAATTCAATACCCAACGACTTCTGAAGGCCTTTCCAAAAGTTAGAAGTGAACCTGGGATCACATTCAGATACAATGGAGAGAGGAACTCCATGTAACCTGACTATCTCGTTATGATACAAACGGGAAAGTTGATCAAGAGAGAAAGTATCTCGTATAGCAAGGAAATGAGCATATTTGGTCAAGCGATCAACAATAACCCAGATTTCATTATTACCTCGAGATGTCTTCGGTAATCCCACAACAAATTCCATGGATATACTCTCCCATTTCCACTCTGGCACTGGTAAAGGTTGATGCATCCCTTTCAGTAACTGCCACTCTACTTTAACCTGTTGACATGTCAAACACTTCAAAGTAAAATCAGCAATATCTTTTTTCATTCCATCCCACCAGTAATACTCCCGCAGATCTCTATACATATTATTACTGCCAGGATGAACTGAAAACGGAGAACTATGAGCTTCACATAACAACTCTCTATTCAACTGTGAATCACAAGGCACACACAATCTCTTCCCAAATCTCAAAACGCAATCATTATCAATGTTGAATTCAGTCAACTTACCTTTTTGAACCAGCTCTACCCTTTTCTGCAACTCACTATCTTGTTTTTGTGCTTTCTTGATTCTACCTGATAGAGAAGATCTCACTGATACTTGAAACAAAATAGAAGGACTTCGTGCACCAACAACTTATATGCCAAAGTTCATCAAATCCTTAACCAAAGAATCACGTTCCAAACAAAACATTTCTAATGAAGCATTACTTTTTCGACTCAAAGTATCAGCCACATTATTTTCTTTTCCCGGATGGTAATGAATTGTACAATCATAATCCTTGATTAATTCTAGCCATCTCCTCTGCCTCATGTTTAACTCTTTCTGAGTGAATATATACTTTAAACTTTTGTGATCAGTATATATTTCACACTTTACTCCATACAAATGATTCTTCCAAATTTTTAAAGTAAAAACAACATCAGCTAATTCCAAATCATGTGTAGGGTAATTTACCTCATGAGTTTTCAACTGTCGTGAAGCATAAGCAATTACCTGATCATTCTGCATTAGGACGCAACCAAGTCCATTCAATGAAGCATCACTGTATATAACAAACTCACCATTCCTGGAAGGTAGTGCCAAAACTGGAGCATTCACTAATCTTCTTTTGAATTCTTGAAAACAATCATCACATTATTTTGTCCAGATAAACTTAACACCCTTCCGAGTTAGCTTAGTCATTGGACTAGATAATAATGAAAAATTTCAAAAAAACCTTCGGTAATAGCCTGCCAAACCAAGGAAGCTTCGAATATCAGTTACATTTGTGGGTCTTGGCCAGTCTTCAACAACTTTTGTTTTTGCAGGATCAACAGTTATCCCATTTTAGAAACAATGTGACCTAGGAATGAAATTTGTTGCAACCAAAACTCACACTTGCGGAATTTCCCATACAATTTCTTTTCTTTTAAGGTTGAAAGATAACCCTTAAATGTCTTTCATGCTCCTCTTTACTTTTAGAAAACACCAAAACATCATCAATGAAAACCACCACAAACTTATCCAAGAACTCATGGAAAATTCTATTCATTAAGTCCATGAATACAGAAGGTGCATTGGTTATCCCAAAAGGCATTACTAAAAATTCATAATGGCCATATCTCGTACGGAATGCGGTCTTCGGAATATCTTCCACCTTTACCTTTAGCTGATGGTACCCCCGATCTCAAGTCAATATTTGAAAAAAACTGAGCTCCCTGGAGCTGATCAAACAAATCATTGATATGAGGCAAAGGATATTTGTTCTTAATAGTGATATTATTCAAGCCTCTATAATAAATGAAAAGTCTCATAGAACCATCTTTCTTTTTAACAAATAAAACAGGATCACCCCATGGTGATGTTCTAGGTCGAATAAAACCTTTCTCTAATAAATCGTGCAATTGCTCCTTCAACTCTAAAAGTTCAATTTGAGCCATTCGATAAGGGGGTTTTGAAATTGGCTTAGCATCAGGAACTAAGTCAACAGTAAACTCAACTTCCCGATCTGGTATTATTCCAGGCAACTCATCAGGAAAAACATCAGGATACTCATTTACCACTGGCACATAATTAATCTGAGCAGTTCCTTTATTTTCAACGATGGGTGCATGGTAACATTAATTTCCATCTTTTACAAGTTTCTCGGACTCTTGATAAGTTATCAATAGTAATGGTTCATTCTTGTACACAAAATAAAAGTATTTCTGAAAAGAAACTTCTTTAGCTCTACAGTCAATCTTAGCATGGTAAATAGAGAGCCAATCCATACCCAGGATAACATCAAACTCTACTAGAGGTAGAACAATAAGGTTTGCAAGTAGGTTGTTTCCACAGATAAGGATAGGAAGATTCTTATAAATTCTTTTTGCCTCAACATTTCCCCCAGGTGTTTTTACCACAATATCAGGAGTCACTTCATGAGATGGTATTCCCATTTTACTTGAAAAGTTTTCAGAGATGAAAGAATGTGTAGACCCCGAATCAAACAACACACTGGCATAATCTGAAAAAACAAACAATGTACCTGATACAACTTCATTTGATGGCCCGACGTCTGCCGAAGTAGTTGCATAAGATTTCACCACCCCTTTCTGCTTGTAGTATAACTGCTTCCCATCACTCAAGCTCTTTGTCAGACACTCGTTTGCATAGTGACCCATCTCATTGCCTTTATAACATTTCACTAACTGTAAATCAAATTTGGTCTTACCTTCACATTGATCCTTTTCAGTGCAATAACGAGCCTTATGTCCCATCTTACCACATCGGTAGCACTTTCCAGAATTCAGAAGACATTCCCCAGCATGCCTTTTTCCACATTTATCACAAACTGGAAACTTAGTTTTCTTACCATCAGACTTTTTTGAAGAATTCTTACCTTTCTCCTGCCACCTCGGTCTCTTCTTCTGTTGGTTGTTATAGAACACTTGGTTATCGGCAAACTCCATTTCCACCTTCTCAGTACATCGAACAAGCTTTTCATAACTTTTAAACACACGAGAAGCTAATGCCCTTAGATATTTTGGCTTTAATCCTGAGTAAAAACGATTGATTTTACTGTCAAGGTCTCAGATAAAATTTGGAGCATACCTTGCCAATCGAGTGAAACTTTCTTCATAGGTAGCCACTGAGTCTTCCACTTGCCTCAATTCCAAGAATTTATTTTCCATCCTAATTCGAATAGCCTTAGGAAAATACTTCTCAAGAAACATACCTTTGAATTCATCCCAGTCGAGAGCATCAATCTCATCAGCGTCCCGGATATTTCTAACCATCGACCACCACTGATCTGCCTCACCCTCCAAATGGTAAATAGCAAGACTAACCTTTTGATTGGCTGAACACCCCATGACATCAAAAATCTTATCTAGTGCATTAATCCACCCTTCAACTAACACATGGTCAGATGATCCTCTGAATGATAGGGGATGTTGCCTCATGAAATGTTCCACCACTAACATATTCCTCTGCAGTTGATCTGGATAATCTCGTGCATGGATACCACCACCATTTATAGCCTGAGTCAACTGTGCCATCACTGCAACAAACTGTTCAGTTCCAATTCCGACCATCTCGGGATGCTGATTCAAAAGGTTATTTCCTTCTGTATGCCTTCCTAGCACTACTTCCCTATTTCCTCTTCGGAAAACCATTCTGAACAAACATGTCTTAGATGAAGCAACATGGTAATCTTCAAATGCTATATCATTTCAATTTGACCAAAAAAAATTTTTTGGATAATCATTTAATAGAATTCTAACTCCTAAAGTTATCTAATCCGACCTTTGATACCAACTATAAGGCCCCAGCCTTAAACCTTACTTAATCTTGAGTTATTATAAGGTTACACATTGAGGATCTTTTTGGGTATAGTGTTTTAGAGAATTAGATCATAAAACTTGCATTACATTCAACATATAAACAAAGTGGTTAAATAAAGATAGTATTCTTCATTCCCATTAATGGAAACATATTTAAGATAAAACATGGATTCTTTCTTGACACTTCCTTGACACTATCATCGTATCATGTACCTTTCCCTTGACCTGTGAAAATCATTTCAAAAAAACTTGGGATGAGCATAAAAAGCTCAGCATGGGTTATAAAAACATGGAAAGGAAACATGGGTACCTATATACATAAAAATGAAATCATACTTTACCCATAAAAAATAAGCACTTTAACATACCTCATCAAATCATGAGTAAATCATAGAAATCATAATACATAAAGGCAACTTGAGGCATTCATAACATTCTTACGTAGGGAGTAACCCTCTTGGTTACGTTTGGAATACCCATCATAGTATATTCCCTAAATCTCTTCGGAGAAACCTTAAAGTTTCACTCCTTCACGTTACCCAATGCATTGGAGAGCTATATCGGGCTCACCCAGCCTTAGTTTTTCACGGAACCACCCGTCATCATAATATTGCCCAAGAACCTCAACATAATCATATCACATAAAACATGCATAAAGTAAACATAACATTTCCACCATTCAAACACAAGATATCAATACAACACATTGATATAAAAACATTATGAAAACCATTTTCAATACCAAAATGAAAGAAATGTAAAACATGGTATTTATTTTTCTTTTAAAAAGAAGGTATGGCTTGTAGAGGAAGCCGAAACTCAAATAATGGTCACGACAGTGGAGAAGTCATTGTCGCCGCATACGTACGACAAAAACATTCCCTTTTGTCGTTTAGTAAACGATTCGTATAAAAAAGATTCATTTTGGATAAATGTAAAAGTCAAAGGGGTTTATACACCGTATAAAAGAATGTTGTGTATAAAATAAAATATGCCTCAATGAAAGGAGATTGAGACGAAGTCCCATACCTCGTATCCGACTTGACCCGACCGTTCTTTAATCTCCTAAATAATAAACATTAGTTAATCTCTACTTTCTTAAGAACCCTTTTCAAGTTCATTATTCCTTTTATAACATGTTATGAACATCATGTAATCATTTAAGTTAATAATGTTCATTTTGTCGGAATTTGGTTCTTAAGTCAAAAATAGGCTTCTTACACTTACATGTTGTTAATTTGGTCAAAGGTTCGTTATATCCATAATGATATTAATGATTTGTATAACATATATATCATATATATTCATCAAATACATGTATTTATAATATTACATCACATTCAGAGGTAAGAAATGAAATGCACCGTTCATGGAGACGGTAAGTCGTACGTACGCATGAACGCTACTTCCATTTCTATTTCGTATTTTCTGGAATGGAATTATAATGATATAAGAGTATATTATAATTCCAGTATAATAACATATATAATATCATTAACTTTATCCTTTACAAATCCCACATATGGTATTAACGAATCAAATCACTTTCAGGGGGCGGTAGTCCGCACTTCCTAAAATGAAGATATCGTGTTTACCCATAATGGAAACAATAATGGTATTCCATAAATGAAAAATACAGAATCTTAATGAAAGAATAAACATATTATATATCATATATAAAAATAGTGACATCATAATGGCCACCTTTAAAGGTGTTAAATGAGTATTGAACAATCATCGTTTCGGGAGGCAGAATTTCACCATCCACGGAAACCGTATGTTCTTTAAACATTTGATGTAGTTTTGTGAGATTTTAGCTCTAATAAATCTTATAAAAACATACTAGTATATTGAAGATACTTTTGTTGTTACAAAAGAAGTAAATAAAAAGAGTTTAGGGGGTTGGAGATGCAAAATAAAACAAATGAACATGAGAGAATGAATTACCTTTAAAAGTGTAACTCCTTTTGATTTGAGCCTAAAGGCTTCCATTGAAAGGATTATGCCCAAACGGAATCCTCTAGGATGAGTATAGGGATGTTTAGAGAGTAAATGGGCAGGGTATGGCCGAGCCAAAGGCTTGAGGAGTGTGTGAAATGAGGTAGAGGTGGGGGCCTTTTATAAGAGGAGAGGAGGGGCACTTTTGGAAATAATGAAACTATTATTTTATTTTCAAAAGTGTTTCGAATTTATAAGGTCCCACATTGATATATTTAGAAGATAAGATGATAAGGCTTCGAAAAATTTCCATCCAATAGTTTTTGGACAAGTGTAGGTCTTAAATTTTATATTATCGTTTCATTTTATTTAAACTGTTCATTAATGAGGTCATCATTGCATCCTCATGATGTCATAATTAAATTAATTTATTTAATGTCTAAAAATTATATAAAAAATATCCTGATGTAGGAAATCTTTTTATATTTCCAAATAGTAGTTATAGACAAAATTATGATTAGTATAACCCCTTATAAAAATTGTTTTAGTAAAACAATTTATGTTAGTGTCATTTTCACCTTTATTTAAAAAAAAGCATTAAAGTCATTATCTCACCCAATAGGCTCTATAGGGTCCCCTAAATCGACCCATTGGTTTTCATGGTCGGACATGAATCATCCAATAGGGGTAGGACAAGTGTCATGGTGTTTTCACATTTTTATAATATCATTTTTACCTTAAATTACACTAATTACCTCTAATCGCGATTAAAAACTTAATAAGTTACTATTCACCAAAAAATTATTTTAATCTCATTGAACAACATTTTACTTCTTAATGACAACCATGTATGTCAGATTATTGAAATTCAAAACACAAAGGTGGCAAATTTTCATTTAAACGAATAATCAGTTTCTTTAACTACCACTTAGTGGTTTCACTATTCATCAAAAATTGAAGTTTTTCAGAAAATTACCAAAAAGTCACCCTAATCTATATTTGATATTACGAATTCAAAAATGAAGTCTATTTTACAAAATTCAAAACATATAACTCACATTAATTAATTTAATAATTAATTCCTGCTGTTATGACAAATAGCGTGTTTTTATGAAACAATAAGTATCAAAAGATTGACACCAGTTTAAGTCCAATTTCAAAGTGGAGTTGATTCCAATGACCACCATTGGATAAAATGGTAAAAATATATTCTAATTTCACTTCAAAAAAAATTCAAAATATAATCTAATCATATAAATAAATTACATTAAAAAGAGGTTTTGAATTAAAATACAACATTTTTCACTATTCATTAAAAAATGAACTTTATCAGAAAAATACCAAAAATTCACCAAAAGTAAATTTTGATGTCCCAATCATAAATAATAATTTTATTTTGACAAACATAGCTTATAAAATTGTCAAAAGATAGATTTAAAAAGGGTTTTCCATCAAAAAGCAGTAAAACAATCTTTTAAGAATATTAGTGTATTCCATGCTTAAGATTGGATTTATTTTCATTTTAAGCCTCTAAAACACTATCTAATTAATTAATAGACATATATAAAAATATCTATTATTCATTACTTACTTGTGATGTTACATAAGGATCCCTTTTGATCAACTAAAAAGGAAACACCCAAGGAAGAGGTAATAATTTCAACACTCTCTTTCAAGTTCATTTCTACTTACACATCCACTATCATTGCTGTTTACATTATAAAATAATATCTAATGTATTCTATATATACTGTGTTTTTATTATAAAAATGTTACAACCATATTCATAATTATATCCATCCTATAAATGAAAAATTCACCAAACAGTGTACGTATGGATTACCGTCTCCACATCCTGGTGTAGTTTGTTATTAGAACACATCATTATTTGGATGGGTATAATAATGAGTATAACTGATGTAAATAATAATTATAACCAGTTAATGATTCTATATATATGATATACCATCCAATTACATATGATTATTCCACCAAAATAATGATATTGTCACTCGTGCGTACGTACAGATTACCGTCTCCACGACCGTGACGAGATTCATTCCGCATCATAATCATTGATTAATAATTTTCATTTTATGAATAAAAATAATTTTCATGAGCATAATATCATTTTGATTATGAATCAAATAAATCCTATCCATTACAGACATGGCTTACGTAACCAAGCATATAAAATAAAATGAATCAGTTTACACCTAAAATAATGATAATACTAAACTATTATTATCAAAAAAAATCATAAGATCATATGTGATATCATATTTATGTATATATTTATTGAATAATTTAATAACAATGTTTTAACTATTATATAAAAGGTTAACATACCATTGACTAAGGAAAATTACAAGGTAAGGGTTAATCTCTCAATCTTATTATTATCTGATATTGTTTATGTTTAATTTTTTACTAGGACTTATTTATTATCCATGTCCATGTTTAATAAAATAGTTTTCCAACGGATTATTTTCATTGGACTCTTTAACTAAAACACAATTTTTTATGTTTTAATGATTTATTCTTTTAATCCTTTCTCATTAATGTCCATGTTTTCAAAATTATTCTAAGTATTTATTTATATGGACAAGAATGATTTAAAATGTTAATTCCCTTCAAAAGATTCAAATTGGTATGGGCCACTTTTATACAAAAATATCATTCAAATGAATTAATTTATAAATTTTGTGAATATTAAAATGATTTCATGAAAAAGGGATATTTCTCTCAAAGAGTTTTACTGATCATTTTCAACTATATCAACATCCTTTTCTGAATACTATTCATCATCGAGTTTGATTTATTATGATAAAAATATTCCATATTGTAATGAAAGATTGGTGATATGCTTGACTGTGTATGTATTATTTTTATACCATTCATGGTCTATAGATAATGTATTGACATTTTGTATGCTAGTTCTCATATGAATATTTATGTTGTGTTTAAACCTTTTCATATGTAGAATATATTGGATTTAGTAAGTGATGGGTGGAGACCGTTATAGTTCTACGATGCATCAGTATGCCTCATGAGACAATCAATTGTGTTGGAAAAAGGCCTTGAAAAAATATTATTTGTATTCTGGGAACAACTCCTTGACTATGTGGTTATGATGTCTCACATTATGTATTCCATAATTAAGAAAGTGGCTATTGATATCGCATGTGATTATTCAACTAGTAGAATATCCATGTGAATAAGAAAATGAAATTATTTGATTTTATCTTTTCCATATTATAATGATGTTAAAGTTTTAAAGGATTCCTATTTAGACTTATATTTCCTTAAATGATTATGATTATTTATGATTTTTTCAGCTATATTATTATCCTTACTGAGCATCGGAGCTCACCCCTTTCTATGTTTTAATTTTCCCAGGATGTGAAGAAGTATATTAAAACTGAGCTACAGGGATAGTCTAAGTAATATGAGAGTGTTATATGGATAGTATTTTTTTTAGTTTTTCCACATCCTTTGATAGATTTTAAAATTGTTTGATGTTTAGTTATTATAATACAAGACATACATTTTGTTTTTATGTTTTTTTGTTATTTTTTAATTTGGATTTGTTATTCTTACACCATTCATGGTTTACGGAAAATGTATTGACATTTCGTGTTCCAAGACACTATTTTGTGTCATTAGACCTACCGTTGCATCGATGATCTATAGCGGGCTCCACCCATCACTTACCAAGTCCAATGCATTCTTCATATGAAAAGGTTTAAACGTAACATAAACATTCTTTTTAAAACTATCAAATGAAATGTCAATACATTATCCATAAACCATGAATGGTATAAAAATAACACATCCACAGTCAAATATATCACAATAAATTCAATACAATATGGATGATTTTTATCATAATAAAAAAAACCTCTATGAAGAATAATATCCAGGAAATTATGTTGACATAGTTGAAAATGATCAGTAAAAATCATTGAGAGACATATCACATTTCCATGAAATAATTTTAAAAGTCACGCATTTTATAAAGGACGTAATTTTAATGATATTTTTGAATCAATGTGTCCCAATCAAATTTTAATATTTTGAATGTAATTAACATTTTAAAACATTCATTTCTATATAAATAAATCTTTAATATCATTTTCAAAGCATAGGCATTAATGAGAACGGTTTAGAAGAATAAATCTTTAAAACATTAGAAATGATGTTTTAATTAAATATTACCTTAAAAATCTTTTTGAAAACTATTTTTTGAATCATGTACATGGATAATAGATATGTTACAATAATAACTACCACATATAGAATCTCCAATAATAATGATATTGAGGAATTAAACCATACCATGCACGTTCTTTTGGTCGAGGGTACATTTAAACACATGTATAAAGACATTAGTAAGTAATTAAATTATACCACAACCATATTCATATTTATGATATCATTTATGATTCATTTATTACTTTATTCTACCCATTTAATAATGATGTCCATGTTTAATTAACATTTCGGGTAATAAATCGATTTCTTTTTCGTATATGTTTTAACTTGTTACTCTTCATCGTATCATTAAGATACTGATTTACATAATTCCATAATATAAACCTTGATTTATATACCATATATATTTAGAATATAAATATTTATAATAGATATAAATTTTAAATGGAAGACAACATTTATGGAGACGGTAGGTCGTACGTACGCATAAACGCTGTTTCTGTTTTCATATCGTATTGAACGGAAGTAAGTGAATAAGATATATGTAAGTATATATATATATCCAGTGGAAATATTATGTCATATATTACATACTTATTAATAATATTTATTTTTATAATCATCTTTGAATGTTGAATGTGGAAATTAATCTCATCACGTCGTGGAGAAGGTAATCTGTATGTACGCACGAGCGACAATATCATTATATTGACGGTGAAATTGTATGTGATTGGATTGTATATCATACATAAAGAATAATTAAAATTTTATATTTATTATATACATCATTTATAATCATTATTATACCCATCCATATAATTAAGTGTTTTAATAACAAACTACACAACGACATGGAGACGGTAAGTTGTACGTACCCACGTATGGTGATACTGTCATTTATTGGATGGATAGAATAACAAATTTAGTTTTACCATATTTATAATGACATAAAAGTATTTATAAGGTACTAGATTTATTATTATGGTATAGTAATAACAATTAATGATGAAGTGGAAGAAGAAAAGAACTTGAAAGAGGGTGGTTAAATTATTACCTCTTCTTCGAGTGTTTCTTTTTGAGTTGATAAAAAGGATCTTTAGGTGGGATTTATCATAAAATTAAGGACTATAAGTTTATGTTATGGATGATTTAAGGATATTTGGACTGGTGTTTTCTAATACAAATGGCTTTGGAGTTGTGATATTGAGAGAAGGGAAGTGCCCTTTTATAAGAGGGGCGAGGGTCAGTTTAGAAAATGGCTAAAGTATTAATTTATTATACAATAATATTCTGTATACAATTGCTCCAAATAAATTTATTAGTGAATTAGGTGGTTATTAGTTGAAACACTCTCAAACAAAAGGTTTTAGACAAGTTTAGGTTTCCATTGTAACCTTATCATTTAGATTTAACTATTAGTTAAATAGTTTAACTTTTATTGTGTCTTCTTGTCCTCTAACAATATATGGTTAATAAATATACTCTAAAATTCCTAGAGAACATAAATCGGTCAATTAATGACATATATAATAATATTTTTGAACTTTTGACAAACCTAATATTTTTAGGAATATTATATCAAACAATGATAGAGTTTTTGTTTTAAAAAACTATTTTTGTCAATTTTGAAAATAAAATTATAACAGCATGATTAGTTCAAAAACAATTACTTAATCAATCCTAAAAAGTGATATTAAACTATAAAATTATAGTAATTTATCCAAAGTCTCAAATTACATTTATTTGGGTATTTATAATATCAATTATTTTAATCATTTTTTAATAATGTAATTACTTCATCATCATTGTGTCATAAATAAATATAATTATTTAATGACTAAAAATTATAAATGAAATACCATTATGTAGGAAATATATGTATATTTCTGATAAATATTTATTGTCTAATTTATCTTATGTATTAGCCGATATTAAAAATATTTTAGTTATAAAAACATGAATTTAACACATTTAACTCTACTTTAATTAAATAATAATAAATGTCCAAATCAAATCGAAGTGGACCTAAAAGCTCAGATGTTATTCTTATGGTGGTTTTTGGTCTAATTACACTTATCTAATAGAAATAGGACATGTGTTAGGATAATTATAACATCATTTCTACCATTAATTACCATATTTACTTTTAATCGTGGTAAAAAATACTCAAAATTAATTATTCACCAAAAAGTATTTTCATCTTATTGAACCAAATTTTACATACTGAGATTAAAAATTCCTCTCGGATTTTTTAAATTCAACTCACAAAATTGGTAAAATTATGTTTTATGAAATTTTTAAATGCTCCTAAAAGATGGGTAAAAGACGGTACAAAGTTTAGTAAAAATTTTATATATCTAAACATATTATAAAATGAATCAAATGAATTAAATTTAGAATATAAGGTATTATGTACATATCTTTATATAAAATAAATTAATATTAAATAACTAATTACTTAAATTAAAAAGTCTGTTTTAAACAATAACATAGTGTTTGTCACTCTTCATCAAAAATTGTATCTTTTCAGAAAAATACAAGAATTTACCCTAAGATAATTTTGATATTTCGAATTCAAAAATGAATTCTATAATACAAAATTCAAAACATATATGTCTCATTTATTAATTTAAAATTAATTCTCACTGTCAAAACCAAAAAAATTTATTTATTTAAAAAGTAAAAATTATCAAAATATTGACATGTGTTTATGTAAAATTTAAATGTTAAATGACTTATAATTACCAAAATTGTGTTAAATAATAAACATATAACCTAATTATACCTTAAAACCATTAAAAATTATAATTTTTCACTTTAAATTATTTCGATTAAAAAAGCTGTTTTTAATTAAAACACAATATTTTTTAATATATATCAAAATATGAAATTTATCAAAAAAGTACCAAAAAATTATCCAACATAAATTTTTATATTCCTTTTCTAAATAATAATTTAATTTCATTAAATTTAATATATAAAAATTTCAGTGATTGGTTTTAAAAATGGATCTCAATTAAAAGGCGGTAAAATATCATTTCATGAAAAATATTTAATTTATCTGAAAAAATGAATTTGTTCTGATATTATGTCTAAGAAACACATAATATGGATGTTAAAATTATATAAACTATATAAGATTGAAAATCCAGTTAGTACTATTCAAATATGCTTTTTGAACAGTTAGATTAATATGTTGTGATGTGCTTGAACTCGATGTTGCATGTAGCGCAAGCTATTGAATTAATTTAATTAGATAACTACTATGAAATCATGGGGTGTTACATTCTCTCATACATTAATAAATTTCATCCTCACAATTTAAAATTTTTCATTGAAAATAAATGGTTAAAAATAGAAAATATACCTTTTTGGAAAACTGACAATTGAAATTGGTTTAATAAAATTTACTCTTAATAAGAGGTAAAATGAATTGAAAAATTTGCCACAAAATTATGATCTCTATTACGAAAAAATTGGTGGAAATTAGAGAAACATAATTAGAGTAAAAATGTAAATATTTATTGGGAGTGATTGAAGTCATCAATCAGAAACAAGTGTGAAATTGAGGTCATCAAAGCCATCAATATAAGATGATGTAAAATATCATCAGTTCAACAAAACATAAGGTGTTTGGGTAACACATTTTTTGTTTTAATATTTATTCACTAAAGGTCAAGAATAAATTTATTCATATAATAATAAGAAATATATATATACACATTACATATAGAGTTTCATCCTTCATCTAATTCCTACCACAAACTCATCCTTCATTAAAAAAGATAATAGAATTAAAAATTATTATATTAATCCTATTCGTATGGGGTTCCAAAAATAATGAATTTATAATTCATTTGTAATATTATTTAAAAAAGATACATTATAAAAACATGACATGACAAAAGTTAGTGGTAGGTGATGCACCTTTTTCACCCTTCGGTTGCGGGTTCAAGTCTTACGGCCTTGCCATACACGACGGGTTGTCATCGGACCTCCGGGTTGTCCTTTTTATGACAATCCAAAAATACACTAAAAAATGATTTAAACATAACAATAGTATCCAATGCCAAACTTAATCAATTAAAACCTTTATACATATCCAAAATACTTATGTCCAAACTCAGAGTCACAAATTTTTAAGAAAGGTAAACACAATGAAGATACATTTTTCTATGCAATAACTTGTGAATTCCTTCATCATGTATTATTTTAAAACACGGTGACACCTTGAATTATCATATAATCGTATTTATTACGTCCATGATCCCTTATTCTATATAGAATATGGATATACTCTTTTTATCCAAAAATGATGTAAACTCCAATAATTATGGAATAAAAAAACATTAACCAGTTCCAAGGATGTTAATAATATCCAATATAATTTATCCAAATCAGTCATATCTTATTCCAAATACAATAACATAGTATTAGGACCATATTAATGTCTTTTATTTCCTTTAATCATGTATTTTCCGCAAAAAATTAACTTCCCATTAAGGCACTTTTCTTGGTTCCAGACAATCTCAAGTCCTTAATGAAATAGTACTACAGAAAAATACTTATATACTCTATAATTATTATAACATATACATAATTAATACAATACTAAAATGAAAAAATACATTAATAACAACATAATAACTATTAATTATTCTTCTTTATCTTCGGTAATATCATATCATGATTATTATCCATTAGCAGCATTTGGGGTATACTCTGATGATTTGGACATTGATTCGCGTAGTGTCCCAAATCCTTGCAGATGAAGCATTTCACATTTGTAACCTTTTTCTTACACTTGAAATCATGTACTTGGTGTCCTTTTCTCCACACATATAACAAACTCACTTTCTCTTCAATGATTCACCATGGTGATTCTATTCAAAGTTTTGACATATAGGAAAATCCTTTTATCCCTTATTCCAATTATTCATCTTTCTTTCTACTATCATTTTGTTTGTTGGATTCCCTTCAAAGCCATAAGACTCAATGAATTATTTACTTATCTTATTAACACATGATACTATTTCTTCATATGATGATAATTCGTGGGAGACTATTTCCTTTATATATGTTGGATTAATAAAATTATAGATATGATCATTCTTACTCTTTGGATCATGCATATTTATGGAGATCTCATTCCTTATACTAGGCACCATTTCTAAATAATGATATAAACTAGGTTTGTTTATGAATCACAATGCAAAATTACAAACATTTAAAATTCATAACATAAATTGAAAATATTTTGCATATAATCTATAATCACAAAATCTATTATTTTAATAATCAGTTACACCTAAATTCATCATAATGTCTTTTAATGAAAATTTAAATTATCCTAAGCATATCCCCCAAACATGTCATAACCATGAGTGCATCAAGACCCATTTTCATGACCTAGTTCTCATTCGAGTATAGCACAAACCAATGTTTCTGGGTTTTAACACAAGGTACATCTATGCTAGAGCCGCCACTACCTGCTCGTATCCAGAAAGAGATATGTTGCATGGAACAATCACAACATTTGTAAGGTACCAAAATTCTAAGAAGTCATTCTATACTAATCCTCAAAGTACATCATAGTGTACTATTCTCTAATCATAGTTTTTATAAATCTAGGGTCCATGGTTATTACTAAACATCTTCTAATACCAACTATAACGCCCTGAATCAAGTTACCTATATTTGGTGCATTGTTTTAATACATTGGCATGATTACAGGGAATCATGTCCCAAATGACCGATTGGTTTAGCAGTCTTGGAAAATAGATTACAAACATGAACGTTATATTACACGTTAAAAAACAAAAAAAACATAAATGGTCATTTGAGAACTCCATTATTCCCTTAGCATAACCATGCTTATCAATGATAATACACTTCTTGGAATCATTGGAATATAAAACATAAGAAAGGGGTGATCTCAGATTCTTAATAAGTATAACAATAGAGCAGAATATTTCAAAAATAAGTTAAAACTTTAAGATAATGTATAAAAATAAAACAAAATCTTTTTAAACAAAAACATCAGAATACGTCAAATATAAATCAAATAATATCATTTACTTATTCACAAGGATATTCTAATAGTCTAATAATCACATGAAATATCAATAGACAATTTCATATTGACGGAATGAATAATGCTTCACATCATAAACACATAGACATGGACTTATTCCAAGAATACTAAAAGATTTTATCAAGGCCTTGTGCCAAGAAATTAGTTTGTCTCATGAGACCTACCGATTCATCTAAGAGCTATAGCGGCTCCACCCGTCACTCACTAAGTCCAATTAATTCCTCATACGAAAAGGTTTAAACATAACATAAACATTCGTATTAAAACTATAATAAAAAATTAAAATATATTATCCATAAATCAGGAATGGTATAAAAATAACACATCTATGATAAAAAATATCACAAACCCTTTAATACAATATGGAATATTTTTTTCAAAATAAATCAACCTTTCTTATGAATAATATCAAGTAAAGGATGTTGAAATAATTGAAAATTATTTGTAAAAACTCTTTCCGAGAAATATCCAATTTTCATGAAATCATTTTAAAAGTCACACAATATATAATGGAAGAAATTTAAAATATATTTTTGAATCAAAATGTCACATACCACTTTGAATCTTTTTAAATGAATTAACATTGTAAAATATTCAAGTTTATATAAATAAATCCTTGAAATAATTTTCAAAACGTGGACGTTAATGAGAAAGGTTTAAAATAATAAATCTTTAAAAAATTTAAAATGATGTTTCAGTTAAATAGTCCCTTAAATAGAATCATATTTAAACTCTTTTATTAAAAATAGACATGTATAATAGATATGTCCTGGTAATAACTCACACATAAACAATCTCGAATAATAACGACATTGAGGAATTGACCCTTACCTTGATCTTTCCTTTGGTCGAGGGTACGTTTTCCTTCATTATAATTAACATAGAATGTTATTAAATTATACCAAAACCATATTCATATTTATTATATCATTAATGATTTATTTATGACTTTATACTACCAATTTAATAATGATTTCCATTTTAAAGTTATATTTCGGGTTATAATCACTTTATTTATCGTACGTTTTTAACTTGTTATTCTTGATCATAAAATTTAGATCATGATTGAAATACATCCAGCATATAAAACCTGGTTTATATATCATATATATTTAGAATATAAATATTTATAATAGATAGATATGTGAAATGGAAGGCACCGTTTATGGAGATGGTAGGTCGTATGTACGCATAAACGTTGTTTCTGTTTTCATTTCGTATTGAACTGAATTAAGTGAATAAGATATATATAAGTTTATACATATATAAATCCAGAAAAATTATTATGTCATATATTACATACATATTAATAATATATATTTTTATAATCATCGTTGAATGGTGAACGTGGAAATGAATCTCATCGCGTTGTGGAAACATACATCTGTACGTACACACGATCGAAAATATCATTATATTAATTGTGAAATCATATGTAATTGAATCTTATATGATATATAAAGAATCATTAACATTTTATATTTATTATTTACATTATTTATAATCATTAATATACCTAAACTAATAATGATGTGTTTGAATAACAAACTACACCATGACGTAGAGATGGTAAGTCGTACGTATGAATGTATGGTGACTCTTTCATTTATAGGATGGGTAGAATAACGAATATAGTAGTAACCTATTTATAGAAAAATAAAATTATGTTTAAGGTACTAGATTTATTATTATTTTATGGTAATAAAAAAAAGAAGAAGTGGAAGAAGAAAAGAACTTGAAATAGGGTGGTGAAATTATTACCTCTTCTTCAGGAGTTTCCTTTTCAGATTATCAAAAGTGCTCCTTAAGTGGGCTTTCTGATCAAATTAGGAACTCTAGGATTATTTTATATAAGTTGAGAGGATATTTGGGTAGTTTTTGTCTGAGATAAATGTCTTTGGATGTGTGATTTTGAGAGAAGGGGAAGTTACCTTTTAAAAGAGGGGTGAGAGTCACTTTATGAAAAGAATATTGTATTAATTTATTATACAATAATATTTGAATTATAATGGTTCCAAATGAATTTATTTCAATACATAGGTGGTTTTGAGTCAAAATAATCTCAACAAATAGTTCCTAGACATGTTTAGGTTACCATTTTATCCTTATCATTTAGATTAAACTCTCAGTTAAATAGTTTAACTTTTACCATGTCTTCTGGTATTCTTACACTATATGGTCAATAAAAATACTATGATCTTCCAAGAAAACCTAAATTGGTTCATTAATGACATATATAATATTATTTAATCCCTTTATCAAAACCTCAAATATTTAGAAATTTTATATCACCCAATAATATAATTTTTGTTTTAAAACACTATTTGAAGTCAGTTTTGAAACAGTTTGTTAATTGTTTTTTGATAAAATCATATAATCCTAATTACATAAAAAATTCATTCAATCAACCCTAACATTTCATATTAACCTATGTAATTAATGTAATATATCAAAAGTCTCTAATTAAATTTATTTGGTTATTTATAATATCAATTATTTTAATATTTTATTAATAAGGGAATTAGGGCATCATCATTGGGTCATAAATAAATTTAATTATTTATTGTCTAAAATGATAAATAAAATACCATTATGTAGTAAATAATTTTATATTTTTAATTAATATTTACAGCCGAATTTATCTTATGTATAACCCTATAGTAAAAAAATGTTATTTATGAATACATGAATTTAACTCTTTTAACACTTCATTAAATTAAATAATAATAAATATTCTAATCTAATCCAAGTGGACCTAATGCATCATATTTTATTTCTAATGTTGTTTTTGGTTGAATTAAACTTATAAAATAGAATCAGGATATGTGTTATGGTAATTGTAATATCATTTTTACCCTTAATTACCCTATTTACTTTTAACCGTGGTAAATAAAAGTTAAAATTTACTATTAATAAAAAATTATTTTCAACATATTGAACAAAATTTTATTTACTGAGGTTAATCATATCTCTCAGATTTTTTATATTCAACTCACAGAGGCGATAAAATTAAGTTTTATGCAAATTTTTAATTGCGCATAGAAGGTGGGTAAAACACGATAAAAAGTTCAATATTATTATATATATATAAACTTATTATAAAATGACTCCAGTGAATCACATTGAGAATATTAAGGTATTAAGTATCTATTTTTCCCTAAAATTAATTAAAATAAAATAACTAATTACATAAATAAAAAGTCTGTTTTAAACAATAACGTAGTGTTTTTCAATATTTATAAAAAATTGAAAGTTTTTAGAAAAACACAAAAAATTTACCCAACACTATTTTTGATATTCAAAATTAAACAAATAGGTCTATTTTACTTAATTAAAAAAATATAAGTTTCATTTATTATTTTAAAATTAATTCCCATTGTCAAAAAAAAGAGGGTATTTGAAAAAGTAAAAACTATCAAAAGATTAACATGTGTTTATGTCAAATAAAAATTTGAAATTATTTATAATGACCAAAATTGTATTAAATGATAAAAATATAATCTAATTATACTTCGGAACCATTCAAATTCATAATTTAATAATATAATTTATTTCGATTAAAAAATTGGTTTTCAATTAAAACATAGTATTTTTCAGTATTCATTAAAATATGAAATTTTTCATAAAAGTACAAAAAATTTATCGACACTAAATTTTTTATGTCGTGCTTCTAAAGAGTAATTTAATTTCATTAAATTGGATATAGAAAAGTTTCAAATATTAGTTTTATAAAAGGTTCTCCATTAAAAGACGGTAAAATTGATTTTTTTAAAATAATTATTTTATCTGAATAAATGACTTTGTTCTTATATTATGTCTAAGAAACACAAAATATGGATGTTAATATTATATAAGGTATATAAGATTCAAAATTCAGTTAATACTATTCATAACCGCTTTTTAAACGGTTAGTTTAATAAGTTGTGTTGTGTTTGAACACGGTGTTGCATGTAGCGCAAGCTATTGACTTACTTTAATGAGATAACGTACAATGAAATCTTGAGGTGTAAAAATGCAGATGTTGACTGGTCCGGATCAGTAGATGATAATAAATCAAAATCAAGTTGTTAGTTTTATCTTATTTGAGGGTGTTTTTCATGGATAATCAATAAACGAGATTGAAATTTATTGTGTGCCAAATAAGTTAAATATAATGTACTTACTCAAGAGTGCACATATTTGTTATGGATGGATTATCACCTGATGATATAAGTGTTGACATGATATATCAACTCGTAATCCATTGTTATAATTCAACTTCTATAAATTTTAATTAAAATATAGTCAATAACTCAAGGAAAAATAAAAGATAAATAAGGTATCATTTTATCAAGGTGAATTTTGAATATGGGCTTGTGAGGTTGTATTATGTTCCAAAATAATGATAAGTCACAGAAATTATGACAAAATCCTTAACCAAAATTAATTTGGAAGGCATCTATTATCTCTTGGTGTTCAGTTGACTCCCCACACATCAGAAAATGTGGATGTGGGGCCCCTATCCCTAAGGTATGGTGTTTTTTAATAATTTTCTCATGTGTATTATTTACCCTATTTTATTCCACATTGAATTTACCTTTGGTTTTATTTACATAGGGGGAAAATAGTTGATATTAAAAGGGAGAAAATGTCTTAATGAATGTAGGGGAGAAGTTACATGAGAAGAAATGAGATATTATGAGTTCATAAATGTAATGATTCTAGATGAGATTGATCATTGTTTATATTAAATGATAGTAGGGGATTTTTATTGAATCAAATGAGTGGTGTGGAATGAAATGAAGTGATTTATTAATGAATTTTTTACTATGCTCCTATTTCTTATATTGATCATTGATCTTTTGGACTATGAGTGTGAGTTGAGTAAATATTTGATCTTTATGTTATCTTAATAAATAGATTCTGGTAGAATATGGGAAAATCATTAATAATGTATCAAATTGTAAATAATTCCCATGAAATCCAAAGGGGGACATTTTTTGGTCAAAACCCCTCATGGAGTACACTTTGTGATTTTGGGTGTGATTTTCTTTGTTCAAAAAGTTGGTTTACTGTGAATGAGTTTGGTTGAAGTTTCCAAAGAAGGTGTAAAGGTGGTGTAGTTTCCCAGTGTCTTCAGATTTTTTGTGCCTCAAAATATAGAGTTTATTTATTGAGAAGAATTGATTTCAAAAAAGGGGTTCATGGTTTCTGTATCATGAAGCATAGTTTGTAAACTGTAAATATTGTTTATGGAATGGAAAAGGATATCAGAAAAGTATTTATTTCTGCATATTAGTATTATGTGGACTGAAAGTGTGGTACATAAACCACAAGAGATATTGTTTGTGGTAAGGTTTGTAGTTTTCATGAGGTTCGTAGTCTATAAGATGATTATAGTTTGTAGGATGGATCATCATTTATGTAAAGGGAGATGCTATTTTTGAAGTCTCAAATTGTTTTTTTACAGAAGAGATCAGTCTCCATAGAAGATCAATTCTCTACATAGACCCCAGAAGATAAAATATTTCATAGAGATAGTATATTCTACAGTGAAGGCCGTAAAACATAGAAGATTTGATTAAAATAGATTGGAGAATTTTGTGGATCTATTTCTTATATAAAGGACCCTAATAACATCGTTACATTGATCATTTTTTATAAGATATCATCTTTTCTCCAAGAAGAAATTTTTGAACTATTAATGTATTTGTAATGAATAATTTTGTGAAGGGGAATAGGGTCACAATGGGGATTCATTGAAAGGATAAGTTATCCACAAAGAAAGTTCATGGAAGGGGTTTTTCCCGGAACAGTAACCCAAAAAAGAAGATGGATCAATAGAGGAGAGATCATCCATGGGGAATAAGCTACCTATAGAGGGGAGGTGTTCTGTGGAAGAATTATTTGTCTACGAAGTAAGAAACCCCATAGATGAAAAGGTGGTTCATTATGCACTCTCTCCATGTGGTGTTGTGATGTTCTTGGAGGAAGAAAGGATGTGGGCGTAGGATTAAAGGAATCATAAAAAGGTACTAAAACAATTCATGAAAGAAATTTTTTCAGATAACCATTCCAAGAAATCTGGATTTCATCTCTAGGTTAAAACAAGACATCAACAGAGCATCTATTTATAGTTGAGGATGCATTATTACATGCTTATGAGGGGACCTACAAGTCCATACCATGTGAGTGTATCTCTTCAAAGAGATGTGAGAAATGGTAGATGAAGATTTTGATCCTATCCACCGATAGTGAACTAGTGAAAGAGACATAGGTAGTGACCCATTGGAATGTAGTGAGAAGACCCTATTTCTTGTAAAGGTACAAATAATGGAAATAAAAGTGACATAGCCAAAACATCATTATTAGAATTTATCCTAGTGAATTTTTTACAACTGATTAAAAACTTTATTCTCATTGAATATATCCCAGTGATGGAGAACCATGTAATAATATTTGTGTCCTTATGTGTGCATTTGTTTCATTAATTTTAGTGCATTATCACCCGATAAAATTGGAATGGATTCCAGCAACATTAACATTAAAGATCATATGAAGTGACCCTTGTAATAAAGTGGTCAAGATATATTAGGGAAGGAAGAAGTTTGAAAATAATATACATACATTGATTCACCCCCCCCCCCCTCCTAGGGTACCTACGCCCATTTTGTACCTAATATTTAGGCATGAAAATCTTTTCATGCAAGTAATCTAGACCTAAAAATAGTGTCACCTCAATTTTAACAACTTTTTTTACATCATTTTCAAATAACATTCATGTAACATTACATCCATGAGTCTTATTTTTTTATGTGTGAGTTATTACGTTGATTCCAAATATAGTTGATTTTTTTTCTCAAACATCATCCAAAACCAATCATGTTCAAGAAAGTGAATGAATTTTATAAAAACATCATATAATCTTTTACTTCATGCATAACACCTTTAATAACATCATGTTTATTTACAACCAATTCTACTAGAATTAATTATAGTTGTCATGTTTTTGTAATATTTGTCTATAAACTTGTCAAAAATATACATTGTAACTTATAAAATGGGATTTTTCAACAAAACTATATCCCAAAATCTCTAGATGAAATAATTGATGGATTTATCGAAAAATACCCATATGGGTTTTCTTACAAAACTAAAAAAATCCATTAAATTTATACTTGAACTTATTATACAATTTCTTCTTCAAAAACTGTTCACATTAAATGTCCCTATATAGTGATAAAATACTTACTCAACACATAATCTAAGACTACATGAGTCAAACCTGGCATGAGAAATAATAGTAGGATGAAAAAACAATCAATAAACAACTTTTTTAAGATACAATAAATTGAGTGATACTACGATTGATAACAAATATTCAACAATTCATACAACTTTCAAGACAATATGTAAAAACTCACTTCATAACCTCTTTCTATATGAACCGACAATTCATACTTTAACTATGTTTATGATATGTATGAAAAGATAAAAGAACACCAATAATACTATTTTTATCTTATCACCCTCTATCATTTCACCGCATGTTTTAAAAATAAGTCAATCTCACTCGTTCACAATTAATACTCATGATCTTTATAGGATTGAGAAATATCCCAATTTATGGAATAATATTTAACCCCCTTGATAAATATAACCAAATTTCATACTATTTTAGTTTGGAATATTGTGAAAAGATATTATTATATATGAAAAAAAATCCATGTGGAGTGGGAATCCCATATCCATGCTTATCTGAGTATATGGATTTGAATGGGAAATGAGATCTTCCAAATTCCTCCCAAATATTACAATGTGTAAGTAATTAATTATAATATCGATAACTCATTTTTTGGTAAGCACATAGTCCATTTTCACGAACCCATGATCAAGCATATCCTATATAAATTGAGATTTGATAACATTGTCCATTGTCCTTAACTGATAGACTATATTTGTCTAAATTTTAATTACATTTGAATTATAACATTTAATTATGATTAGAGATTCTAGTTACACTCATTTATCTTTAAGATTCTTCTTTAAAAATAGTAGTTTTCTGTAAACATGAATGGTTAAAATATGTTTTACATTTATAGTTCCTAGAGAAATGCTGTCTCTTTTCTAGAAATTCTTACAAAATAAACAATCATTCAAGATAGAATACAAAATATAATTATAACTTACTATCATCTACTAAACCCTATACAATCATCATATTTATGTCCCAAAAACTCACATTTAGATGTTACATTGAAATTTAAATTGAAATCAACTACGAATTTTATATTATTTATTATAGTTTTCATCATTAACAAGTAGATTTATTTTAGATTACTCATGTATGATTAAACCTATCATATGAAAAGAAATCTAATTTCACTTATTACTGTAGAAGGATTCAAGGATCTTTCTATATTATAAGATATTTAATACATTAATGTTATCATCCCTTGAAAAACAATCATTTTAGTAACTTGTATTATCATAACATTGTAATTTTATGGGCATAATTACCTTGAGAGATGAATGCATCATTCCATCCTTTTGTCACCTAGAAAACAAGGGAAAATCCACTTTCCAAATATTTAAATTTTTAACTCAATCATAATTAAATTATAAAATAATATACATTATGATTGTTATATCCAAAAATTATTATGTTCTTCACATATACTAACCCCATCATACAACGATCACTTTTATTATAGAAACAAATGTTCTAAAAAAATCACCCCATTAGAATAAAAAATTATTAAATTATTGATTAAATCTTTAATACCATGCTCCTAATTCTTATATTAACCCATAATGTTCATTCAATTGTTAGATATCATTTTCCATAATTATGGACATGAAAAGGGGATAATTATTCGATATATCCCTCATCTATCAATAAACAATTTAGAAATGATAACATGAATTGGACATGTATAACAAAGAGTGTACATTATATTTCTAAATCATAGAATTGTATATTTATCTTGATCCATTCCATAAGTTGGAATGTTTCATTAACATCGATTCCCCGGATCTAGGAGTATTTTTTGTACATAAGTCATTCCTGTTTCCAAGTCACATCGCCTCCATCGTATAGTTTTCTGTGGAAAATCAATTTGATCCTAAAAATGAACATATTATCTGTCCATGAAAGAATCCCCCACATAATATTATTTTATATTAGGTCATAATATTCAAACATCACATCAACCCAATTCTCATATTTTGTATAATACTCAAAACACATTGGCTTTACCTGAGATAAAATAGATTTTCGTTGTAGAGAACTAATTATCCTTGATTTCACTAGAACTATTTGATCAATGTTGAAATTATTTTATTTTTTTAGATCTTATTATCAATTTATATATATATACAGGTCTTACTTAATTCTAATAATTATCCATTTATAATTTTAATCAATTTTTCCCCGTATACTCCACCAAATATATTAAACTCTTCATCGATATGCTCTTCAATTTGCTACACGTTTTCCATGTATTCCATTCAATATATATAATAGGGGATTAATAGATCTCAAAAACCATTCTTCGATAATTAGATAAATATATAAATTTATCAATCTATCTTAGATGAATTTCCAAGGTAAATCCATTCATATTCAATTGATTAAAATTTTATCGTTTTCTAATTATTGGTAATAATAATGTTCTATGAATTTTTAAGTATTTTAGAATTGAATATTTTTAATAACATATATTTAATGGATCCTTTTATTCTCATACATACCAAAAATCACATATATATATAGGATAAAATAATGTAAACCTTTCTTGAAAACTTTTATGGTAGACCATTCTCAAAAATTATCATTTTAACCATATTATTTATAATATGGTATCTAATCTAATGCAAGATCATCACTTATTATATTTATTTCATGGACTTTTTAAAAGGTACTATTTGTAGTTGTTTTGTGTACTATTTTTTGGGGTATTACCGTTGGGTGTTTTTTGCTGAATGTTTGATATTTTGGAAGTAGGATGGATGGTGCACAGTTGGCGCATGATTTTTCCAAACCATTATCCCTTGCCTAGTGAACTGTGAAACCATGGATAAAGAGAGATTTCATGGTTGGATAATGGTTTTTCAGAACAAAAAACCGATTAAAAGATGACATTCCTCCTATTATAGGTTCATGGTTAAGGTTCATGGTTATGGTAAAACATACGCTCTGAGTAGAAAATTGTGAATGGATTTCTAATTGAATCCAAAATTTATTTTAAAATTTCCTCATAACCAAAATTAATCACAAATCAACCCCATTAATCTCGCATAATTATTTCATAATTTTAGAGCCTAAAAGGAATATTCCAAGTCATTCCTACATCAGTTATTCACGATTCAAAACCAGGATTGAAGATCAGCACCCCTCATAATAAGAGGATCATATCCCATTTGGTCTTCTCTCTCAATCCCATTATAATCACATAAATTTTTATATTGTTATTCTATTTTTTTTCTAGATATAGAATTGTTGGATCATGATTCATATGATCTTGCTTTCGGGATTAAGATCCAGATCGCATTATACAACATTATTCTGTTCAAATTAAGGATTTCATTTGGGAAATTGCTCGACACAAATTGGTGATGGTTGTATATTATTCAAATAAAGTATATATTTATTCAATTACATGTATGTAATTATATAATTTATAGGTTTTATTTTGAAATATAATTTCTTAATGGAATAAATTAATATGTTAAATTATCTAATTAAGGGTTTGTGAATCATGAATAAATAACTTTTGAATTAATTATCAGGATATTAAGATTATGGGTACATGTGGAAAAATAAATTATTTTGTCAATTATTGAAATATTTAATAGTTATTTAGATACATAATTGTTAAATTAAATATGTGATATTTGGAATTTTAATTGAATGATTACTGTTTGAATTATTCACTAAAACAATGAGTTTGGGATATGAGTAATTAATTGCTTAGTTAATTAGTAAAATTGATGTGATTAATTAATTGTTTAATTAATTAATTAAATAGATTTGATTAAGTGATTGTTGAATTTATTAATGTAATTAATGTGATTAAACAATTATAGTATTAATTAATGGGAGTTGTTATGGTGGTGAAATTTATGGAAGATTGATTACATAATTTATGATTTAATTCATGGAAGATTATAATAAATAAATGGGATATATGATTATTTTTTATTAATGATGTTTTATGTGATATTGTGAATCATGAGATATTGTGGAACATGTGATATTGTGATATATGAGATATGTTTGATTGATTGATAAATGGGGGGTGGTACATGGAATAATGATTCAAATACCAATAGGATCATATCCATGATGTTCTAGTGCCCAAGTATTGCATAAAAATTGTTTGCGATATATAATCATGCTAGAAATACCCTTGAGGGGTCAATTAATGAGTGATTCTCCAAATACTCAGGTGGTGGAATTCATTTTATTCTAGTGAAAAATATGTGTGTTGAACTATAGTTCCAATTATACATATTATTAATTGATTTTGAAATGTTATATGAAATCCCATTTCATAAATGAATTTTGAATTTAAAATATGAAAATGTTTAGAATTTTACATGGAACAAATTAGGTATTGAGATACAGGTGTTATTGGGAACTAGACGTTTATTCAGTCAAATAAAGGACAATTAAATAAATGTAAATTTTTTACATTATTAATATATATTTTAAAAATTATATAAATTTATATACTAATTGAAATGATATTATTTTAGATGTCGTTGGTGGTGGCCTACTGAGTTGTACTCACACCTCGATGATGATTCCAGATCGATACCAGAATAGAATGCATGTTTATAAGATTTGATAAGGGTAATGGCTTTATGTCAGATGACTGATTTGGGATGGATCATGGATGATTTATCCTTATGTGGTCTAGGACACACTTAAGAGTTATTAGTGTCATTATTTTTGGGTATTTTAATTTAGAACATGGAGCGTTCTTCATCATGGAATATCTAGTGTTCATTTGTGATATTATATTCCCATTTTTGGTCACCGTATGGTACTAGTTATTATATCACTTAGTTATTATTATTCTATTATTTTTCTCATTTTCCGCCAGTGTATTACTATTATAACAAAGATATTCTCTTCCCATTGTCGATATTAGACCTCTGATGCTAGTTTGTGGCCTTTGGTGTATGGGGATGCAGGATTTAGGTCATGTTACATTACAACTTGGGGAACTAGAGCATGGTTCTCAGACTCCTATTTTACAATGTGGTATCAGATGAGTTTTAATTTATTTTTTTGCCTTACAATTTAAGAGTGGTTGAAAAGATACAAGGAAGTGTTGGACCTTGGTTACAAGATTGTGAATAGGAGTAGCATACCCATGTATTTGTGTGAACCCAATTACCCAAGGTGGCATTGTTATTATTGAAATTTTCTATTAAAAATTAATATTATTTCACCATTGTTGACACACTTGTTGTGTGATTAGACAATTCGTTTATAGATGTCACTATTTTTGACTCATTGCATGGTAAGCCATGATAGTTTAGAATTCATGCATAATTCAAGGAAATAAGAATTAATTTTTATCAATTATCATTTTAGAGACACATGAGAAAATATGATTTTTCTTTGTTGTTGAGAAAGACCTATTTTTCCATTCTTGTAGTAATTTAATTGAGAGTGCTACCTAATGTGTAATAGATAAAAATAGGGAGATGAAGTTTTATCTAAATAAATGGAAGTTTAATGATAACATCAATAATAAGAATGTGTTTACAATTTTTCAACCATAACTATAGTGTAGGATGGTTAAGATTAGTGAAAGAACCTCAGTTTTGACCATGTGGTATGGTTTGGGGAAAAGGGTTGTTGTGAATTTTTGTGACATTCTCTTCTGTAAATGTGATAATGTGTTGTTATTTTTTCTAGGATACATTTATGTAATTATTTAATTATTCATCTATGATGAATTTTATTTGGAGGATAACATGTGGACATGTCTAGGGATGATCCTACAATGAGTTAACATGAGGCACTAATAGTGGTGTGTGAAATGTTTGAGAGAAGTTATGAGGGACCTTCACCAAATTCATGCAGCTTATGAAATGATTCCTAGGGTAGGTTGTGAGAAGCATGTCTAAAATTACATGTGAGTTTCAGTTACAACACTCTCTAACATTCCCTATAGAGTGTTGGAATAATAAATCTATGTTCTTTATTGATTCTATCTAGACTATACCTAACCACTTAGAGGGTCCTATTTAGAAGAGATTCAAATTGGTGGAATTCCTCTTATGTTGTTTAGTGAAGCAATGGTTGGACCCCCCAAACATAGGATCGATTATTGGAGACTATTGAATAAAAAAACTTTAGGATAAGTTCATGGAGTGAAAAATAACCCTAAGACACTCTGGTAGGAGAGAGCAGCCGACTATATGAGTTTGGTTTTGGGGAGTATGTTCATAAGGGACTATACTAAATGTTTTATATATTTTCAAGGATTTTTTTTGATAGAAACACCATTTTGTGTGATTTATAGAGATATATACTTTTTGAATATGATGTCCTCTTTATATATATTAGTTCTGTGTATTTCTGTTTTGGTTGATGGGTACACTAGAAGTGTTTACAAACTTGATGAACATAATTTTTGTGCATACCTTGGTCATTTAATTAGTGTTTTTTGATATTATCACAATGTACTACATTATCCTGGATGATCATACCCAACATCCTATCACCGTCTTCAGTTTACTTAGATAGAATCAGATATACACCAAAATATTAAACATTTAATTTTTTACTGATCAGGTAGACTTTTTGGGTCACGATGTCTTCCATGAAGGTGTGCCGGTGGAACCAAATAATGATCAATAAGTTGTGTCTCGATAGTAGTACAAAAACATTTTCAATATCTATAGATTTGTGGGTTTAGATAGATATTACCAGTGGTTTATCAAAGACTTTTTTCTATTCATAGAACTACTTTCTGGCTCGACCAAGTAGGTGGTAATAATAGAATGGTTGGAATCATCTACGAATTCTTCCAAGGATCTAAAGAGGCATTTTAATTTAGAACCATTTGTTATCCTACCTAGTCTAGGTGAAAATTATATGGCGTATTTTTATGCTTCTTGGATTGAACATGGAGTTGTGTTGATACATGGAGATCATGTTATGGCATATGGGTCTCAACAGTTGAGTCTTTATGAGCAGAACTAACCTACAAATGATCTTGAGTTCATTGTAGTGTTTTATAGTTTAATGTGATGGAAAAATTATCCAGTGGGTGAGATATTTATTATGTATACTAATCACATCAACATAAAGTATATCATTCGACATTGAGATACAAATCTATAGCAGCACAGATGGGTTGAATATATGCAGTAATTTGATATTGAACTAACATATATTATTCATATTGGAAATGGTGTGATTCATACAATGATTAAGGAAACACAAACTGAGGTTATTCAGGAGTCTATTTATGAGTGGAATACGAGGAATTTACTAGCTAAGATTGATGTTCTGTTTTAGGAGATTTAGGGGAAGATGAATACTATAATAGTTCTATGGTGTCCAAACTATTGGGGTATATTAGAGATATGTAGTATGTGGATCTAGACTGCTTTACCATGACGTAATGCCTTGAAGGTGTGGATTCACATTAATATTAGATTATATATTAGGATGAGATTATCTATGATAGGAACTCAATTTTGGTGGCTACGAGTATTTGGGAAGAGTTATTCTTGGATTTTTTGGACTCAAAGTGGGATATATATCTATGATTGACCAAAACATATTGTGACGAATGTTGATAGTTTTGGTGGTTGGGAATGAAAAATGATATAGAAGGTTTCGTGACTTGATGTTACACTTATCAATAGGTGAAGGTCTAGAATCAATGATCTTTTGTTTTACTCAAACTATTTCACATTCTAGAATAGAAGTGAAAAAACATAACTATGGGATTTATATTGGGTCTTCTAAAGAAATCATTTAATAATGATGTTATTTGGTTGATTTCAGATCAACTAAGGAATATAGAACATTTATTACCGATAAGGGAAACATTATCAGCTAAGTAGTTTTGAGAACATTATATATGGGATATACTTTTTTCACATTATTTAATAATATATTGTTTCAAACCATAAGTATCATTTTACTTATTGATTCGTGAAGGGATTGCAAAAGGCACTAGGTAAATGGGTCTTGTTGAGTATTAAAATACACCCGTAAAAAATAGGTAATTAGAGCATACAATACATGTTCTTGAGGATATGTTGTGAGAATGTTTTCATGACTATGGTGGGTATTGGGAGAATCAAAAAGTAGTTAACGATTTTTTTCTATATGAGAAGTTGTTAAAAATTTATATAGATGATACCATAAAATTCTCTTTATGTTAGGCCTTGCAGATAACCTCTATATGGGATAGAGCCAAGTGAGTCCGAATTGTTTGGAACAAGTCTCATAAAGGATATGTCAACACTAGTTTAGCTGAATGAAAATAATATTGGTATGGCTCAGAGTTTAAATATATTTTGTGCTGATAGATGTTGATATCCCCTAGAGTTTTAAGTGGTTGATTTTGAATGCCTTCGGGATTCACCTATATTGGTTCTCCACAGGTAATTATGTAGGGTAAGTTGGTAACCTAGTTTGTTGGACTATTTGAGGTTGTGAAGACATTCAGGATGGATGCATAATGATAGGATAATCCTTAGAGATTCAGGGATATTCATTATGTTTTTAATGTTCCACAAATATGGAGGAATACTTGAACATTCTCATGTGATCGATGTGGATGATCTTGAACTAAAAATAGATGCATCCTCAGAGGGGCATCTGATACAATATTAGATCACAGTAAAAAAGTGGTGTAGGGAAAGGCAATATTGATAGTTTATTTATTGTGGAAACAAGAGAATGGTCATAAGGAAACTTGGGAAAGATAAATCAGATATAAGGGATTAGTGTCCCAATATTTTTGACTCTGAATCATGAAGATTCTTGAGAGTGCATCTCATGGATGAGATTATAAAAGGTGAGAATATTGTAATATTATATCATTTTCTTGAGATGTATCAGGAATTTTTATAGGTATTATTTTGTCTATTTTTAACTAATCATTGATTATATTTTTCATTAGGGTGTGTTTCGGTTAGTATTCAAAATTTTGGAAGGATGAGAGAATGCGCATAGTTGGAAAAATGTTTTCCCAAACCCTAAAATATGGCCAAAAAAATCATGCATCCATAAATATAGAATATTTCATAGTTGATGAATGATATATGAATTCATGCCTTGTATTTTGATATTCCATGAACCCCCTTAAAAAAAGGAACATGTTTATGGTGAACTATTTGGAGAAAATATCCCCCCTTATCAGCAAACCTTACAAGGCTCTTTAACTCACCCTAAAATTTATTTTAAAATGTTTGGAGCCCCCACGTTATTCCCAAATAAACCCCTATTCGACGATAACATTTATTTTAAACTTTTTAATCCTTCCATACAAAATAGAAAACCATTAAATCCTTTTTTTCATGATTTGAAGCTCTAATTGAATATCCACACCCCTCACAAAAAGAGGATATCAACCCATGTGGTTTCCCATCTCATTCACATTATTCTCTCATATGATGTAGGATTATTCTTTCATATTTTTTTGGATCTAGATCTAGGATTATTGATCTAGATCTAGAATTGTGGGTTCGTGATTCATATGATCTTCGTTTATGGTTTATAATCTAGAACTCATCCTACATCGTTATTCCACTGAAATTAGGGATTTATTTTGGTTGATTTCTCACCAATGAATTGAGGTTGGTGGTAAATTATTAAAGTACGATAGTATTAAATTCAATTTTTTATATATAATTTTATATTTTATTGCATCTTTTTAGCAATTGGATTTCACAGTTTAATTATATATTTGAGTAAATAAATTAATTAAGGGTTTCTGAATGGGGAATAATTAATTGTTGAATTAATTATGTGGCTGATTAAATTTTTAACCATTTCAATAATTAATTATTGATTTAATTATTTGAATATTGAATCATGATTTGGATAATAAGTTGTCAAATTAACTATGATAATCTCAAATTTTGAATCGGATAATTATTGGTGCAATTAATTTTTCAAACAACGTGATTGTTAGATGAGTAGTTAATTATTTATTTAGTTAATGGAAATCAGATGATTAATTCATTTTTAAATTAGTTAACTGAATTTAATTGATTAATTAATTGTTGAATTAATTAATTTATTTAATCTGATTAATTAATAGTTGGATTAACTAATGGGAGTTAATGTGGTGACGAAATTGGATTTGTTGATCGATGAATTAATTAATGGAACATTGTGAGAATGAATGGTGATAGAGGATTAATGTTAAATAATATTTATTGATTGGATGTTGTGAAACATTTTATATTTTGGTAAATTTGATATTGTGATATTTGTGATATGTGAAATTCATTAATAAATAAGATTTAAGAGTTGATCTTATGCTCCAAATACCATTGACGCATGGCCATGTTATTATAGGAACCAAGGAATTTCTAAAAATTTATTTGAAAAAGACTAATTCTCTAAATTCCCATGAGGTCTAAGAAAATGATTGATTCTCCACATACTCAAGGGGTTATTAAAAGGGGATTATATATGCAAAACAATGACATTGGATGTAGAGACAAAAAGCTTGGTGTACATATACATTACATTACTCTTGCAGATTATCTAATACATAACAAAAATAGACACCAAAGGACCATAATAGTTTAGTGTCTTTGGAATCTTGGAATATAAACTTCTAATCATGTTGAATGATCCTCAACATCTCCAATTAAGATCTTATTCTTTTTGTATCCTAACCTATGACCATTCTATTAATCCAGGGGGAAAAGAAAACATAAAAAGGGTGAGCTCAAATGCTCAGTAAAGGTAAGAATGGAGAAAATAAAACAAACCATATATATTTGAACTTAAAAACATGAACATAATGTTTAAACATCAGGATCGTGAGAAATGACATAAAACATTGAAGTACGTAAGGCATAGATCATAAAGGAACATCAATCATGATAAAATAGCATGTGAATAAAACTTATAGTCGTGGAAAAACATTAAGCACATGATATTATTTCCATAGTATCCAAGGCATTGCTGTCAAGACCATCTTAGTAGACAAAGTCTCTTACTGAACCAGGTTTACATGTCGTTCCAGCCCTGTATTACTGAACCATATTTACTTGTCGTTTCAGCCATGTCAATCCCATGAAATATAAATCTTTACCCAATGCATTGGAGGTGGATATAGGTCCCACCCATCTCATATTGAAAACAGTCTTATGTGTTCCACAAAACAATCATAAATCATTCATCATAACCGAAAGAAGAAATTGGGTTTCATAAACGTCATTCCATCATAGCATAATCCATAAAAAACAAATGGATGTCATCTCATCATAAGAAAAGTTAAACTATATAAATCATAGAGATATTATACTTGAAACATACATATAAGAAATAATTTCAACTTATATGGAAAATGGTTTTGATAAATCACTTGAAATGAATTCTTGAGGAAAATATCATTTCTTCTTGAAAGTCATTTTCTTTTCACAAAATGCCATTCAATTTTAAATTAAAAGAATTTTGTTGAAATTAATTAGGAAATCATGTAGAGTATTCTTCATTAAAATAATCCGTTATGATACTGTAAAAATCCGTTCATGCCGTATATTTTAAAAAAAACATTATTCTTGAACTTTTTCCAGAAAATTAAAAAAGTACCTCATATGGTAAACAACAAATAATATTCCTTACATACCATGTAGAAAAGTAAAAAATGGGTAAAAAGGACTTTAAACATACATGAAAATATCTTTATAAAACATGGACATGGATGATAAATATAACCCCAGTAAATTCTTACGTATAGGCAAAAAAAATTGACATTGCAACATTATCCCTTACCATAGCTTCTATATGATTAGTACATATCTAAACCTCCTATATAATGATTTAAATAATTTCATTGACATATTACAGAATGATATTCCTTGTTATGATATCATATATGGTTCACTGATGACTTTATATTACCCGTTATTTTGAAAATCCATGTTAAAGTAGTGTTTTGGGTAAAATCGTTTCATTTATCGTACGTGTTTCGACTTGTTGTTCTTGATATTATTACATATATCCTAATTTCCTTAATTTAAGAACTTAAAACATGATTTATATATAATAAATATTCATCATATAAGTATATATGATAGATTGATAAATGGAACGAAATACACCGTTCATGGAGACGGTTGGTCGTACGTACGCATGAATGTTGTTTTTGTTTCTATATTGAATTGAATGGAATTAAATAGATGACATACATATATATATATACATAAATCCAGTAGCATTATAATGTCATATATTTCAGTATTATTCATTATATATACTTTAAAATCATTCATGAATGGTTAACATGAAGAATGAATCTTATCGCGTTCGTGGAGACGGTAGGACGTACGTACGCACGAGCGATGATATCGTTCCCATGATTGTGGAATTGTATTGAAGTGTATGTATAATATTTCAGAATAAATATAAATTTACAATAATCATATATATTTATTCTTTAAACCATTATACTAATCCACGTAAGGTGGTGGTGGAAAACATATTACACCACGACGTGGAGACGGTATTCTGTACGTACACATGCGAGGTGATTTGGTTTTACGTAGGATGGATTGACAGTTGAATTGGTTTATTTCATATTTATAATATCATATCATTATATGAGTGATACTGATGTCATAACTTCATAATGAAACAACTAAAGAACATGACGTAGAAGAAGAAATAAATTTAATGAATCGGTAACAGATATTACCTCTTATTCGACACGCCACTTTGAAACTTCCTCTTAGGGCACTAAAATTGGTCTTTAAAGAAGACCAGAACCTCTAGAATATTTATAGGGAAGTTTAAAAGGGAAATGGGAAGTGTTTGGCCGATCTTGAAGGCTCAATGTTTAGTAAATATGAGAAGGAGGAGGTGCCCTTCTATAAGGGAGAAGAGGGGCACCTTTGGAATCCTCAAAAATATTAGTTAAATATAAATTCAAACCCCGCATAAAAACCTCCAAAAACGACTCAATTCTAAGATTAGATTAGATATGGTTGTAATCTAATCAACCAATCAAATTTATTCATGTTTTGATCTTATTTTAAACCTTCTTATTTTGATTTATCCTTATTCAATCTATTTAAATTTATTTGTGGTAATAAAATTCTAAATTTTAAATGGTCATAAATAATCACGTATGTGTTGTTATTTAACATATTTATATACATAATGAAATTTTAAACTTTATAAATTTCATTTTATAATTTTTTAATATTTTTGTAATTTTTAAAAAAATTAATAATATGTTATTTTTATAAAATAACAATAGTGTCAATTTTGACACTATTCATTTATTTGAATTTGAATAACTTCCACACAGAGGATATATTCGAACTAAACTATTTAATAGGTTTTTAACATGTCATATTAATATATAAAATTAATGGATCACATTTAATAGTTCATATAATATTTATTTTACTATTTGTAAAACCATTTATTTGATACTTCTCTTAATAAAACAATTTCTACAACATTTTTTGAATAATTATTAAATATATTTATTTGTTGTATAAAAATTAAAAATAAAATAATAGGATGAAGATAAATATTATATATATAATAATAATACTTTTAGATGTATATATATTCTAAAAAACCTAACTTTTAAAATGATATATTTATTAAATTATGAAGGTCACAACATTGACATTATTTAAAATAAAATAATATAAGTGTCATAATCACATTTATAAGACTCTAAACGGTCATATATTAGGTCATTGTATGCTTATGGTGTATATATACACTACCAATAAGTTTTAGTTAGGTTTTTGAACCTTTTAATGGGTATTATAATTTCAATAATTACTATGTTACATATTTTTCACTAAATAAATAATTTTTCCATCATTAATGTATAAGATATTAAGGTAATTAAATATCTTTTAAAAATTATAAATAAATTACCATGATAAAAAAAATTTATCTTTCAAATGAGTATTTATAACCAAATTTATATTCTGTATAAACTTGTATTAAAAATACTTTAATTATTAATGTTGACTGAGACATATTTCACTTTCCATTAAATAAAATAAACTAAATGTCTTAATCACCTCCAAGTGGGTTCTAGTGTATTACATTTTGACCCAAATATTCATTAGGATGATATATACGCATCAATTATATTAAGACAAATGTCAGGGTGATTTTATAATAATATATTTACACTTCATTACACGATTTACCTTTTACTATGGTAAATAAAATATACCTTAGTTACTATTCATAATGCCCAAAAATAAATAAGTATCCTGTTAACATAATTTGGACACACTAATTCCAAATATGGAATCCATTTTTCTAAATTAGATACCCAAAAGTTGCAGAAATTAATTTAAAATTAATCTCGTTCTTAAGAAAACATGTTTTAAAAGTTAAAACATTGCAAAATATTGAAATGATTTTACCTATGAATTTAATGTAAAATCCAAGCTAATGACATACATTATATTAAATGGTAAAAATATATTCTATTTACATTTTAAAACCATTAAATATTATAATTTAACCATATGAATTATTATGATGAAAAAAGTTGTTTTTAATTAAAATATAGCGTGTTTTTACTATTTATTAAAATATAAAAGTTATCAGAAAAACATCGACACTTTATCCAATGTAAATTTTTATATCCCGATTCCAAAGAAAAAGTTTATTTTGTAAAATTTAACTTATATAATTCTCAAAAATTATATTTAAATTGGGAGCGCCATCAAAAGGTGACAAAACGGTATTTTTTGAAAAATACTTATTTTACCTGAAAAATTTATTTTGTTCTCATACCATATTCTATTAAATGTATATGATGAACTATAATGTCATAAAATAAAAAATTTAATTACTACTAGTCATAAAAGCTAGTTTGTAATAATATTATAACCATATATCATTGTTTAGTGAAACCCGGTATTGCGTACAACACACTCTTTCGAGGAAGGTTACGATTGCGTGTAATGCAAGCCATGTCAGGGTTTCATGTAGTGCAATACTCCTTTGTTGTTGAATAAAACAAAATCCAACCATATTTAATTTATACATTGAATATATATATATACCCTCAATGTTTTGTTAAGTAACTACTATCAAACAAACATGAAATTTTGTGTAACACGATCCAAGATTAGTGTTGTCTATACTGCAAGCTAATACGGTGTTGCGTATAGTGAAAGATAATATTGGTGTAGCGTAAAGAAGAAGATATGAAAGAAATTAAAAATAATATATCTTATAAAATCTCAGGTTGTTACATTCTACCCCCCTTAAAAGGAATTTTACACTGGAAATTCATCAAGGTTATAAATCATTTACTATTTATAGAAACCCACATCGTAAAAAGGAATAGTAAAAGTTAATTTTTAAAAATAAAGTATTAAACGTAGCGATTACCCAAAGCAACTCATCACTTGGTTTCCATATAAGAGAACATAGGTGAAAATATGGATATGGAATAAAAATCTAACCATCATGTTTTGATGTAGAGTAGTAGAGAACATGGCTATGAAAAATCCAACAATCACAAAACCATAAATAGTGATGTTCTAAGGTACCATCAAATTCATCAGATATGAGGGCACTAGGAGGCCATTTCTGGATTTCAAGAACATTTCACCAATGTTGAAGAATTTTCAAATCAAAATAAATACTTACTTGATTTTGGTACAATCTAACTGTTGTTCGTGCCTTGAACAATTTCCACTCAATATCTCAAAGAAAAGAAGTTGAATTTTTCTTCGTGAAGTGTTATCAGATCATGGGATAAAATGATAAGTCATTCCATCTATCTCAAACATAATGTTAGAAAAATTTATATACATAAGTCCATCTTATGGTGATATTAATCGTATATGGTCACAAAAATGGACTTATACTTCATCTATCATACCGCTTAATAAAATAAAAATAGTTTCTACTAACCAGGGACTTCCTGTAGGCCAGTGGTAGGAGATAAAGGCATGTCACACGTCAGTTGTGGGTTCAATTCCAACAGCCTTGTCCGATGCGATGGGTTATCACACATCCTATAGGTTGTCATTTTTCTAAAACTACATAATTATAACATTCCATCAATAATATAGAAAACAGTTCCAGCCTTAAAAAATACTAAATTATGTCCAACATAATCCATTTTAAACCTTTAGGATTATCCAAAATACTTCTGTCCAAGCATATTGTATAAAGAAAACAATTTCTAGAAATATAATCTACCGAGCATGTGAATACCATCATTTATCCCCTATATATCATAAGATATATCTTGTTGGCCACATTCCAAACATGTGAAAACCATAATCATGTATTCTATTGAAAAATTAATACCCATTGAACCTTAGTGAAAACAAGAATACTGTCAAAAGTTAACTCTTTACACATACCAAAATATCAAAATTTCAAATTACTCAAACCATGATATCACTTTGTCCTTATATCATTCATGAGCTCATGAATACTATTATAAATGTTATTTTCTCATTATACCTTCATTATTCACATATAATCTACTTTCTAAAAATATTAGAATAACCTTTCATGGTTACTAGTACCATTCAATATATACTATCAAATAATTAGGATAAAAAATAGTGTAACAATCCTTAGATGTGTCTTTATTCCATAATACCATTACCTATACAACATAACTCTTGATAAACATAAATAATTCCACAACCTTCTTAAACCATCAACCGAGATTCGTCATTTTATTCCTCAACACTTCTTTCATCTCATATACCATTTGTAGTCTTTTCATCATCATCAACGTAAATAATACCCATACAACCATGATGGTTCTCCTCATGAGATTTTCCCTTAGGTAATTGGTTTGTGTCATGCCTGTACATTCTACATTTAAAACATTTAACCATTATTGATGTCTTAGAAATACCATTATCCTTTTCCATGGTGTTAACTAAACACTTTCCTTTGCAATTACTGGCATTGTGTCATTCTTTTCCACACACAAAGCATCTTCCAG
Source organism: Viscum album (assembly GCA_963277665.1). NCBI lineage: Eukaryota > Viridiplantae > Streptophyta > Magnoliopsida > Santalales > Viscaceae > Viscum > Viscum album. The sequence continues at coordinate 937,395,609 of OY728133.1, read as the reverse complement.
TTCCATTGAAACATTCCCCTTGATTCCTCTACCCACATGACTTACATGAGGGAAATTGAACTTTCATTCCTCTATGATAATCATGAATCTCCATCTTTCTCTTATTAGCTGAGTCAGGAATCTTAACAAAGTTGAGATTATTGATCATGTTATGAGATTGCGGATTAGGCATAATAACTATGTTTCTCTGTCCAAATTCCATTTCATTTGGTAGCTCAAGAAGAATATCATTCCATTATCCATCATATCCTCTATTATCGTGACTCCTCCTGTTTCCAACCATCTTATAAAACCCAAGAAGAATAGTCTGAGAGGAAAAAATCATGCCAGGAAAACAACATAATAAAGTGGGAGTAGCTTCATATATCCAACATCTTGGGTTTAATTCTAATATCGTTCTGTAATTCAAGAACCATAACCTATAATTATACTTAACCTTCGGGGCATCCCTATACATACCTTAGAAATATCTCTAGGGATCTCACTAATGTTTCCCTATCCTAGTTTCCAAAGGTTAACTAATAATTTCCTATGATACCAACTGTAGAGACCCATAGATGTGCGTACATATACATTACATTAGTCTTGTGAAATATCTAATACATAACAAAAATAGACACCAAAGGACCGTAATAGTTTAGTGTCTTTGGAAACATGGAATATAAACTTCAAATCATGTTGAAAGATCTTCGACATCTCCCATAACTATCATCCCCGTTTTTTTTCCTTACCTAAAACCATTCTTTTAATCTTGGGGGAAAAGAAAAAATAAAAAGGGTGATCTCAAATGCTCATTAAGGGTATTCATGGAGAAAATAAAACAAACCATATATATTTGGACTTAGAAACATGAACATAATGTTTAAACATCAAGATCTTGAGAAATGACATAAAACATTGCAGTACGTAAGGAATAGATCATAATGGAACATAAATCATGATAAAATATAATGGGAATAAAACTTTTAATTGTGTAAAAACATTATTAACGTGAAATTATTTCCATAGTAGTAAAGGCATTGCTACCAAGACCATCTTAGTGGACAAAGTCTCTTACTGAACCGGGTTTACATGTCGTTCTAGCCCTGTTTTACTGAACTAGATTTACTTGCCATTTTATCCATGCCTATCTCGTGAGATATAAATATTTACCCAATGCATTAGTGGGAGATATAGGTCCCACCCATATCATATTGAAATCATTCATACCTATTCCACAAAACAATCTTAAATCATTCATCATAACCTAAAGAATAAATTGGGTTTCATAAACATCATTCAATCATAGCATAAACCATATAAAACAAATGGCTGTCATTTCATTATAAGAAAAGTGAAACCATATAAATAATAGATACATTATACTTGAAACATACACGTATGAAAAAATGTCATCTTAGATAGAAAATGGTTTTGATAAAACACATGAAATGAATTCATGAGGAAAATATCCTTTCTTCTTGAAAATAATTTTCTTTTCAAAAAATGCCAATCAATTTTAAAAGAATTTTATTTTGTTGAAAATATTCATGAAATCTTGTAGAGTATGCTTCATGAAAATAAGGCGTTATGTACAAATAAAAATCCGTTCATGCCTTATAAGTTAAAAAAAACATTATTCTCGTACGTTTGATGGAAAAGTAAAAAAGTACCTCATATGTTAAAAAAAAGATTCCTTACATACCATGTAGTAAAAATAAAAAATGGGTAAAAATAACTTTAAACATATATTAAAACATTTTTGTAAAACTTGTACATGGATGATAAATATAACCCCAGTAAATACTTACGTATAAGAAAAAACAATTGATATTGTAACATTATCCCATACCTTAGGTCTGATATGCTTCGTACATATCTGAACCACCTGTATAATGATTTAAATAATGTCATTGAATTATTATAGAATCATATTCATTGTTATGATATCATATATGGTTCACTTATGACTTTATATTACCTGTTCTTTTGTAAATCCATGTTAAAGCAGTGTTTTATGTAAAATCGTTTCATTTATTTTACGTGTTTCTACTTGTTGTTCTTCATATTTTTACTTATATCCTGATTTACTTAATTTCATAATGTAAAGCATGATTTATATATAATAAATATTCATCATATACATATATATGATATATTTAATAATGGAATGAAATACATCGTTCATGGAGACTGTAGGTTGTACGTATGCATGAACGATGTTTTTGTTTCCTTATTGAATTCAATGGAATTAAATAGATGAAATACATATATATATATATATATACATAGAACCAGTTCCATTATTATTTCATATATTTAATTATTATTCATTATATATACTTCATAATCATTCATGAATGGTTAACATAACGAATGAATCTTGTCGCGTTTGTGGAGACGGTAGGTCGTACGTACGCACGAGCGATGATATCGTTCCAATATTTGTGGAATTGTATTGAAGTCTATGTATACTATTTCAGAATCAATATCACTTTACAATAATCATTTATAGTTATTAATTACACCATTATACCCATCCAAGTAAGTTGGTGGTGGAAAACAGATTACACCACGACGTGGAGACGATATTTTGTAAGTACACAGACGCGGTGATTTGGTTCTCCGTAGGATGGATAGAAGGTGGAATAAGGTTGTTTCATATTTATAATAACATATAGGTATATTAGTGATACTGATGTTATTAATTAATAATGAAACAACTAAAGAAGATGAAGTAGAAGAATAAATAAATTTTAATGAATAGGTAACAGATATTACCACTTCTTCGACACGCCTCTTTGAAACCTCATCTTAGGGCTCTAAAATTGGTACTTGAAGAATACCGGTACCTATAGGATATTTCTAGGGAAGTTTAGAATGGATATGGTCAGGGTTTGTTCGAGATTGAAGGCCCAATGTTTAGTAAAGATGATAGGGAGGAGGTGCCCTTCTATAAGGGACGAGAGGGGCACCTTTGGAATTCTCAAAAATATTGGTTTAATATAAATTCAAACCCAAAATAAGAACCTCCAAAAATGACTCCATTCGAATATTAGATTATATAGGGTTGTAATATCATCAACAAATCAATGTTAGACTTTTTTTCTTATTTTAAACTTTATCTTTTTGATTTATCCTTATTTAATCTATTTAATTTTATTTGTGAAATAAAATTCTAAATTTCAAATGGTTATAAATAATAACTTATGTGTTGTTTATTTTCCATAATTGGATAATTTATGAAATTTTAGACTATATAAATTTTAATTTATAATTTTTAAATATTTCTGTGATTTTTAAACAATTTAATAATATGTTATTTTTATAAAATAACAATAGTGTCAATTTTGACACTATTCATTTATTTGGATTTAAATAAAATCCACAAAGAGGATGTATTCGAACTAAAATATTTAATAGGTTTCTAACATGTCACATTCATATATAAAATTAGTGGATCACATTAAATAGTTCATATATATTTATTTTACTATTTGTAAAACCATTTATTTGATACATCTCTTAATAAAATAATTTCTAAAACATTTTTGTATAATTAATAAATATACTTATTTTTTGCATAAAATTTAAAAATAAAATACTAGGATGAATATAAATCTTATCTATATCATTAGAATAATTTTAGTCGGATTTGGTGTCTAATACGCCCAACTTTTAAAATGTTATATTTATTAAATTATGAAGGTGACAACTTTAACGTTATTTAAAATAAAATAATATAAGTGACATAATCACTTTTTATAAGACTCCAAACGGTCATATATTCAGTAATTAGATTCTTATGGTGTATATATAAACTAGAAATAATATTTGGTCATTCTTGTGTGCCTTTTAATGTGTGTTATTATTTCAATAAAAACTACTTTACTTATTTTTTACTAAATAAATAATTTTTTCATCATTAATGTATAAGATATTAATGTAATTAAATATCTTTTAAAAATGATAAATAAATTACCATTATAAAGAAAAAAATTTATCTTTCACATTTTTATTTATAACTGAATTTTTATTCTGTATAAACTTATATTAAAAATACTTTAATTATTAAAGTTGACTGAGACATATTTCATTTTCCTTTAAATAAAATAAACTAATGGTCTTAATGACCTTCAAGTGGTTTCTAATGGATTCCATTTCAACCCAAATTTTCATTAGGATGAAATATAAGCATCCAAAGATATTAAGACATGTGTTAGGGTAATTTTATAATTTTATATTTACCATTAATTACCTGATTTACCTTTTAATATGGAAAATAAAATTTACTATAGTTACTATTCATAATGCTCAAAATTAAAAAATATCCTATTAGCATAATTTGGTAACACTGATTCCAAATATGGAATCCATTTTTATAATTTCAATACACAAAAGTTGAAGAAATTAATTTAAAATTAATCCTGTTGTTAAGAAAACGAGTTTTAAAAGTTAAAACATTTTAAAAGATTGAAATGATTTTACATATGAATTCAATGTAAAATCAATGAAAATGACATAAATTATAATAAATAGTAAAAATATATTCTATTTATAATGTTAAACCATTCAATATTATAATTTAACCATATAAATTATTATGATGAAACATGTTTTTTTAATTAAAATATATCATGTTTTTATTATTCATTAAAATATGAAAGTTATCAGAAAAATATCAAAACATTATCCAATGTAAATTTTAATATCCTGATTCAAAATAAGATGTTTATTTTGTAAAATATAACTTATAAACTTGTAAAAATTTATATTTAAAATGGGTGCGCGATCAAAAGGCGACAAAACTGCATTTTTTTGAAAATACTTATTTTACCCGAAAATTTTATTTTTTTCTCATACCATGTTCTATAAACTATATAAGATGAATTATAATGACATAAAATTAAAAATCTATTTACTACTATTCATAACAGCTAGTTTATAATAATATTATAACCATATATCATTGTTTAGTGAAACACAGTATTGTGTAAAACACACGCTATCGAGCAAGGTTGCGATTGCGTGTAATGCAAGCCAAGTCAGGGTTGCTTGTAGTGCAAGACTCCATTGTTGTTGCATATAAAAAAATCATACAATATTTCATTTTTATATTGAATATGTATATATATACACTCAATGTTGCGTAGAATAACTACTATCAAACAAATGTGAAATTGTGTGTAACACGATTCTAGATTAGTGTTACGTGTACTGCATTATAATACGGTGTTGCGTATACTGCAAAATAATATTGGTGTAGCATACAACAGAAGATATGAAATAAATTAAAAAGAATATATCTTATAAAATCTCGGTTTGTTACATTCTACCCCCCTTAAAATGAATTTCTCCCTCGAAATTCGTCAGGGTTATAAATCATTTACTATTCATAGAAACCCACATTGTAAAAAGGAATACTAAAACATAATTTTAAAAACTAAAGTATGAAACGTAACGATTACCCAAAGAAACTCATCAATGGGTTTCCATATAGGTGAACATAGGTGAAAATATGGATATGGATGAAAAATATTACCATCATGTTTTGATGGAGAGTGGATGAGAACATGTCTATGAAAAAGCCAACAATAAAAACACCATAAATTTGTGATGTTCTATGGTACCTTCTGATTCATCAGATATGAGGGCACTAGAACAACATTTTTGGTTTTCAAGATCATTTCCCTAATGTTGATGTATTTTTGAATTAAAAGAAATACTTACTTGATTTTGGTACAATCTCACTATTGTTCGTTCCATGAATAATTTACACTCCATATCTTAAAGAAATGAAGTTGAATTTTTTATTCGTGATGTGTTAGCAGATCATGTGATAGAATGATAAGTCATTCCATCTGTCTCAAACATTAGGTTAGAAAAAGTTATATACATAAGTCCATATTATAGTGAGATTAATCATATATGGTTCCAAAAATGGTCTTATACTTCATCTATCATACCGCTTAATAAAAAAAGAATAGTTTCTACTAATCAGGGACTTCTTATAGTCCAGTGGTAGGCGATAAAGGCCTATCACACTTCAGTTGTGGGTTCGATTCCCACAGCCTTGTCCGACGCAATGTGTTTTCACCCATCCTACAGGTTGTCCTTTTTCTAAAACTACATAATTATAACATTCCATCAATAATATAGAAAATAGTTCTATCCTTAAACAATACTAACTTATGTCTAACATAATTCATCTCAAATATTTAGGCTTAACCAAAATACATTTGTCCAAGATTATAGTATAAAGAAAAAAATTACTAGAAATGTCATCTACCGAGCATGTGGAAACCATCATTTAACCCCCATATATCATATGATATATCTTGTTGGTCACATTCCAAACATGTGAATACTTAATCATGTATTCTATTGAAAAATTAGTACCCATTGAACCTTAGTGAAAACATGAATGTTGTCTTAACACATTCCAAAAACCACAATCTCAAAATTTCGATCAACTCAAACCCTAATATCACATTGTCCATATATCAGTCATGAGCTCATGAATACTATCATATGTATTATTTTCTCCATATCCTTTCATTATGCATATATCATCTACTTTCCAAAAATATTTGAATAACCATTTATGGTTACTGGTACCATTCAACATATACTATCAAATACGTAGGAAAACAAAATAGTGTAACAATCCTTAGATGTGTCTTTATTCCATAGTACCATTACCTATATTACATAACTCTTGATAAACATAAATCATTCAACTACATTCTTAGACCATTGATTGAGCATCATCATTGTATTCCTCAAAACTTCTTTCATCTCACATACAATTTGTAGTCTCTTCATCATCATCAACATAAATACTACCCATATGACCATGCAGGTTCTCCTCATTAAAATTTCCCTTATGGAATAGGTTTGCATAATTACCGTACTTTCCATATTTAAAACATATAACCATTATTGATGTCGTAGCAATACCATTATCCATTTTCATGGTGTTAACTGATCCTTTTCCTTTTCAATTATTGGCTTTTTGTCATTATTTTCTAAACCCAAAGCATCATCCAGTTCCATTGAAACATTCCCCTTAATGCCTCTTCCAACATGACTTACAGGGGAAATTGAACATTATTTCCTCTGTGATCATCATGAAACTCCATCTTTTTCTTATTAGCTGAGTCATGAATCTTACCAAAGTTGATATTATTGATCATATTATGAGATTGTTGATTAGGCATAATAACGATTATTTGCCTTCCAAATTCCATTTCATTTAGTAGCTTATGAAGAATATCATTCTATTTTCCATCATATCCTCCATTATTGTGAATCCTCCGGTTTCTAACTTTTTTCTAAAACCCAAAATGAATAGTGTGAGAGGCAAAAATCATGATAGGAAAAATAACATAATAAAGGGGGAGAAACGTCAATATCCAACATCTTATGTTTAATTCTATTATAGTTACTATAAATCTAGAATCGTAACCTATAATTATACTTATCCTTAGGGACATCCCTAGACATACATTAGAAATATCTCTAGGCATATCACTAATGTTTTTTCATCCTAGTTTCCAAAGGGTAACTAAACCTATCCTCTGATAACAACTATAGGGACCCAAAGCGTGGTGTATATAGACATTATATTACTCTTGTGGAATATCTAATACATAACAAAAATAAAAACCAATGGACTGTAATAGTTTAGTGTCTTTGGAAACTTGGAATATAGACTTCTAATCATGCTGAAAGATCTTCAACATCTCACATAACGATCTTCCCCTTTTTGTTTCATTACCTAAAACGTTTTTTTTATCCTAGGGGGAAAATAAAACATAAAAATGGTGAGCTCAAATGATCAGTAAGGGTATGCATAGAGAAAATAAAACATACCATATATATTTGAACTTAAAAACATGAACATAATGATTAAACATCAAGATCTTGAGAAATAACATAAAACATTGCAGTACGTAAGGAATAGATCATAATAGAACATCAATCATGATAAAATAGCATGGGTATAAAACTTGTAATTATGAGAAAACATTATGCACATGATATGATTTCCACAGTAGCAAAGGAATTGCTTCCAAGACCATCTTAGTGGAAAAAGTCTCTTACTGAACCAGGTTTACTTGCCGTTCCAGCTCTATTTTACTGAACCAGATTTACTTTCCATTTCAGCAATGTCTATCTCATGAGATATAAATCCTTACCCAATGCATTGGAGGGAGATATGGGTCCCACCCATCTCATATTGAAATCATTATTACGTGTGCAACAGAACAATCATTTATCATTTATCATAACTCAAAGAATAAATTGGGTTTCAGAAACATCATTCCATCATAGCATACTCCATATAAAACAAATTTATATTATTTCATCATAAGAAAATTGAATCCATATAAATCATAGAGACAGTATACTTGAAACATACACCTATGAAATAATGTCATCTTAGACGGAAAATGGGTTTGATAAAGCACTTGAAATGAATTCTTGAGAAAAATATCCTTTCTTCTTGAAAATAGTTTTCTTTTTAAATAATTCCATTCAATTTTAAAAAAAATATTATTTTGTGAAAAATAGTGATGAAATATTGTCGAGTATTCTTCATGAAAATAAGGCATTATGAAACCGTAAAAATCCGTTCATGCCGTATAATTAAAAAAAACATTTCTCTCGTACTTTTGCCAGAAAAGCCAAAAGTACCTCATATGGTAAACAAAAAAAATATTCCTTACATAGCATGTTGTAAATGTAAAAAATGGGTAAAAATGAATTTAAACATATATGAAAACATTTCTTTAAAACTTGGACATGGTTGATAAATATAACACTAGTAAATACTTACGTATAAGCAAGAACAATTGAGATTGCAACATTATCCCTTACCTTAGGTCCCATATGCTTCGTACGTATCTGAAAATCCACTATAATGATATACATAATGTCATTGACTTATTATATAATCATATTCATTGTTATTATATCATATATCGTTCACTTATGACATTTTATTACCCGTTATTTTGTAAATCCATGTTAAAGTAGTGTTTTGGGTAAATTCGTTTCATTTATCGTATGTGTTTCAACTTGTTGTTATTGATATTATTACTAATATCATGATTTCCTTAATTTCAGAATGTAAAACATTATTTATATATAATAAATATTCAGCATATACATATATATTATAGATTGATAAATGGAATGAAATACTAGGTTCATGGAGACGGTAGGTTGTACGTACGCATGAACGTTGTTTTCATTTCCTTATTTAATTGAATGCAATTAAATAGATGACATAAAAATATATATACATAAATCCAGTATCATTATTATTTCATATATTTAATTTTTATTAATTATATATACTTTATAATCATTCATGAATGGTTAACATGAAGAATGAATCTTATCACATTCGTGGATACGTTAGGCATACATACGCACGAGCGACGATATCGTTCCCATGATCATGGAATTATATTGAAGTGTATGTATACTATTTAAGAATCAATTTCACATTAAAATAATCATATATATTTATTCTTTAAACCATTATACCTATCCATGTAAGGTGGTGGTGGAAAACAGATTACAACCGGGCATGGAGATAGTATTCTATACATACGCACGCGCGGTGATTTGGTTTCCCATAGGATGGATAGAAGGTGGAATAGGGCTGTTTCATATTTATAATAACATATCATTATATGAGTGATACATACTTTATTACTTCATAATGAAACAACTATAGAATAGGAAGTATAAGAATAAATAAATTTGAAAGAATCGGTAATGGATATTACCTCTTCATCGACACGCCTCTTTAAAACCTCCTCTTAGGCCACTAAATTTCGACTTTGAAGAAGAACAGGTCCACTAGAATATTTCTAGGTAATTTTATAAGGGAAATGGTTAGTGTTTGGCTGAGATTTAATGATCAATGTTTTGTAAAGATGAGAGGGAGGAGGTGCCCTTCTATAAGGGAGGAGAGGGGAACCTTTGGAATCCTAAAAAAGATTAGTTTAATAAAAATTCAAACCCCTCATTAAAACCTCCAAAAATGACTCAATTCAAATATAAGATGAGATATGGTTGTAATATCATCAAACAAACAAATTTAGACTTGTTATGATCATATTTTTAACCTTATCATTTTGATTTATCCTTATTTAATCTATTTAATTTTATTTGTGGTAATAAAATTCTAAATTTTAAATGGTTATAAATAATAAATTATATGTTTTTAATTTTACATATTTGGTTACTGTAAGATATGTTAGTATATATAATTTTAAATATATAATTTGTAAATATTTTTGTGATTTTTAAACAATTTAATAATATGTTATTTTTATAAAATAAAAATAGTGTCAATTTTGACACTATTCATTTATTTGAATTTAAATAAAATCCAAAAAGAGGATATATTCGAACTAAAATATTTAATAGGTTCCTCACATATCATATTCATCTAGAAAATTTGTGGAGTAGGTTAAATAGTTCATATAATATTTATTTTACTATTTTCAATACCATTTATTTGATACTTCTCTTAATAAAATAATTTATACAACATGTTTTTATAATTATTAAATATACTTATTTATTGCATAAAAATTAAAAATAAAATACTAGTATGAAGTTAAATCTTATAGATATCATATGAATACTTTTAGTCGGATTTATATTCTATAACACCCAACTTTGTAAATGTTATATTTATTAAATTATGAAAGTGACAACTTTGACATTTTTCAAAATAATATAATATGTGTGTTATAATCAAATTTATAAGACTCCAAACTGTCCTATATTCGGTAATTGTATGCTTGTGGTGCATATATACACTACCAATATGTTTTTATCGGGTTTGTGAGCCTTTTAATTGGTATTATTATTTTAATAAAAACAATATTACTTATTTTTCACTAAATAACTAATTTATGCATCATTAATATATAATCTATTAAGGTAATTAAATATCTCATAAAAATTATAAATAAATTACCATGATAAAGAAAAAAATTTATCTTTCAAATGAGTATTTATAACTAAATTTATATTCTGTATAAACTTATATTAAAAATACATTAGTTATTAAAGTTGAGTGAGACATATTTCACTTTTCTTTAAATAATATAAAGTAATGGTCTTAATCACCTCCAAGTGGGTTCCAATGGATTCCATTTCAACCCAAATATTCCTTAGAAAAAAAATATAAGCATCCAATTATATTAAGAAAAGTGTTAGGGTAATTTAATAATATTATATTTACCCTTAATTACCTGATTTACCTTTTACTATGGTAAATAAAATTTACTGTAGTTACTATTCATAATTCCCAGAAATAAAAAGTAGTCTATTAACATAATTTGGGCCCACATATTCTAATTATGGAATCAATTTTTCTAAATTCAATAGACAAAAAATTAAAAAAATAATTTAAAATTAATCTCTTTGTTAAGAAAATGTGTATTAAAAGTTAAAACATTGCAAAAGATTGAAATGATTTTACATATGAAATATATGTAAAATCAATGGTAATGAAAAACATTATATTAAATGATAAAAATATATTCTATTTATACCATAAAACCATTAAATATTATAATATATCCATATAAATTATTACAATGAAAAAGTTGTTTTTAATTATAATATATCGTGTTTTTACTATTCATTAAAATATGAAAGTTATCAGAAAAATATAAAATCATTATCCAATATAAATTTTTATATCCTGATTCAAAAGAATAAGTTTATTTTGTAAAATTTAACATATATACGTGTCAATAGTATATTTAAAATGGGTGCACCATCAAAATGCGGCAAAACTGCATTTTTGTAAAAAAAAAATTTATCCGAAATTTTTTTTTTTTTCATACCATGTTATATAAAATGTGTAAGATGAATTCTAATGTCATAAAATTCAAAATGTATTTACTACTATTCATAACTTCTAGTTCATAATAATATTATAACCATATATCATTGTTTAGTGAAACCTGATATTGCGTACAACACACTCTATCGAGGAAGGTTGTGATTGCGCGTAATGCATGCCAAGTCAGGGTTGCGTGTAAGGAAATACTCTTTTGTTGTTGAATATTACAAAATAAAACCATATTTCATTTATATATTGTATATATATATATATTCACACTCAATGTTCTGTACAATAACTACTATCAAACAAACTTGAAATTGTGTATAACACGATCCAAGTTTAGTGTTACGTATACTGCAAGCTAATACGGTGTTGCATATAGCGCAAGATAATATTGGTGTAGCGTACAACAGAAGATATGAAAGAAATTAAAAACAAAATATCATATAAAATCTTAGGTTTTTACATTGTAATTTTCTTCTAATTAGGAATATTATGCATTGATTTTGAAATGAATTATGAAATACCATTTTTTAAAATAATTTTCAATTGGAAATGTGAAAAATTTCAAACTCCAACACATTTCAACATAGGTTGTGATATATGAGTTTCTTTGGGACCCTAGGAGTTTATGTAGATAATTAAACAAAAAATGAATGAATGAAAAGTATTTAATTTCTCAACTGTATTTTATTCTCTATAAAACCACATACACTTTTTCATAGGATATTCTTTTAGACTCCGTTAGTGGTGTCCAATTGAGTTGTAGTCACACCCTATTTGGGATGCCTAATCATTACCTAAATAGATTTCATGTTTTCATGAAAATATAAGGTAAAATGAATTTTACTAGATAGATTATTTGGTATAGATCATGGTTGAGAGAACTATGTTGTTCATGACCTGCTTGGTAGTTGTCAGTGTCTTTACTTTTGTGTTTATAATTTTTCTACTGGGAACAGACTTTTTCATGGAATATCTAATGTTTAGTTTTACCATAGTTTTCCCAATTTTGGTAATCTTTTGATACTAGTTATTATATCCTGTATTTATTATTTTTCAATTATTTTTCTTATTTTACGATTGTTTATAACTCCAATAAAAGGTGGTATATTCCCCCAATGATCGATATTAGACCCATGCTGCTACTCGAGAGCCTATGGAATATTGGGAGGTGACCATGAGGTCATGTGAAAGACTATTTTTTGGCACTATGGAATGAAACCCCATCTGGGTTGTTAAATCGGAATGATACAATTTTACTAAGTATTTTTTCATGCGTGGACATTGTTTCTCATCACATTATTCTTTAAAAAATATATTGTATGTTTATTGGTGAATTCAGTTCCATTATCTATTCTTATTTTAGAATTTTATTCCTATGAAACATCATATCCCTCCTTTGATATTGCTTAATGTGATTTAATAAATTATAACTTAAAATGATAACAATCATACATTCTACCCTACTTTAATCATTAACTAATAGAATATAATATTTATTCTTATAAATGTATTGGGGTGATATCAATCCACACAAGCCAACATAAACCAATTCAATCGAACTCAATTACATTAATTGTTTCTCTTTTTATATCATTTGAATAATCCATCCATTTTTAAAAATATCTGATGTTTCTAATTGATCACATGATAGTTTATAGACATATTTAGATACATAATTTTCACTAATATTTAATGGAATGTGGTCTTGATTATAATTTTTAACCCATAATATATTTCATTATTCCCAAGATAAAAATATTATGTATTCTTCTCCACTAATGATATAGATATTCCCGTCTATTTTCATCCCATTAAGTTAAACTAATAAATCATTTCCCTTGATGAAATAGGCCATCTTGGAAAATTTTATTTATTCCATTAGTCAAAAATTTGACTAAGCCATAGTAATTTTTGATTGATACCTTTAATAAATAACTCTAGGGTTTGTTTTATATATTTTCCCACTAATTTATTTTTCTCTAAAGAATAATATGAAATCCTTCAGTTATTCAAAATTTGACACCATTAAATTTTTCAGACATTATTTTTATGGAATGATTCTTCTATCACATCAAATGGGAAGTACAACCACCCTCAAGGATCCATAAACTAATATGATATGATACATTCAGGGATATCACTATAACCAGTTCATTTTAAATTTCATTACTTTTCATCAATGTTTTCATATTCGTGACTACTGCTAATTGTTATAATTTATCTTCCTAGGATTTTGAATGACCACTATAATATTAGATAGATATAAATCAATTTTCCATTTCCATCCTGATTGATGATTCACTATGAAAATGCATACACACTCCTTAGGTCATAAAAAGCATATTAATATTTATAATTGATGAGTTTTACTAAGATATATCTCTAAATAATTCACACAATTAATAGTCTCCATCACATTAATGACAAAATATTGAAATTTTTTTATCTTCATTCAATTATCTTATTCTATACAATATCTAATTATTATAGAACATACATTTTTATAGTGTCCCTTTATGTTCAAAATATTAATATTTTTTATTTGTCTTATGTGAAAAAACTATAATACCACTATTATTTTTAGTTTATTATGTATTTTTATTCTACATCACACCCAAATCAACATTAACATAAGAGTGGGTGTCTGCAGTTTGAGGTTAACCACCACTATTTCATATTTCCTTCCAATTCATACAAGAATATTGTAATTTCGATGTGTCAAATTCATCTTTTAAAAATACTCTATCTATTTTACTAAAACTCAATGATCCAATATCACCTTTTTTCATCATATTAAATATATCTTCTTAATTAAATGAATGGAGTCATGATATTCTCTTGATATTCAATTTTTCTCTATAGATTGATAATTTTTCCATGTATATTTTGGATATGTCTGACTTAACAACTTACTATATTAGAAAAACAATCAACAATCTATGATTTATCTTATATATTAATAATTTACTTTAAAAAATCTTCATGATTAATTACTTTACAGATTTAATCCTTTCAAACTCTACCTTTAAATAAAATATATCTTATTATTATTGAAGAATTTTAAGTTTAACATCATCAGTCACTCTACTTGAATTATATATTTTGGAATGCCAAATATATATCTATTAAAGATATGGATCTAGTTATTCTTGATTATTAACTCACCTTCCACTTCCACATCATCATCACCACTTCATTCCCTCATCCGGGAACAACCTGAAAAATCTATGAAATAATCCTCTTTATGGTCTTTTTAATACAAAAATTTTCTCACCTCAGATCTACTAAACTATTATCTTCTTGGGAAGCATTGTACTTATACTCGAATAAGTTTTCTATCAGTGTTTTTCATAAAATTTATGTTATTTTTAGATTTTTTATGGGAACATCATTATACTCATCATCATCATAATAATTATTGGGAAATTTATTAAAGTCCTCATACTTTCACTAGAGGAATTGTCTTAGAATAAATAGATTCTATACATATAAGAATGGGAATGAACCAATGTGACCCAATTTTAAACATAAAAAAAATATTGACTCAAATACTTTCTATAGACCTTTAATATTTAGAGTTGTAGAGAGTTAGGGAATGAAAGATTATAAAGCCCCATTTAATTTTTTTCTAATTCATTATTTTAACAATATACGAGAAACTAATTAATCATTAATATGTATTCAATATCTCCCAATAATTATCAATAGAAGATATTTTTTCCGATATATAATGGTATTATATTTCTTTATAACAAGGGGTGTTGGAATCCCAAGAAGGGTGTGTAAAAATACACGGTTAGGGTAACCAAAAGTAATAACAATCAATGATCAATACTGGGCTTGAGCATATATTATATGTTTTTCATAGTTAACCAAAAAATTATATAATATAAATAAATGAAAAGTATAATATATCCATGGATAATAATGGAAATGAAGAAATCACATGGATAACAAGAATTTGTTCCTTAGTGATGAAATGATTAATTCTGGAAATCCAATTCCATTAACTAATCCATGAAATCGGGATTTAGACATCATGATTATACAATTAAGGCCTTGTGACCTAGAAATATTTTTCTCTCAGTAGGTATACAAAAGTTAGCAGAGCTAGTATGTTTTATGAGACATAATGATACATCAATTATTTATATATCAGGTCACACCCACCGTTAATAAGTTACAAAAATTCAAAAAATGAATAAATTAATTTACTATACCATACTTATCTAATATACCTCAGTAATAAATTAAAATTTGTATTTAAATGAAAAGTAACATTATTTTCAATTATTCCCCAATCAATAGATCTAATAGATTTATATTCAAGCATCATTAAAACTAACACAATATAGGTTACACATTATAGGGTTAAGTCAATTAATTTTTCCTTTTAATCAATGTATGATATATAGGTGAACATCATTCAATAAAATTAAATTTATAGTGTTCACACTAGGGTGTCATAGCGATAAAATTTTGAAAATAATAGAAGATGATTTTATAAGAAAACTAATGTGATTGATCATATATTTGTTTTAAAGGATAAATACATAATCCATCCAAAAAAAGAGGGTGGATGGTAAAATTTTAAAATTATACTTAATTAGGTATATGATATGTCAAAGGGTGGGGATTTAGATGAATCAAATTTTTCTAAAGCATTAAGAAAAACTGATTTCTAATAAACAAACATCAATGACCTATTTAAGAATATTTTTTTATTGATAAATATTTTATAAATCAATTAGAATAATATTTTATTTTATAAAACCATTTAATCATATAAGGTATACTTCTTCTAAACAAACAAAAATGGTGAGAAATGTGTTTATATGGAATGAATTTAAACAAGTCTTTTTACACTGATAAAAATGACAAAATTAAAAATTAATATTTAAAATATTTAAATATTGTCAACTAATATAATATTTATATTACCAATTATTAGAAAATAGATAAAAGAATTTAAAAAAAAGTTATAATTAACATAGACAGTGAAACAAATAAGTCCTTGACAGAAAAGAAAAACTAGAGTAGGCTTCCTTATAACAGGTATGTAATGTGATTAAGTGGGATATGAAAAGAGGAATACATATAAAACCAAAATAATGACTCGACGGGAACCCATTATAATGGGTTTAGGGTGTAAAAAATAAAAAATTCCCCAATGTATTATAATTCAAAGAAAAAAACTAATTGATCATTAAATTGGAAATATAACCATTATAGTGTTGTAACATAAAAATACAAGGATATTGAGACGATAATCACGAAATGGAGATTAAAATATCATGAAATGGAAGATATTTCATATAAATAATAAACATATTAATTAATATATCATATAAAATAATTAAATTTGCGAAATATCTACAATTTACCAAGAAATTCAATTTGAAAAAAAAGATACCCTACAACCATAAAAATAATTTGTCTAAAAACCCATTGAATGGCATCATTTTATATTAAAAATTAAATATAAATAATAATTAAAGTATCATAACATTAAATTATAACTATGTAGTTGATCTACCATTCCAAATTAAAAATGGTATAGAATAAGGAATTCATCTCAGGGGTTGAATATTGCAGATTATAAAATCTTTCATTAATTCTTGACTTCTACTAAAGAATTTGAATATTTTATAAAAAATATAAAAATATGAAAAACCGAGTTTAGAAACATATACAGATATATATGATTTTAAAAAAACATTTTTAATTATTCTAAACCTGTAAATTTTTTAGTTATTATCTTCTTTTAATATCAGGTGTGGGTAATCGTGATCATTCTGAACTTATTCCAAAAACCAGTGTAATTATTTATTTTAATAAACAAAATTATGATTACTATATCATAAAAGTTATTGAAAATTCTTATTTATAATTATTTTAAATGATATAGTTTCTTTCTATATATTTTTTATTATTGTTTGTGTAAACACATTTTGTGACTAACGTGTTTTTGTGATTTCTATAAAATTAGTAGTGGAATATTAATTAATGTGTTTATATTGATTTTCCAATTATAGTAACTAATGAAATATTTATATTATTATTTATATAAAATATTATTTGTTTTTTAATTACCATAGTAATCCAAGATATCAATTTATAGTATTGATGACGTATGTGGTTAGACCAACCAAAACTAGAACAAACCATTATTAATTGATGATTATGAACTGATTTAGTTCTGATGTCACTATACCAAAAGAATAATTCTATTATTAAGTGTAATAGGTGTGGTATAACATAATTTTAGGTATTTATATGTAATTAATAACATATAAAAACCTACTACAATCTAAAAATAAATCATTTTTTACTATTAAAATGGTCATTTGGATAGTTGAATTTACTATAGTTGTTAACTGCCCATATTGTTAACAGGATTAACAATTTATCAAACCATAAAATTTATAATTTATTGAAAGTTTCATTTTTCAATTAACATAATTACCATGATAATACATTAATGGATATGATGAAAATAAAAATGGAATTCAATCATTCCACAAAGGAGGTAATGCGAACATACGCATGGTTAATGACTTCATCTTCCAAAAAAAACAAATGTATAATACATTTCTCTCATTTCAGAATATAAATTATGTTATAGATTTCATTATTATTTATTAAAATAAATATAATTACTTTTTTGTTAGTTGGTTAATAAAAACAATACACATTGTTCAAATAGGTAGTTTTCATCACATATGTATGACGATAATTTTATTTCCTAGAGAATTAGATGTATTAAAATTAAGTATATATTTATCTTTTCATAATATAAAATAAATTTTATATAAAATTGTCATTAGTAAATTATATTATAATAAACATTCATGATTGGTGGTTATAAAAAATGAATGATGTCATTTTGTCTAGGTAATAGTTCGCACATAAGTATAATCGATGTTTCTTCATTTTTATTAGTGAATTGAGATGAATACATAAGGGTTATTAATTAAATATAATAAAATAATGATATACTACCTATAATTATTTATTTATATAAATGCGATATGAATATATTTGGTGGAGGAGTGTTAATATGAAATGATTAAGAAAAAGGTAATACATACATCAAGAGCCCGAGTTTTCACATAAAAATATCATTTGAAATATAGGCATTAGTAAATATAATGGTAACTAAAGGCTTAAGGAGGTGTGATAGGGTAATAGGTTAAACGGAATTTCATATTTATAGATATTAAATTGAAGGTAATGGAGTTACATGATGTGCTAGAACGATACCCTTTTTTAACTATAGATGTGGGAAATTTTTGAAGATACCATTACATATTGAATAATGTAAAGTTACTATTCAACCCTTAAAAGACTCTTAAAGGGACAAAATATGAATGGTGGGTGATTTTTGTTCAAAAAAACATAAAAATTGAATCTGGATACCTTTTTTAACATATTCCATTTTAATTTTCTTTTAATAAATATATTGGAAAATTTTTTTTCTTTTACTCATGCAATTATTTTTTACCCTAAGTAAATAATTGTAATGAATAAAATTAAAAATAGACTTTTTATATAATTTAAAACTACAAATTTCAGATGTTTAAATAATTTTATCAATTAGAAATTATATAATTTCAAAGAATTAATTTTAAAAATAATGACCATAACACATAATAACATATTTTAGGAAAATTGTGTTGTTAATATAAATGTTTTTGTATTTTAAAAAATTATAAATTTTTATGAATTTCAAGAAATAAGTTGTTTTATTATAAAAAAATATTTTTTATTATTTGAATTTAAATGTAAACTAAAACTAAATGTCTCTGTTAAAATAATTAATTAAATGAAAAGTCCATGTAATATTATTCTAATAATTAAATTTTTACTTTTTTCCTACAAGTTATCATATATGTTTTATTAATTAAAAAAACATATTTAAAGTGGATAAATTGATTGCATTAATAATTAATTAATCAATTAAAAATATATGTACATATTATATACTAATAATGTAATAAAAGAATTTATTTTTGAGAAAATACATTTTTTTTATTCATATATAAATAAATTATTTTATAGAAAAACCCAAAAATCATATTAAGGTAATATTAACCTGGTGAGTCTAAATATAAAGATTATTTTAAATAATCCCACTTCGAGAATCCGATAATTTAAAATTTGAAGAATATTATATGAAATAATTAAAACTATATTCATTAGAAAATAGCATTTTTTTAATAATAACTATTATTATCCTTATTTCTAATCAATTAAAAAAATATTATTAATATATTATTCATATAAATAATATATTTATCCTTTAATGTATTTAATTTCTTAAAAAACACACAATATCCAATTTTATTGAGAGGTTACAATTTAAGGAAAAACGACGATCATATTAATTATCTAAATACATTAATATATTTTATAAAAGTATTATCATTGATAATAAATTTTTTTATTCACCCAAATGTTAAAAAATTTGGTTAAATACCAATTCTGTGGTTACATTTAAATATCCATATATTGTACAATGGTTCGTTTGTAGTAATGTGTTGTGTTAATCAAAAGATATTAAACATATTAGGAATTAATAGAAATAAAACATATAATATTTAAAATTGGTTGGTTTCCTTTTCCCCATCATAAATAAATTTATTCCTCATAATTTTTTAAAATTTTTACATTTATGGAAAATGGTTTTCTGTAACCCTATGATATATAAGACATGATATTTAATTTCAATCATAATATCAAAATTTCAATTTTAGATACATTGAAACTCATGATTATGTGTCATGGCCTATATGATACATCTAATTTATGTTGAAATAGAATAGAAAAAATTGTTAGATTCCAATTAGTTGATTTATGATATATAGTGATATTTACTAATATTAATATTGGTACTAATCGTTTTAAAATAGAGTTAATCCATTATAAATACCATATGAAATTAAGGAAAAAAACTATATCCTCATTAAGTATCCTCCAACAAACCTTGTAGAATATTTAAAAATAATCATACCAACATTTTTTTAATTTATAGCACAATATCCAATAGTTGGTGAAATGTTACAAGTCATAATAAATTTTAAAATATAGAGTGAAGAATATCTATCATCTTAAATAGTAGTTATTGGATAGAGTTTTAATTATCCCCATGATTTGGGAAACTCTTGATAACTATCTTACATATTAACCATTACATTATTACCTTGAACTACATAGTAACTATTTTACTTAAAATTAAATAAATTAATTTCTATAGCTTCAATATTTCCATTGTCGATGTGTGTTTGATAAACTTCATTTTCTTATTTATTTTTATCTCATAATCCCTTAAAAAATTCAAGAGGTGTTTATTCCCATATTCTTCACATGTAAGAAATCGAATGTTATTTCCATTATCATCTTTTTCACCAAAACATCCATTAGACTTTATATTTCCCATAATTGTTGTATTTTTTTATTCAACTATGTTTCTATTATTACTAATAATTCATGATTTCTAGTTTTTAATAATCAAAATTTTTATCACATCATGTACTTATTCTATTAAGTTTATCATTGGTAGAATCTCTATAGTGTCCATGGTATCCATTATCAACCATGTACTTTTAGGCTATAAAAATTACTAAAACGAAAATGAGATAAGGTTTTTGATGAAAAAAAATAATTATTATAATATTATTAAATTTCACCACAGAATACCTTATTATTCAAAATTGTTAGATTATATTTGAATTCAATATAAATCACTCAAAATTAATTATAACATTCATTTGGATGGGGTCTCTCATTTTCCATAACCTTGTTCTATAACACATAAAATCATTCAAAATATATCAGAAATATAATGTGATTAACCAAGTAATATACCCCATGAGTGACTTTCTTAGTGGGTAGTCCTAGTCTCACTCATCTTACACCTGAGTGAATAACTATTAAGTGGTCACCTATCCGTTTTCAACATGATTAACCCTAGGTGAATTGTTTCCATATAAACAAACTCATTCTATTATATGGATATGGATGTAATTTCTAGGAGAACCACACATTCTCCAATTTTGAAAAAATAATCTAATGTTATCATTCACATATACTTATCGCTTAGGCCAAAGGTTTTAACTAGATACCCCTTATCTTAATCCTTAAAATATTTATTATTACTTTTATTAGAACTAATTTGCATCAATTCCATTAATTTGATGATAAAAATTATTTTATTAATTATTCAATTATCCTCAAATAACATCATATGATCTAATGTTTTCTAGACCATCATTTGATACCAACTGTTGCAACAAGACATATACTCCAAAAATATATTGCCAATAAACACCTTTATTTTATTAGATATTTAAAATGAAATAAATATGTCCAATATTAACAATAAATAATTACATACCCTTAATAAATACTATGGTACATACATTTAAATAACCATCTAGGTTTATAGTTTTAGAGAGTTTTTAAAAAGATTCATCTAAAAACTCTCAAGAGTTTATCATCAAATAGACATTTTCGTACAAATTATAATATAGTAATTAAACCATAATATGTCATCATGTTCTCTCATTAATTATCAATATAATATAATATGTTATACATATCATGTGTATCCATTTCTTCAAAGCCTATGGAAATTAAAAAAAAAGAATAATGAGCTTAAAAACATAGTAAGGGAAAAATTCCGTGATAAAAAAAAACATAACAAGTGAGCCTGATGATAAATAATATTTTTGAAAATTATAATAAAATATAATGAAATAATAGAATGAAACTGAATGCATAATATATCTATTGATAAAAATGGAAATCAAAAGATCATATATAAAACTGTAATTGGGCGCCATGAGATTAAGTTCTTATATATTTTGAACACATTTAATAACCTAGGCCAATAAATAATTATCTAATACAATGTAATTTTACATTCAGGGCCCAATGTCAAAAAATTAATTTTTTTATGTGTTGGAAAACACCCATATAAAAAATTACTATTTTCACAAGAGACACATCGATGCACCAATGATCAATTTATACTGTACTCTTATATTTATAAATATTTCCCTAGAATCAATAATATTATTTAATTAAGATATAGAAAATATATAACCAATATTATTTAGTAGTTAATAAACATATGTATTGAAATAATATGTTTTTATATTATCAATATTTACCTAATCAATAAATGGAATACGTTTCGAGTTATGAAACCCAAAAACTATGAACATATAGAGTATATGGTATATATTTAGGTCAATAGTTTTAAAAATCATTTGTTATATGTCATATTGGTGACCACCCATCATTCAATGGAAGGAAATATAAAGTGTTCATCAGATAAATTCATTTGAGAAAATAATGCATATAAGAAAGGATGATACAGAAAAAACGTAGTGATTGATAATAACATTGATAAAATAAATTTACATTAAATAATATATAATTAGAAAAATAGTGGAATGAAACATTTGCAAAATACCCTTGTTCAAGCATTAGATATCAAAATGGATGTGGAGATAGAAGAAAATAATTTTTATAAGAATAAAAAAATATATTTAGAAATAGAAAACATTTATCAAAGTTTTTAAAACATTTACATTGATATAAATTTTTTATAAACATTGTACAATTATTTATTTTATATAACTATTAATCTTTGAAGTTAATTTTCATGGATATTGAAAAATATATAAAAAATACATGTTCATATAGAAAATGTAAAAAAGAGATTCTTTGTAAAACATTAAGGAAAATAAACCATATAAAAATGTTAAACATTTATTTAAAAATTTCCTAGAATGCTGATAATTATAAAATAACATTATTAAATTAATGAGTCATAGAAATGAATATTAAAAAAACATATAATGAATAAGGACATTGAAAATGGTAGTCTTAGACCAAAAATAGAAATTATTGTCAGATTCCATACAATGGGTATGTAATATGCCAATATAGAAAAAGAAATTATTTTAAGCCATGTAAATCCCCAATAATTACCATATGAAAATAAAATGATAAATCATTAGATTTAAAATTATAATAACTTTTATTATGAAATATGTTTCAATATATATATCTATTTTAAAATGAAATCGGTGTACAATCCCTCGTGGTATTGGTAAAATAATAATAAAAAGATGTTGATTAGAAGATAATGAAATAGAAACTAAAATACTATTAAATTAACTGTATTACATATTAAAATTTATTGGGGTATTTTAAACTCTATATAAAATAAAATAAAATTTTTCAAAATCAAACCCTATGTCATGAAATTAAATTTTAGTTTAGGAACCCCATACTTCATTAAAAACATTCAATTCAAAAGTCATTGATGGATATGATTTAAAGTGAAAAAATAAATACCATGAATAATGATAATAAATTTATATAAATTTTTAAATGGCTATTAGATACACCATTCCATATAAAACATGGTGTATAATAGTGAACATGTCTCAAGGGGAGAAAATTTGATACAATAAATGATTAGCATAATTCTCACATTCCACTAAATAACATGAATCAGATATGTAAAAAAATAAAATTATTAATCACCTATATTATAAAATTATTCATATCAATTTCATTATTAAAAATACATTTATAATTATTCCACAGATGTATATGAGTTTGTTAATATTTAATTTTAATATTTTTTGAGAGTAATATTGATTGTTTTCAACAACTTCTATGATAGGGAAATTTTTATTCATTCATCTAAAAAATTTAATTATTCCCATATCATTAATTGAACAATAAATGATGATTCATTATTATTTAAAATTTTATAAATTGTCTTCAATGATTTTTTTATTTTTATTTTTGCATGACATTTTCGATAAAAACATCCTCAAGAATTTATGATAATTAAATATAGTTAGCTTATTTAAGTATTTTAACATTAACATTAACATTATATAATTAAAATAAAATAATTATTAAATTATTAATATTTTATAATATCATATATTAAATTTCCCAAGTCATTCATCTTCTAGATTCATAGCAATTTTTATGTTGGAGGCTAAACCAAATCAAACAAAACATGTCATAATTAATGGATGATTATGATGTGATTTAATGGAAATTTCATTATTTAAAGAAGCATAATGACATTAGTTAATATTTATTTTTGTAATATATAATAATTATAATGAAAAAGAGGAATAATATGATCTATAATAATTAATTACACAGTACTAATGAATCCTTTTTTATTTTAACATGATTTTTTGGATGGTTGAATTTACCATGACTTTATATTGTTCGTATTACTAATAGGCTTTCAAATTTATCATACCAAAAAATATAAAAAATTAATAAAAATAATATTTATAACTCGTACGCATTCTCATGACCATCCATGAATGGTTATAGTGAAAAAATGGAAATTAATCATTCCATGGAGGAGATATTCCACACTTATTCATAGTTGATGACTTCATTATTCATATAATGAGAGAAATGTAAAATAGGTTTTATCATTTAAGAATATAAAATATATTATTACTGTAATAATTATTTATAAAATTCAATATTAAGACCATTTTTTATTTTTGAATAAAAATAATACATGATGTTCAGGGAAGATAAAATCAACAAGTGTGAATTGTGTGATTATTGTCATTCAATAAATTAATGGGATTGAAAGTAAATATGAAATAGTAAATATATATTAATATATATATTGAATATAACATATTTATTCATTAATTTCATCATTATAACTATCCATTATAGCTAGTTATGAAATAAAAAAATGTCGTTTCATGGAGGTAACAATATGCACGTACAAATTATCAATGTCACTTTTTTTATAAGTGGTTTAATATAAATGAATAATGGTATTTACTTTATTATCATAAAACATTTGTGTATTAATTATAATTATTTAATTATATTAATGTGGTCAAAAAATTGTTTTGGGGAATAATATCTAGAATAAATCATTATGGATGTGTTACTACTAACATTGAGAAATTAATTTTTCTTTTAGAAATATTTTTTTTAAATATTAATCATAAGATAACTAATGGAAAACAGAGGATAAATTAAGTGGGATAAGATTCTATGTATAGAAAATAACAATGGGTTTTTAAATAAATTATAAGGTAAATGATTTACTTCATTTAATGGAGTGATCCCCTTTAATAAATATAGAAGTGGAAAATGTTGGAATCACCCGTTATATTTTCAAAAATTTAATGTTATTATTAGTTTGTTATAGGATCAAAAAAATGAAAAAATTAAAATGGGATGTTATTATTTCGGATCCATACCATAAACATTCAATTGTACTAATTTTTATAAAATGTGATTTTCCATTTCCAATTATTCAAACAATTTTTACCGTTTTTACAATTTATTAGGGTAATTAATTATAATACACAGTAATTAATACTAAAAACAATTAAAATTTCCCTTTTCAAATAATTTTAACCTTTTGATTTAAAATTTGAAAATAGTTTTATCAAATAAAATTTATAATAGTGTCAATTTATAATTTTAAAATAAATTCACATAACATGTAAAAAAAATATGAAAAATGTGTTTTACATATAGAATTTATGTATAAGATAAAAATAACAATTCTTTTATTTTTAAGAAATAATTTTTTAACAAACAAATTATCATTATGTGTATTTAAAAAATATTTAAAAAAATATTTTTTTGGAAAATATTTTATGAAAGTGAATTCCAAAATTGATTTTTAATAGAATTTTGATTTTATGTATGTTTTATGAAAATAAATATAGGATTACTAATTTTTAAAAATTAAAATTAAATGAGTAAATTTATTAAATCAATTAATATTTATTCAACTAAAATTATTGGTCTTTCGTATATAAGGATTAAGTAATAAAAGTCATCAATTGAGAAGAAAAGTATTTTATATTCATCTAAAATTTAGTTATTTGAGAAAACACTCAAAAAAACATATTTCAAAAAAATTGGAATGCCAAATATTGAATGATGTTTAATTTATCAACTAAAAATAATAAAATTTTATAATTTTCATTTTAAATGGAATCATAAAAATATTATGAAAACTGTTTTCATTAAAAACTTTTTTTTAAAAAAATATATTTATTATTATTTAAAATCAATTAATAATAATATTATTCTTAAAATATAATTCTTATCTAGAGTATATTATATCCATAATGTATTTACTTTATTAATAAAACAAGTAAAAGTTAATTCCACAGAAAGGTTATATTTTAAGGCATTAAATAGCCTTACTAATTATTTACCTATTCTAAATTATTTTATAAAATCCATATATTTGATTATGAAATTAATTTTTAAATTGACAAATATTGAATAATTTAGATACATCTATTTTTCCCACCAATTCCACAAATACATTTTAAAGGTCTTATATAATTTCACGGTTTTTTTCTGGATTGATATTGAATGTGTCCTAATATATTGACCACATTAGGTTCCAATGGAAATTAAATATGTAATATCTAATTTTTTGGGTTTATAATCAACAAAGAATAAATTAATTGGGTCATTATAATTTTTTAATTCTTTTTCTCTATGGAAAATAGTTGATTGTATCCATATGGTAGACAACATTGAATATTTATTTTTTAATGAGATATCAAAGTTACAATATGAAACCAATTATTGGGTATTAGAACGAATATTATTAAAGGAAATTATATAAGTATTTCATAGTAAACTTTTATAGATGACCATGAGATGATTCAAGACATGTATTGATATTTCTAAATATGATATTTTATATAGTCCATTTGTATATAGAACTAGTCCATTCATAATACAAAATAAAATAATTGGAACAAGACTATATCCATAAGATGTAACATCTAAAACACCAAAAGACTTTTAAATAATAATACCACCATGTTTTTTTAATTATAATTCGACATACAGTAAATATATAAAATAATCATTTCATAATTAATTAAAAATATATAGTGAATAATAAATACCCTCTTAAATAGTTGTCATTTTGTATTAATTTACTTGTTCCCATGGCATAATTAGTTCATGTTGACTATTTTCACTATTAAACAATGGAATATTTAAAAGATTTTCATACTTCCCAATTTCCTTGAAATAAATGCATATTTCTATATCTTCTCTCTTTTCCATACACACAAAAGCTTAGATACCTTATCTTTCACACTAATAGTGAATTATCATTCCCCTTAATAAATCTTTAATGGGTTTATTCTAATATTAATCACATGAAAAAAATTGAATATTCTTTTATTCATTATAATTTTTCACCTGGACATCCATGTGAGTCCACATTTCTATTATTTTTTGTATTTTCTGATTCAATAATGTTGAGGTTGTAAATTATAATTCATTGCATCCATTATTTAGTAATCAAAATATATGTCACTAATATTATCATATGTTGATTATCATTGGAAGGATATCTATATTGGACATTACATCCATTATTAACATGGTTCCTCTGAGATCTAACTGATACTAAAAACAAAAGTAGTTAACATGAGTACATAACACCATAATAAAATTATTATAAAATAATTACATTCAACTAATGAAATTTTTATTTATTAAAATTATTATTTATCTTTAAGTTCCATCAAAGTCACCCATGATTCAATATAAGTTTTCCAAGGTTAGATTATTTGTTATTCTTGATCCAAATTTCATATCATAGTAAATCCCTCATAACGGAATATAAGTAGAATTTTATTAACCGTATTTTTTAACTTGGTAATGTTTGTATAGGTCGGTAGTATTAGGCCCACTCATCTTAAACATGTTTGTAGATTTATTTGTTATTCAATCACTATTTAGTTGGTGATTACCCCATAGAGAATCACTACCATATCCATATCCACTTGTCATTATTCAAAAAGGGACATAACTTCTAGGGAAATATACAATCTATTATTAACCAAAATTTTAGGATTCTTTTATATTGTTAGAGTTTTCAATTTATCATATGGTTTTCATTAGATATATATTATCCCAATCACTAAAATATTAAATAATCCTTTAATTGGCATTAATATTTATCTTCAACATTGATATATTGATAAAAAATCTCTTCAAACATCAAAATATATTTACTAAATATATCAACCTCTAATGTTATCTAAACCTTCCATTAATACCAATTATATATCCTCATACCTAAACTCATTGAATGTAATTTTAATAAAAACATTTTTACATATTGTATTTCAAATTAAATTATATTACCAAATTTTAATGTAAAATTATTATAATATCACCAAAATATATGGACTCACCGTCATAAAAAATACCTATTAGTTTTAGATTTCGAGAGAGTTGTAAAAACATTTGACACAAAACCCCATGTATTTCTCATAAAATGGTAAAATATTACACTATATAATAGACTACATTATAAATAATAATCTTTCAACATCACCAAATCATTTTTAAAATAAAATTTCCTATTAGAAATATCCTATTTAATAAATTTCTTCATAACTTGGGGGAATGGAAGAATATGAAGTGTGAGATGAAACACCCAGTAAGGGTTAATTTATGAAATATTAACGATTTTTCATTACATTGAATTATCATAAAAACATTCAAGGAATATATAACCAAAAATATTTCTAAAATATAATGAAACTAAAATATAAACATATCCATGGACTATAATAACTTCTTACTTAGTAATGAAAATCATATTACCAAACAACTATTTATTTTCCCTATTCAAATACATAATAGCATTAGATATCATAATCATATAATTGTGGACATTTTTATGTAAAATAATTTATTCAGGGAATGAATGCACAGAAATACATATACTAGTTTATCTTAGAATAGTGATCGATGTATTTAAGGGACATCTATACAGTAACCCACACCGTACTAATAAGGACTCATTCACTAATAATATAAATTAATGGATATGTTATATAATTTAAAACCAATATTCCTTACCAAGTAAAAACCAACCATACCAAAATTACATGTATGATGATTTTCAATTTTTCCCTAACAATCAAATTGAATAGAAATCTAGTTATTCATCCCTCAATATAAAATTACATATATTAAGGTTTTTACATTTATGTTAGTATTTTCCCCAATCAATAAAATTTTCATCCCATTGAATATCCTTGAATAAATTGATGCAAAAATAGAGTGTTAATTGTTGAACAACACTAGAAGTAAAGTATTGCCTATAATAGATGATTATTTTATTAAAAAATGAAGACGTTGATTATATATTTGAATGAAGAGAACATTATATAAGTCATTCAGATTAATAGGGAAAGTGGTAACATTATAAGAATAACCTAGATCAATCATAAGACATTATGAAGCATGTAGATATTGATAAAATCAATTTTTTATGATTATTATTAAAATTAACCTTTTCAATAAGAGAAATCCATAATTTTTTTGAAAATGTTTATTTAGTTTGAAATATTTTCCAACTCATTAAGAATAATAATTTAATTTAAAAACCCATTTAGTCTTTGAAATTATGTTTCCTATGAAATGGTAATGATAATATAAAGATGTGATCTTAAAAAAGGATAAACAATATATTCTTATTACACATTGATAAAAATAATTATAAATAAAATGATAAAAATTAATATAAAACATTTAAATAAGTTCAAGTAGTATAAAATGACCTCACCTTATTATTTTTGGATATATTAGTCCATTTAATTAATAATCCAATGAATATGGAAATAGAAAAATGATAACCCATCAGAGAAGATAATGTTGGGTCTATTCCTTATAATGGGTAAGTAATGTGTTGAGGGGGAAAATAAAAAAATGAGAACAGATTAAAAACAAATATAATTGCTATATTTTAAAAAATAAAAAGGTTTATATTTTGAAATTAATATAACTTCCTGGAATTATTATCATTCTTTAGAAATATATATTTAAAATTGATATTTGTGAAAAATACCTCATTGTATTGGTGACATGTGTATCAAAGGATGTTGGGAAGTTGAAATTAAAATAACATTTGTTGGTTGAGGTTTATTATAAAAATAAACATGTAATTAAATAAAACTTCTAACAGAAATATCAGTGCATAATATCAAATATTTTTTGAGAAATTAAACATGACACAATGATCCCCTTATAATCATAGAAATTTCCATGTTCAATCCTTTTAGAGGATATTATTTGGAATTGAAAATAAAAAAATTAATAATGATACATTATTATAATAAAATATTACGTGGTAATTAGATACATAACACATATGAAAACATGGTTTATAATTAATAATATGTGTCAAAGGGAAGAATATAGAGACAAGAATCCCTTACGGTAATTTCTAGATTTCACTAAAGTTCCTAAATCTATGGAATAAAAAATAGTTATCTTAATCAACTATTTCAGAAGCTTATTTATATTTATATCCTTTTATAAAAATAAATGAAAAATTTTCTTAACAGTTATATTTGTTGGCTACAATCTAATTTCAATATCGTGTGAGAGTAATCCTGATTGTTTTAGACTAGTTCAGTAATATCATTGTTGTTCGCCATTTGTATTATCATGAAAAAAACATAAATTTACTATGAAAGATTATTTTTAATTATTTATAGTTTTATAATTTCATTCTAAGTCATTTTCAATGCAGTTCATGAAGATGAAATTGGCGACAACTACGTTTCAATTATTTTTAACAAAGGAATGGTTGTATCATAAATAATGATTTTAATTTTTGTTTTAGAATTTCAAAATCAAAATTTAATATTTTTTAATAATTTATATCATTTATTATTAAATTGTAAATTCCCATAGTCATACTTTTTCTACATTTATATCATCATTCAAGTTTTTGGTTTAACTAACCCAAATAAGAGCATAATGTAATTAATAGATGATTATGAAGCAACTTAATTTTAAATTATTATAACTATATAATAATGAACCTATTAACTATTAATTAATATATTATATTAAAATTTGAAGGAATGAAAATAATAATATAAACTATATGATGTAATTAGATTGTGTGAAGAAATCATTTTTATATATAAAATAGTATTTTAAACTGTTAAAGTTTTTTCGTTGTTTGTAATTAATATTATTAATAGGATATGCAATTTTTCATTAAAATTTATTAATAATATCATAGATATCATATTTATCCTAGAAACCCACTCTCATGAATGTTTATGAAAGGCGATGATGATTAGAAAATCAGAAATCAGTCGTTCCAAGGAGGTGATAGTCTACACATACGTATAGTAAAAAACATCATTTTCTATACAATGGGAGAAATGTATAATATGTTACATCATTTTAGACACTAATATATTTTATAAATACCATACATAATGTTTAAATTCATAATTATTAATAATTTTGTATTATTGTTATGAATACTAATACGCGTTGTTCATGGAGGTGGTATTCTAAACATAAACATGATGACATTTTTTCAAATATTTAGACGCATTGAAATTAAATTATTAATTAAAAACATCATAATAATAAATATATTTTATATTCCAGATTTATTAATCAATTATTTAAATTTAATCCATAATGATAAGTGCTGATTAAAAAATAAATGATGATGATTCATGGACATTGTAATCTGCACATACACATTATCGACATTCATTTTGCAATGAATATATTAGGGTTATTATTTTTAAACAATAACATATTAAAAGAGTAATTTCAATAATTTGGTTTTCTTTATTTTTATAGATAATTGTTAAAAGATAAATATTTGGAAGAAATTATTAAGAAGAATTTAATACGGTTGTTGAGATCTAGAGTTTTCTTTTGTTTAGATCTTCAGAAATAGAGGCCATATGTGAATTAATAGTGACCAAATTTCTAATGAAGAGGGAAATGGTTCATGGAAGAATAAAATGGAAGAATTTTATAAATATTATTTAATGGGATTATGTAACATGTAGTGGGTGAATGATCACATTTTATATATGAAGTGGAGGAATTTTTTGGATGTACACATTAAATTTTCAGTAATATAAAGTTCTTATTAGTGGGAAAATAATTAATAAGGGATAAAAGTTGAAGCGTATGTGATTTTTCGTCAATAAACACCTCATATATGTATTTTTAAAAAATTTCATTATATTTCGAGGACATTTTTTATTAATAAATAAAATTTTACAATTTTTGTTACTATTATGGGAGAAATTAATTTTTAATAGTTGTAATTATTTTTAGTTAATTAAATTTAAAATTTTATTTTTAACTAATTTAGATGTTATTATTTAAAATATAAAAAATAATCAAAAAATTATAATTGTGTGAAATGTAAACTTTAATATAAATACACACAATGCAGAATTTTTTTTCTATAAAGTGTATTTTTATGAATACAATTTATGTATAATATTAAGTTTTCAGTGTTTTATATTTGAAGACATAAGTTGGTTTTTATAGAAAAAAAATGTTATATTTATTTTTAATAAATATATAAATGGGGGTTTCAATTAAAATAATTAATTATAATAATAGATAAAAAATTGTATTTGAGTTTTAATATTACTTTTATTTTATGTTGTTTAATATTTATTTTATAGATATAAATAATTATCTCTAAAACTAAATATCTCTATTCATTTTTATATTATTTTTTAAAAATTAATGAATCAGGATTTTGAAAATAAATTCAACCTCATTTTAAATATAAAATAGTCTAAAAATATTAATACAAGATGTCTATTGATCTAGTATCATTAAACAGTACAACAATATAAGATCCCTAATGAAAAATGTTAAAAAAAATAAGTTATCTGGTCAATATTTACTTTATTCCTTCATGAAAATTCACCACCATAATCCAATCATTTATCATCTATAGGATGTATCGTCACAGTAATTGAGACTACTTCTCCATTCATATATCCCCAAATATTGATACACAGTTACATGAAAAAGTGGATAACCAAAATTAAGATAAACAAGTATCTCCAACACAAAAATGTATCACATTACACATTTCTCAATTTTGCATCTCTAGTAAGTGAAAATTAGAGATCAAACACACATGAAATGAAAAAAAGGGGTTCCTTCATCCAAATAAACAATATGAAAGTGGGAAATATCTACATAACCACCATGTCATGTTTCCTAAGATTCTAATAGAAGATCATGCTGCATCCTTCAAATTACATTCAATAGTAGTTTCAATATTTTATGTGTAGGGAATCTAGTAGACCTATATTGGTCAGGAATTAAGCTATCAACACTAGTCATTTATGGTATTACAAGAATAATGAAATGTTATAAATAATAATTATATCAAAATTTAAAATTTCAATAATATAATGAATAATTTTTATAATAAATTATCAATGATATAAATAAAATTCTTCTAAATCTATATAGTTTTAATAGAGATATTTTAAAATATTTATATCTTTATATTTATTTATATATATACTTTATAATAATATCATGTATCTATTTAGATAATATAAATTATAATTATCTATTAAATATAATATGTATAATAGACATACAATAAACAAATAATTAAAAATATCCAAATAATTATTGATTTTTAAAATCAATTTTTATGTTTATATTGTCTATGTAATAAATAAGTTTTGATAATAGATAAATTACATTTTAATTAATTATTTTTAATATAATAATATAAAATTATTATCAAAATTTTACTATTCATTTAAATTCTTATAGTCATTATAAAAATTAGCAATAAATATTTTTTTATTATTTCTTAAATAAATTATTTAAATTATATTTAATAATATTATATTAAAGGATAGTAAGATAAATAAATATTTAATTATAATAAAATATTTAACTTTTTAAAGCCCCATAAAATTCAAGGGAATTTTTTTTCTTAATTTTCTTTATAATTTTATGAATACGCAGTTTTTGACGGTGCCTGATTCCGAGGCCTGGTGTACCCGGAATGAAGTTCTGAAGTTAGGCTCGGGTACGTTCAGTGAACGAACGAGCTGGTTTTTCTAACTTTTAATCCGGTGCTGGGAATCTAAATCTGAGGGCACCGATGAACTCGCAATACCGGTAATTTCTTAAGAAGACCCTTTCTAAAGGTGTGTTTGCTCGGGAGGAGTTGTTTAATTTTTGAGGTGTAAGTGAAGAATAAATAAAATGTGTAATCCAATTTTATTTTTCTTCTAAGTAGTTTAATCCTTTGTGTGGAATTTGGGTTGGTATCTACCCATGGGAGAATAAATGAGAGGTAGGGCCCAACGACCCCCCCACCTTTTCACATTCCCGATAACCCCTTGAAACTCCCCTTTAAACTTGTTAACTCCCTTAAATTAAGTAACTCTTCCACTTCCTTTTTTAATTTTACAACATGCCTCTTAATTAATTAAACAACTCCTGGTTTAATTAATTAAGTGAAATGGATTTAAAATTTGTAAATTTCAATGCATGGAATGGGTAAATAAAATAAGGTGGAGCCTTATTTTATTTTGGTTGGAATTGTTGTGTTAAGAGAAAGGGAAGAGAACTC
Organism: Viscum album; assembly: GCA_963277665.1. Classification (NCBI taxonomy): domain Eukaryota; kingdom Viridiplantae; phylum Streptophyta; class Magnoliopsida; order Santalales; family Viscaceae; genus Viscum; species Viscum album. The sequence continues at coordinate 937,360,246 of OY728133.1, read as the reverse complement.
TAGAGATTTTAAGAACTTCATCTATGAAGAAGAACGCTTCATCTCCTTTGTTGAAGAACGCGATGAACGTCGAAGCTTCGATGAAGAACGCCATCTCATCTTGCATCTTCTCTCCACGTCTATGGAAGCGTGACGCCGCATTCTTCATAGGGCGAACACGGAAGACATGCCTTCTCTTCTTCTTCCTCCGCTTCAAGGGAGGAGAAACCACCGTGGGGAACATCACCATCGACGACGACTCTTCCTCCGACGTCAATGGAATTGGCACCGATCATCCGCGACGTCTTTTTTCGCGACAAACCTCGATCGACGACTCCATCAAGGTAATGGAGTTATTGTTTTTATTGGTGAATTCATACATCGTCGTTCCTTGTTTCAATTGGACCACTTTCTATCAATAAACGGGAGGAGGCCGGACTGCACAAACACGGCCGACCCTCCTCCCTTATTTTTTGGTTGTTGACCTTGTTGTGGTTTGCAATGGGGATGGCGTGGTGCCATCGAACAGTGCGGGATCATGCGGCAGGGATATGCGGCGCCGTTGTGCGCGCCGTTGAAGCCGAACAAGCCGCCGCGCCGTCGCGCCGCACCGGAAAACCACAAAGAGGCTGCAATTTTTTTATTTGGTGTACGAATCGTCGGGAGATGACGAATCTTGATGCAAAGGCGATTAAAAGCCATCACAGTAAAGGTCGGGTCCCAGGAGGACCATTGGAGAAGATAGGAGGCGAAACGGACCACAGTAGCGCGCCCGGTAGTCCGCGGAAGGCGGCGGCGGTGCACCACCGGAACAGGACTACTGCGGCTGAGCCGCAGCGGCGGCCAAACCAGAATGGCTTCGGCATTCTGAAGGTAGAGCGGTGTGGAATTAAGCCGCACCGGTTTTCGTCAACCGCAGGGGTTTGTAACCCCCGCACCTGTTGGCAATGCGGGCTCCGTGCCGCCCCAGCGCCAGTGCTAGGCCGGGACGGGCCGGGCCGCAGCCAGGCCGGGCTAGGCCAGGTCGCGCCCTGTTGGGCCGGACACATGCTTGGGTCGGGTCACCTGGTTCAGGCTGACCCAGGGGGTCTCGGGCCTGGTTGGACCGGGCCCGAACCCCCTCGTTTCGGGCAGTTTCTGTTCAAATTCCCATATCTTGGGCCACAAACCTCTGATCGACGCACCATCATTTTCATAGTGATCCTGGGATCGATGCGGTGATTTCGTTATATTACACTCAAGGTTTTGAAGAACATTGTGTACGTTCGGGTTTGTTTGAACATGAAACTAACCGGTCCATCGAAGCGGAAATGCTTATATCATGAGCTCCGGACGTCCGATTGATGTGCCATCGACTTTTTTGGATTCCTCTTGATGAGACAGAACATTAGGAATACTTCTCCTATGTTTTGGTTGTAGTTGGTCAGTGACCGGGTTGGATTGTACCCGAAATCCAACCGGGCCCCTGGAACGGAAAAGCTGATAACTTTTAGACTGGACGTCCATTTGACGATCCGTCAACGTCGTTGGTGATCACGTTGAAAAATGGTCCCTATGAGTATACCCTATGAGAGTTCGAGGTACTATTGAGATACGACCGGGTTGGTTTGCACACGAAACCAACCGGGCCCCTGGGACAAAAAGTCTAATAACTCACAGATCGGGCGTCCGATTGATGCGCTGTCTGTTGCGTTGATACCCCTATGACGAGGCGGTCCTTTGAGATACTTATTAGTGGGACTTTGTGATACTTGATGTACCGACTAGTAGCTCGTGGAGCAGACCCTCCTGGGGATGAACTAGCAGAGTGTAGAGAATTAGTAGCTGGCTGAGACTTGATGACTGCTGATCTATCGTCTCGTTGTGTTTCGAATAACCCAGTGGAGAGCACTTGGTTTTAGCAGAAGACCCACGGTAGAGGAGAGCTTGGTTGTAGCGGCAGGCCCGCGGTACTCAACAGAAGGAGTGCCTATAAAGGCTATGAGGGGGAGCGCTTGGTTGTAGAGGTAGACCCACTATGGAGGAGCTCTTGGTTGTAGCGGCAGGCCCGCGGTACTCAACAGAAGGAGTAACACTGGAGGCTATGAGGGGGCGCGCTTGGTTGTAGCGGCAGACCCATGGTGGGAAGCACTTGGTTGTAGCAGCAGGCCCACAGTACCTGACAGGTAGAGTACTATAGGAGTCCAAGGTTAGTGGGGCACGCTTGGTTGTAGCTGTAGGCCCACTGTACTCGACAAGTGGAGTACTACAGCAGTCCAAGGTTAGTGGCGCGCTCTTGGTTGTAGTGGCAGGCCCACTGTACTCGATAGAGGAGTTCTCCAGCAGACGGGGTTTTGACTTTAGGATCAAATCCTGGTTTGATCTGAGTCTATAATCTTTGTGTTTCCTCATTATTGAGATGGGTCACTTGATAACCTAGGTATATGTGTGGGAATATACCTAGGAAGTGGTTATCCGTTGATTTCATAATATTTTTGTTTCCTCATGACTGAGATGGGTTACATGATAACATGAGTATATGTATGGCCATATACCTATGTATAGGTTATCTATAAAGGCATTATTTGTGGTTATCTTTGTTGGATTTAGTGAGACCTTGAGGGTCTCGGGGCACCTACTGAGTATAGTTATACTCACCCCCTGCAAGGGCTATGCCTGGACCTTGTTGTATTGGTTGCAGACGACGGACAGCGCAGAAAGAGGCCGTGTGTTCAAGAACTGGACGGTACCTATAGGTGGACCTCACGATGAGACAGTATTCGTTGGTGGACTTCACGACGAGACAGTATCCGGTGGTGGACTTCACGATAAGGTTACAGTCAGAGGAGGTTGATGGGTGAGAGCGTTGTGGAGGCCATCTGTACATACCCTTCAGGTAGGATCCGTGGTGGACGATCAAGGAGCTGCGCTATCTGTACCTACCCATTAGGTAGGATCCTTGGTGGACTGTCCATTAGCTTCTTGTCACCTTCTGACTGTTTTACTTTTTTTTCATGTACTTTACAATTGGGCTTGTATTTTCAGCCCCTTTACTTTCAGCACAACTTGTTTCTGTTTTACTTAGTGTTTTACTTCCGCTTGTACTCTGTGGTGTTTTTTTACTTTTATAAAGGCAATACCTTCTTAGTTATCGAGATTTACTCCATTGGTGCTAGTCGCCAGCCCCTGGCCTATGGAAGGCGGGTTTGGGGTACCCACGGCATGGGCCCCGAGGACGGGTCGTGACAAATTGGTATCAGAGGAGTTCGGTTCTACCGCAAAACTCGGGCCTCTAATCTTTCTTCTATGTGAATAAATATTGTTAAGCGTATTGGGTGTGGTTATCTACCCAGGGAGTCCAGTGTTGGTGCGGCGGCCGACGTATACGTACACTAGGAGCCTGACTTCTGATTTCAGACATAATGCACGAAAACATTAATTGCATGTGTGTTTCAAGTTTTAGTTGTGATTAATTTGTGTCAGCTCAACAGCTATACTGTTTAACCATGGCGTAACTGTTTCTTTTCAGGATGGCCCCACGACGGCAGCCATCTAGGGATTAGAGCATTGTGTGGGACGACAGCCCACCGAGTGACGAGGTCTCAGTACAGGGCCCTTTGACAGTAGAGGCACCAGTTGTACCTCTTCCCATCGAGCCACCGATGCTACCAGCCCCATCCGCTGACGATGCATGGTGCCTTAGTTCATTGCACGAGTTTCAGCGTCAGCAACCGCCTAGGTTCTGCAGGGAGACGGACCCTCAGGCAGCTCAGGATTGGTTGGTGGAAGTTGTATGAGTTTTCTGTTTGGTAGGGACACCAGCTGACCTTATGGTGGTCCTTGCAGCGATCCTCCTGCATGCGGCAGTAGGAAGATGGGGGAGCTTGATGCTCCAGGTGCACGATGAGGCATATCTCCTTTGGATGGACTTTGATATCCTTTTTCACTCAGAGTTTGTCCCATCCACCCTCCGTGCGGTGTGCATCCAGGAGCTACTACAACTGCGGCAAGGAAGCATGGCAGTAGCCCAGTATGAGGTGAGGTTTACCGATCTCGTGCTATTCCACGGACATGGTACAAGACCCATTCTTCAGGGCTCGAACCTTCGACCAGGGGCTCAGGCGAGAGATCATAGCTTCAGTTATTTCTCAAAGCATTCCGACATAGACAGGGGTGTTGGAGCGAGCCCTCTTAGTGGAGAGTTTCCTTGCTGAGCAGTCTCCAGCAGTAGGACCCACCACTAGCCGGCATGCGGGAGAGTCTTCTGCAGTGGGCAGTAGATAGATGACGGAGAGGTCCAAGAGGACTAGAACTATAGGTGGATGACCGCATTAAACAGGATCGTTTGTGCGAGTCACCCGGGGTGGACAATGACTTACCATGAGCGGACAATGTTACGCCTACGACGGGGTTCGTCACATGGCTCATGACGGTCCGACCCGCCATACAGATGACCAGCAGATGAACGAAGGACCTCCCAGGCAGAGGTAGAGGTTCGTTCGAGGCGGTCCGCATGGAGCAGGAGACCGTGGCAGGGGAGCTGGTCGTGCAGCTGGAGGGGGACGACGCTTCGAAGTGTTTCCACCACCACCACTAGGAGGTCCACCCCGACCACAGGGAACCTATGGTCATGGGAGAGCTCAGCTTCAGAAAGCTTAGGCCTATGATCATGGAGTTCTGGGAGCAGATGTGCAGGATCGAGACTAACTCTAGACCTGGAGACTATTGTTATTTTTGCTTCTTTCTTGGTGGATGTTTGCTTGTAAATGCTTTGTGTCTTTGTACTTTGAGCTGTAGTAATAAAAGACACCTTTATTGTGGCGTTTACATTCATGTCATTTCATTTTGTTGTTACTAAGAGGTTCCAGTTTAAAAACTGCTGACTTGACCCTCACTTTGAGATATCTACTGGAGGAGACACAATGACCACACACTGATGCCGAAAGTGTGACTCAACCCTTGGAGACGAGAGTAACGGTTGGATCTCTTGATAGTAGCATAGAGGCCTTACAACATCATCCTTGGTATGGGTTAGTATCATCCATGTCGAGATTGACTGTATTACGCGAAGAACGTGGTTCATCCAGGGGATGAGACTGGATTTCTCTTATCGGAAAAGAAGAAATCTCAGCAACTTTTGTAAGACAAGAAAGGTCCATGTCATCCAAGAGTAGATGAGGATAGCTCAGTGACGGAAAAAGTCTTGTGCTGACAGGAGACAGAGACCACTAGAGTTCGACGATGGGGACCACGTTTACCTACGGGTCTCACCTCGAAGTGAGTTACGGAGATGTGGCCGAGGCGACAAGTTATCTCCGAGGTTCAACGGACTTTTCTCGGTCCTCAGAAGGGTAGGAGAGTTGGTCTACCGCTTGACCCATCCACCTCAGTTTCACTAGGTGCATGACGTCTTCATCGTATCTCAGTTGAGGAGATACGAGCACGACCAGGCGCATGTCATTGACCATGGGGTGGATTTTGCAGGGTTCCAGTAGAGGATGAGGAACGATAGGAGCGAGTCTTATGAGGATGGTCGATTCCTCTTGTCCTCTTTCGTTGGCAGCCCGGAAACCTCCAGGTGAGAACATGGGAGCGGAAGACTCAGATGCGTTCTCAGTACCACTTTTGTTTCCCTAGTTTGTGTTATAGCTTTACGGGGACATAAAGCCATGAGGTAGGTGTAATCTAAAGACACATAAAATTCAAGATATTTTTTTTTCTTAATTTTCTTTCGAATTTTACGAGTACGCAGTTTGTGACCGCGCCTGATTCCGAGGCCCGGTGTGCCCGGAATTAAGTTCCGAAGTTAGGCTCGGGTACGTTTAGTGAACGAATGAGCGGGTTATTCTAACTTTTAAACTGGTTCTCGGAATTGAAATCCGAGGGCACTGATGAAATCGCAGCACCCGTAATTTTTAAGAAGACCGTTTCCGAAGGTGCGTTTGCTCGAAAGGAGTTGTTTAATTTTTGAGGTGTAAGGGAAGAATAAATATCATTTGTAATCCAATTTTATTTTTCTTCTAAGTATTTTAATCTGTTGTGTGGAATTTGGGTTGGTAACTACCCATGGGAGAATAAATGAGAGGTGGGTCCCACACGATCCCCCACCTTTTCACATTCCCCATAATCCCTTGAAACTCCCCTGTAAACATGTTAACTCCCATAAATTAAGTAACTCTTACACTTCCTTATTTAATTTTCCAACCTACCACTTAATTAATTAAACAACTCATGGTTTAATTAATTAAGTGAAATGGAATTGAATTTTGTAAATTTGAATGCATGGCATGGGTAAATAAAATATGGCGGAGCCTTATTTTATTTTGGTTGGAATTGTTATGTTAAGAGAAAGGGAATAGAACTCTTGAGTTTTGAAGAACTTATTCCTCCGAAGAAGAACAATTCATCTTCTTTTTTAAAGAATGCGAAGAACGCCGAAGCTTCGAAGAAGAACTCCGTCTCATCTTGTATCTTCTCTCCACGTCTAAGGAAGGGAGACTTCAATTTCTTCATCTAGTGAACACCGATGATGTGCTTTCTCTTCTTCTTCCTCCGCATCAAGGGAGGATACACCACTGTGGGGAACGTCGCCATCGACGACGACTCTTCCTCCGACATCAACGGAATCATCACCGATCTTCTGCGACGTCTTTTTCCCCGACAAACCTCAATCGACGACTCTATCGAGGTAGGGGATTTATTGTTTTTATTCGTGAATTCTACCATCGGTGTTCCTCGTTTGAATTCGACCACTTGCTATCAATTAACGGGAGGAGGCCGGACCGCACAATCACGGCCGACCCTGCTCCCTTATTTTTTTGTTGCTGACCTTGTTGTGGTTTGGAATGGGGATGGCGTGGTTCCATCACACCGCGCGGGATCATGTGGCAGGAATGCGCGGCGCCGTTTAAGCTGAACAAGCCGCGGCGCCGTCGCGCTGCGCCAGAAAACCACGAAGAGGCCACAATAGCTTATTTGACATACAGATTGTTGGGCGATGACGAATCTGGCGGCAGAGGCGATTGAAAGCCATCACAGTAAAGGTCGGGTCCCGATAGGACCATTGGAGAAGACGAGAGGCGAAACGGACCACCGGAGCGCGTCCAGTGGTCCACGGATGACGGAAGTGGCACGCCACGCCGGTGAGGCGTAGAACAAACTGGAACGGCGTAGCTGTTCTGGAGGTGAAGTGGCGCGGCATTAGGCCGTGCCGATTTTCGTCGACCGTGGGGGTTTGTAACCCCCGCACCCGCTGGCCACGCTGGCGCCGGGCCACGCCGGTGCCCGCGCCAGGACGGGCCGGGCCACCCAGGCTTTGCCCAGGCCGGGCTGGGCTGGGTCGCGCCCTGTCGGGCCGGACCCGAACCTGTGTGGGGTCGACCTGGTTCGGGCCGACCCAAGGGGGCTCGGGCCGGGTCGGACCGAGCCCGAACCCCCTAGTTTCGGGAAGTTTCCATTCAAATGCCCATATCTTGGGCCGTTAGCCTCTGATCAACACACTGTCAGTTGTATAGAGATCCTTGGATCGAGGTGGTCATTTCAGTATATTACACTCAGTGTTTTGAAGAACGTTGGGTATGGCCGGTTTGGTTCGAACACAAAACCAACCGGGCCCTCGAAGCAGAAACACTTATATCTTGAGCTTCGAACGTCTGATTGATGTGTCGTCGACTTTGTTGGATTCCTCTTGATGAGATAGAACTTTTGGCATACTTTTCCTGAGTTTTGGTTGTAGTAGGTTAGTGACCGGGTTTGATTGTACCCAAAATCCAACCGGGACCCTGGAACAGAAATGCATATAACTTTCAGACTAGACGTATGTTTGACGATATGTCAGCAGCGTTGGTTATCATGTTGAAAAACGGTCCCTATGAGTATACCCTATGAGAGATCGGGGTACTATTGAGATACGGCCGGGTTGGTTCGCACACGAAACCAACCAGGCCCCTGGGACGAAAAGGCTAATAACTCACAGACCAGTCGTCCGATTGACGTGATGTCTATTGCGTTGAGACCCCTATGATGAGGCGGTTCTTTGAGATACTTCTTCGTGGGAATTTGTGATATTTGAAGTATTGACCAGTAGCTCGTGGAGCGGACCCTCCCGGTAACGAGCTAACAGAGTGTAGAGACTTAGTAGCTGGCTGAGACTTGACGACTGCTGATCTATCATCTCGGCGTGTTTCGGATAGCCCAGTGGGGAGAGCGTGGATGTAGTGGCTAACCCACAGTGGAGGAGCACTTGGTTGTAGCGGCATACACACGGTACTCAAATGAAGGAGTACCTCTGGAGGCTGTAAGTGGGAGCACTTGTTTGTAGCGGCAGACCCATGGAGGAGGAGCGCTTGGTTGTAGCGGCAGACCCGCGGTACACAACAGAAGATGTTTCTCTAGAGGCTATGAGGGGGAGTGCTTGGTTTTAGCGGTAGACCCATGGTGGGAAGTCCTTGGTTATAGCAGCAGGCCCACAGTACTCGATAGGTGGAGTACTACAGCAGTCCAAGGTTAGTGGGGCACGCTTGGTTGTAGCAGCAGGCCCCCTGTACTCGACAGGTGGAGTACTACAATAGTCCAAGGTTAGTGGGTCATGCTTGGTTGTAGCTGCATGCCCACTATACTCGACAGAGGAGGAGCTCTCCAGTAGTCGTGGTTTCGACTTCATGATTATATCCTAGTTTGAGCTGAGTCTATAATCTTTGTGTTTCCTCGTGATTGAGATGGGTCACTTGATAACCTAGGTATATGTATGGGTATATACCTAGGTAGTGGTTATCTGTTGATTTCATAATCTTTGTGTTTCCTCATGATTGAGATGGGTTACATGATAACTTGGGTATATGTATCGACATATACATAAGTATAGGTTATTTTTTGAGGCCTTCATTGTGGTTATCTTTGTTGGATTTAGTGAGACCTTGAGGGTCTCAGGGTCCCAACTGAGTATTGTTATACTCACCCCCATGCACGGGCTATGCCCGCACCTCGTTGTGTTGGTTGAAGATGACGGGCAGCACAGACCGAGGCTGAGTGTTTGAGGACTGGATGGTACCTGGAGGTGGACCTCACGACGAGACAGTATCTGGTGGTGGACTTCACGACGAGACAGTATCTATTGGTGGACTTCACGATGAGGAGACACTTAGAGGAGGTTGATGGGAGAGAGCATTGTGGAGGATATTTGTACCTACCCTTTAGGTTGGATCCGTGGTGGACGATCCAGGAGCTGCGCTATCTATAACTACCTTTCAGGTAGAATCCTTAGTGGATGATCCAGGAGATTCTTGTCACCTTCCGGCTGTTTTAATTTTTTTCTTGTACTTTACAGTTGGGCTTGTATTTCCGGCCCCTTTACTTTCAGCACAGCTTGTTTCAGTTTTACTTAGTGTTTTACTTCCACTTGTACTCTATGGTGTTTTTTTTACTTTTATAAAGGAAATTCCCTCCCAGTTATCAGGATTTACACCTTTCCTGCTAGTCTCCATCCCCTAGCCTATGGAAGGTGGGCTTGGGGTAGTCATGGCACGGGTCCCGAGGACGGGTCGTGACAAACTTTGTATTATTCATTACTACCAATTTATATAAAATATAAATATAATATTGTACCCCATTTCTTATATTATATTACTTAATTAAATTTTATAATCCCATAAATTTAATATTTTATGGGTTATCATCATATTTTATGTTTTTAATTAATATGAGTTGAATTTATGATTTTTTAGAGAAAGTGTGTTTATACATTTCCAAGTCCACTATAGTTTTTTTACAATTTCTATTATCCAGAATCAATACTTACTTGACATTTTGTATATGGACTCATAACTAGTTTATCTACATCATTCATATAGATTATGGAAGGTAGATCCATTATTCGAGGATCAAGAAATTTCCAAGAAATCAACTCTGATATGGATTCGACTAGATGTTTTTCACAATAACAATTTTTCAAAAACATTTTTCTCATATATGAATTGAATTAAAATTAAAAAATGTAGAATGTATTATTTTTTTCATTCAATTTAACCAGGGTAACATGTTTTTTAAAATTTATCATAGAAAAAAAATCATGTGATGATGATGAATGCAAATTCAATGAATATGCATTGATGGAAATATTTTCATTATGGATTTTACAATAATTACTTTATAACGCAATTAAAGAGGCTGAATATTTTTTTGTGGATCACACAAGGATCATTAGAACAAATTCATATAAATCTAAATTCAAATAAATAGTAATTATCTTATTAGAAAATGTCTGTATATTCTGTACATTGAATCTAGGTATTCTTCCAGGAATAATTTATTTTCACTAATTATTTTTCCATAAAATCTTAAATATTTTTCCAAATAATATGTATATTCAATTAAAAAAAATTTACAAGATGAAGAAAAACATTTAAGAAGAACAAGTGTTGAGATTCTATATTTTACATGGTCAAATATGCACGAATATTTGGAGGATACAATTAAAACCATTATTTTCCACCACTATTTCCTATAAATATTTACCTAACCTCACCTTAAATACATATTTGATCAAATAATAATCAATTTATTTCTTATAAAATGATACATTTAAAAAACACTTTATTTTATCCAAATTATTTTTACCTTTTATATAAATATAAATTATTTTGGAAGAATCCCAAAATTTTATATTTAACTAATATTAATATTATTAATATCAAATTGAAGTAAATTTTATAAAATAGTTATTATAATATTTTATAATATAAATTTTCAATTATCACATAAAAATGTCGTGAAATAAAATTCATACGGAAAAAATATTTTATGAAATATTTAATATTCTTTTAATTATTTTAAATCATTCATAAATAAAAACGATGTTAATAAAATATTCATATAAATAATATATTTAATCCATTATGTATTTAGTTTCCCAAAAAAACCCCTAAAAATGAAACTATATAGAATAATTATATTTTAACTAATTAAGAAGAATTCATAATAATTTATCTACACTAATTCAATTTATCAATGTCTTAGAGATTATAATTTCTTTTATATTTTAACTATAAAATTCCTTAATTCGTGTTATCTATTTTTACCCTCCAATTCAGTAACTATATTTTAATTTCTATATATTACTCTTTATTTTTTTCTTGTTTGGTAATTCATAAATGACATGTTTTTAATCATGTTAAATTATGAAGTAAATAAAATATATAATCATTAATCATGGGGGGTAATATTCTCCCCCTCTCTTGTGAATTTTGTTTCCAAATAACTTGATTCTTTATGTCCAAGTAAATTGTTTGAATTTTTTCACAAAATAGATGAGATAAAAGGATTAATTTCTAATTAGATATAAAAATTTCTTTTTGAGATACTAAGATACTCATGATTGGGTATAAATACATATATGAAAACATTAATTTTATAGAAAGGTAATATTTAAGACCGATTGATTATCACATGTTAATTTAAGATATGTAGTTAGATTTCCAAATTCTTAAAATGTTTTGAGCCCATTTTAAAGAGTGATAATCCATCCTCCCATTAGAACATCAAATTAAGGGTGGGACACTATATCCAAAGAAAAATATTTTCTAAAAAACTATTAAGAATATTTAAAAAAGTCAAATCACTATGTGTTTTTTATTTATAACTCAATATCAGGTAGACTAAAAACATTTATGTCATAAAAAATTTATAATTGTGAGTGAATAACCATTATATTCAATAATATTAGTCATTGTATATCCCTTTTCTTATTACCATGGTCTAGTTGGTTATTGTTGAATATTTTCCCATTTAGCATCTATATTAGTACATCGAATTGAATAAATCTGAATTTATATTTAGTGGAATAAATTAATATTTGAAGCTTATCTCTCTTCCTTCCTCATGTTAGATTATGAAAATTAATTTTTACACTTATAGTAGAATCTCATTCCCTTAAATAATTATGATGTTTGACACCATATTCTATATAAGTATGTAACTATATATTAGTTCATTTATCATGTTTTTCACATCAATTTCCATGAGACTCTACCTTTGTATTCTTTGGTATATTGGGGAATTAAACTATGTTCACATTGTTAGTCATAATTCTTTATATCTAATTTTTTTCATAATCAGAGGATTTCTCACTCCAAATCTAATATCCTTTAGTTTATCATTGGGGAAATATATTCATTATCCATAAGATCTATTGTCAAATTATTTCCATCATTATCTACTTATTACAAAAATCAAAAGGAGTTATCATTAGTGAGGAACATCATAAAAATATTATTTTTGATAATTTTAATTCAACCAAAAATTTAAATACTCTTTTAGATTATTATATTATCTTTTATTTCAATATAAATCTCACTAAATTCAAAGTAGATTTACTTAATCTAGATTCTTTCATATTCTTTATATAATTTCTATAACATAGTAAATCTTTTAGAAGTGTGTGTAATGAAAGTTTTATTTACAAAATCTTATCTATGAGGACTGTCATGTTAAGTGTTCATGTATAAGCCCACTCATCATACAATAGAAGTAATATTGTGTCAATTATTAGCTATCCTTATAAGGGTAATTACTTCTAGGTCCATTTCTTCCATAAATTCATCCTATTTCTTGTATCCAGATATGGATTTTATTTCTATGAGAACAACACAGTCTCTAACTTACCAAAACATTGGGATGTTATCCTATAAAAATAATTACCCCTTAGAAAAAGGGTATTCCATAAATACTTTTTATCAATATACATAAAATATTTAATATTATTTCAATTCTCAGAAATGGTTTTTTTTATTCATTATATTATGATAAAACATAACATTTAAAATATGAAATTATCCTCAATAAAAATCATAACATCGAGAAGTTGTATGAACCCTCCTATAATAATTATAGTTGTTCCTTGGACCATCACTCCTAGAATTTGGTCCTAATAAACCCATTCTATAAATATATTCTTTATAAGGAATCAATGATACCCTATTTTAACTATAAATAAGTACAATATTAATAATAAATATCAATTCACATACATTAGTAGGATCTTATAGGTTTGAATTTTTATTTCATTAAGAATAACATTTAACTAACAAAGGAAATTCCATTATCTTAAAAATTTTAGTTTTTATGGTATATGTGAAACTACTTAATTCATAATATGTATTCGACATTCCACAAATTCTATATACAATCTATCCTTTTAGACATGTCATCTTAGATACATTTCTTCATGTCATACAGAAATGTAAAAATATGATGGGTAACCTGAGACAATATGTAAGAGTAACATTAATATATTGTATTCAAATATCATAAATGGTCATAAGAATAAATAATATGGTATGAAAATTTAGAAAAAATTATCCCATAACAGAACAAAATTGAAATCATAAGAAGTCTATGAATAAAAATGGGAATGAAATAATCACATGGATTACAATAACTAGTTCATTAATGATTAAATGGTTAATATGGTATAATTACTGCCATGTCCTAGGAAAAAATATCACAATCCTAGACACCATAAATTTTTTTATTAAGGCCCTATTTTGAAGAAATATTTGGTTCTCGGCATGCATACAAAAAAATCAACCATCAATGTTTTAATTATGAGACTTATCAAAGGAGTGGGGGGAAAATATATATATTATGTCCCACCAATTTTTAATTACATCCATTTCATTCATTATATGATGTAATAATTATACTATATGATATAGAATCAAAATTCCTTTTTAATTAATAAAAATATGTTTTTAAATAGAAAGTATATGGATTTTAAATATTTCCCTCACTCAATAAATATAATTGATTTCTATATAAGAAACCAAAAAATAAGAACCATATATAGTATGGTGTATATGGTTAAGTCAATAATTTTTTTATTCAATTAACCAATTATTTCTTGGTAAACACCCATTAATCAGTAGTATAAAATACAGAGTGTTCACATTGGAAAGGAATTGTAAGAAAAATAAGTCTGATAATAAAAAATGTTTCAAAATTGAAAAGGATGTGATTCATTATATATTTGAAAAAAATAAAAATACTAAAGTCATATAGAGAAATAAATTCAATGGAAAATTTTAATAATATACTCGATCAAGTATAGAATATTTTGAATGATGTGTATTTATAATAAAACCATATTTTTAGAGAATTGTTGAAATAAAAATTGTAAATAAAAACATTCATGATATTTTTTAGAACACTTATTTTTTAAAAAATAATTTATCAATTTAATATGATAATATTGTTTTTCAATCACCTTAAATTCATCAAAAATAAGGCACATTGAAAATGAAAAATATGGTGTAATGATGTGTTCATAGAAAAAATGACGATGAGATATTCCTTTTTCTCATTGATTATTATTACACATATAGAAAATAAAAAACTGAAATAAAAATATAAAATAAATTCAATTGGTAGAAAATGAACTTAATAATTTATTTATTCATAGAAAATTACATTCACACAATCATAAAATCAATGTAGGAATAGAAAATGGTGGTCCCCAACTAAAAATTAAATGTATCGACATTATTTTTACAATGGTTGAGTGGTGTGCCATGGGATAAATGAAATAGGGAGAAGATAACTAAAACCCAAATAATTGACATATATGAATAAAATGAAAAGGTATATTTAGGTAAAATTATTCCAAATCCCATGTATGGATATCTTTTAAATAAAATATTAATTTGAAAATTAGATAGGCAGTGACACCCTCAAATTATTGGTAATATAATATTTCTTGGTGTGTGAAATAATTATAATAAAATTGAAATCTAATTTTTGTGAATTAGAAGATAATTTTTATAAAAAAATAAATAGGGTATTGAACACACTATTTAAAATAAATAATGATAGGAAATATCCAACTCATCTCAAGAAGATAAATTTGAGACAAAGAATCCTTTACGATCATTAAAAAATTTGGGTCATAATCCATTGAATTATATTATCTAAAATGAAATATTAAATAACATGAATATTTGTTATATCATAATAGAAGAATAACAGGGTAGTATATACCTGATTTTAAAGAAAACACTGGGTAAATTACGTGATACATCTCAAGGGGTGATAATTTTAGACAAGAAACCCATAGCTTAATTTATGACTTCTCCTAATGTTATTTAAATTAATATTTAAAAAATCTACAAAAATAGAATAATTATTATTATTAATATCGATAACCTTTTATATAAATAATTTATAATTTTTCTCAACATCTGTATTAGTCAGTTAATAGAAACATTGAATAACGGGTGCAGGTAATCATGATTGATTTGAACATGTTAAAAAATAGTGCTGTTGTTATTCATTATTCTCCAAAAATTCATCATACCAAGATCTATAAATATACATTAAATTATTCTTTATAATTATTTATAATTTCATAATTTAATTTCATTTTAGTTTTTTTATGGTTCTTGTAGGAGAAATTTGTGGAATGATCATTTCCATGAATTAAAAAAATGAATGATGGTATCATATATAATTTGTATAATATTAATGATACATTTCTAAATAAAAATTAAGTATTTATCATCTTATTTATATAATATATTATCTTAGTGTCAAATTACCAACTAAATATATAATATAAATTTGTTAGATTGTTCTTATAGGCAGTTAAACCATCCAAAAAAGAATATTTCATAATTAATGGATGATTACAAAGTGATTTTATGTTAAAATCATTAAAAAAGAGTATAATAACCTTATTTATTGTTTATTTTTGTGATCTATCATAATTATAATGATTTAGATAAATTGTATTTCATATATGATGTTTATACATAATATGATGAAATCATTTTGTTTCTTAAAAACACTCTCCTAGAAGGATTATTTTAATATGGTTATTTATAACTCCTATTGTAAGAAGGATGTACAATTTATATTACCAGATCGTAAATAAATTCGTAAAATAATATTTTTTATTTACAACATCATCATAACTATCTCAAAAAGTTGATGATGATGAAAAATAGAAATTACTCATTCAATGGTTGTGGTAGTTAGTACATATACATGGTTAATTAACTCAATTTCTATAAAACACGATAAATGTAAAATATTTATTATCATTTAATAATATAAAATATATTATAAATATCATAATTATTTATTAAAATTATCATTAGGTCCAATCATTAATTATAGTTAAGAAAAAATACATGTCATTAATGGATATGATGGTCCACACGTATACATTATAACATTTGAATTCATCTACTTATTTAAATTATTGAAAGTAAATATTAATTTTTAATTTATAAATTCAAAATATATTTTCTAAATCATATTTATTTTGTAATTACGTCATTATAAAATATTAGATATGTGGTTACAAGGAAAAGGAAGATGTAGATTCGTGGAGGTAGTATTCTGTAGATACACAATATCAAGGTTCCTTTATTTTTTTTAGTGGTTGGAAATGAATAAATATGAGTATTTAATTTAATATAATGAGATATTGGTATATTAATTATGATAATTTAATTATAAATAGGTGGTTTAAAACTTTTTATAAGACGAATATGATTAGTAAACAATGATGTATGAGGCAATACTTACATCATGATCCTTAGTTTTCTCATAGTAATGTCCTTGAAAATGGTGTTCTTGAGATTAATTATGGTATATAGATGCTTAACAATGTCGGATAGAGTTCAAGAATTAAAAAATGGATGAGTTTTGGGAAAAACATCAACAGTAATGGTCAAACATGAAGTACTCAAAGGGTCCCATATTATAAATGAAGAGGTTGGCAAATTTGGTATAACCCTACACATTTTCAATAATATAAATTTTCTACTCATGGTTAAAGGGATAAAATATAAAAAAATAAGGGAAAATGTTTTTTTTATATAAACCTCATCTATCAATTTTAAAAGTTGTTTCTGAAATTTTTTCTATCATTTTTTCTTATTCAATGACATTTGAATCATTTTTTACATTAATCATAGTAATTAATTTTAAACCATAGTGATTAATTACAAGGGAAAAAATTATAAGTAGAATTTTTAACTAATTTGAATCTTATTATGGATAAAATGAAAATATTTTTAGAAAAAATGGTTTCAATTAATGAAATATATTACCTACAAAATAAAAACACAATATAAGTATAAAAATTTTAAAGAAAAATGTTTTTTTAATATTACTTTTTATATATATAAAATAATTATCACTTTTTTTAATTTGAGGAAATGAATTTAATAATAATACAAAAAATAAATTTTTTTTATAAATAAAATATAAAAACACACTAAACCATTAAAATTATTAATTAGAGTAAAATATTAAAAAAAATTATAATAATTAAAATATTTCGTATGTTTTATTAGAAAGTATACCGATTTTAAAAAATTTCAAAAAAAAATATTTCAAATTCATAACATTATTCCTATACAAGTATTTGATCAGTTAAAAATACATTTCAGGCTCAAATACTAATAATGTAATGAATTTCATCATTTAAGTGAAACTATATTTTTTATTTTTTATCTGAGAATGATTAGTTTTAAGAAAATCCTACAAAATTGATATTATAATATTATGGAATGATATAATAGTATGTTAATATGTATCCCATGAAACACGTTCTTTATGTTATTCACATATAGAAACCCTAACTTTTCATACAATAAAATTACATCATTATTTACAAAATACATAAATCATTAAACAAATGATCTCCCAGAGATCATATTAATTTAGTGGAATTGGAAATATTGAAAGATAAACACTAGTAAATAATTGGTTTATATTATATCCCACTAGGTTCCTCATGACAATAACCCTTCTTAAACACATCATGCATAATACATATTTACATAACCTGAGGAATAAAAAAATAAAAAGGGTTCAGATTAGGTGTTTTGTAATAATAAAAAAGGGATATATATATATATATATTATATCATAAATATAGGCATAAGGGAATGATAATGTCATCACGACATTATAAGATCATTCTAATCATATCAACCATCATTAATATGAATCATGGAATAAATATTTTCATTTCAAAAATAGATGAACTATAAGGGAATTAAAATCATAATACATGAAAGTAAACCATTGAAATAATATAAATAATTGTGTCAGACCCATAATCATGTCATACCATTCTATATAGGTCAAGGCGCATTGACAAAACATAATTAAGGGCTTCTTGGGGACTACACCTAATATGTGGGATAGACCACAATCCCTAGTAAGTATCCTTTATTTGTAAGGAATCATTTTTCCCATCTTCTATACCGGGGTAATCTATTCAACTAGAATCCCATCACTATCTCCTGAGATATAAATCTCTACCCAATGCATTTATTTATATATAGTTCCCACCCATCTCATAATGAAATCATTTATATATGTTCCAAAAGATCATAAAAACATTTCAAAACACATGAAATGAAATGGGGGTCATAAATAGGAAATCATATCTCATGTTCTGAAAAAATATAGGTTTCATAATCATTTCAACAATTTTTAATCCATGAAAAATAATGGGTATCATAAGCATATAACCCATGAAATAGTCATGAGTATCATATAAATCATGTAATCAAAACAAAAATCATTATTAGAAAGTACAAGAATGGAATATTTGGATAATTTCAACATAATTTATATATTATCACAAATTTATTTCATCATAGATGAAAATATTTCTGGATGATCTTTTAAAATATTTTATTGAGGAAAATAACATTTCATCTTTAAAAAATATTTTTAAAATTTAAATCATTTATGAAAATAATTTACTATAAAAATAGATTTGAAAAATTATAATGGAAGTTAAGAAAAAATAAAACATATTTATAATATATTTTCCATGAAATTTATAAAAAATATTGTCCCTTTTTAAATGGTTATTTAAATTCATGGCATGTGTCCCAAATAGGGAAAATTGAGACAAAATTAATTTACCAATTTTGTAACATTTGAAACATAAAACTAACGAATGAGAGATCATAAAATGGATATGTAAATAACAAAAAGTGAAGTAAAATAATAATATAACATAATCAATAAATTTATATACACCATACAAATGAATTAAGTGGTTAAAAAGGCATAAATATCACCAAAATAAAAGTGAGACTAAAAAATACCCTTACCTAATGTCTTAAATCTCTTAATGCTCATTAATAACTCATAAAAGATAAATATATATATATTATGTCTTCCATATAACAATATTCTTATATATAATACAATATGTGTCTTTATATCTCCTACTTATTAACACATTCATGTAATGGTTATGTTTTTAGTAAAATCATCTTTGCACTTTTCTCGTGTGTCTTAATTAGTTATATTTGTGTCCTTATACTTATATCATAATTTAAATAAAGTAAAAAATGATATAAATATAATTTATATTAATTATAGAAATATTTATAATAATATAAAAATGATAAATATTTAAAATGAAATGCAACGTTCATGGAAACTGTAGGTCGTACGTACTAATGAAGGTTGTTTTAATTTTATTATCATATTGAAATAAAAAAATTAAATGAAAAAATATATATATATATATATATATAAAGAATTATATTATCAGTATTAATTTGTATATGTAATATAGGTTTACTGAACCCATCCATAACAAATTCCATTAAGAGTGTGAATAAAAAAAAATACGAGGGGATAGTTCACACTCCCCAATGAAATTTACCGTATTTAAAAAAATTGGATGCATGAATATATATGTTAAATTATTATTTCAAAATCAATGATACCTAATATAATTTTATATATCATATTAAAACATATTTTAATTTATCATTCCCAACCATGACAGGTGGTAAAAAATGAACAATGTTATTTCAAGAGAAGATAGTTCACCGTACATAAGAGTGGTGTGTTAGTTACATATTAGATGGAAGTGTATGTAAGTGTGGGTAAAAAAATTATAACTAAAACACATCTGTATATCCAATATACTGAAATTATTAAAAAACAATGGAATAATAATACTTTATGGTACAGAATAAAATAAAACAAAAGATCTTGAGAGGGGATATTACCACGTCTTTGGGTAACTTCTTTTGGTTTTCACAAAAGAGATTCCATCGATGGGTTTATTCTCAATAGGATAAATATATAATGAATTAAAGGATTTTAGGAGAATATTTATGGATATTGTTTTTAATAAAATGTTTTTAATGGTTTGGATAGGTGAAATGAATGATTTCTTATTGATATTAGAGGATGAATGGAATCCCTAAAAAATATTTAAAATGGAATTCTACCAATGGTTCTCTAATAAAATTTGGATCAAAATTTTTTACAAATCATAGTAAAATGAAATTATGGTCAAAATATGAGCATTAAATGTATTCTAGAAAATTTATTAGGTCATTTTGGTCCATCATTTTTGGTTTTAGTCCATTGTAAGGCTAACTTTTATATTAATCATTGTAATTAATTTTTATAACTTTCACTAATATAATTGGAGAAAACCTGTGTTTAAAAAATTATAAATTATACTTTTTTTATTCCAAATATCAAATCAATTTAACCATATTCTAATTACATATGTGGAAATAATTAATTTATATATAATTTCATAGGCATGTCACGACTCCAGGTTTTTTAAATAATTTTTTTTAAATGTTTAGGGTATTTTCATATATAATTTCAATGTTAAATAGGTTATAATGACCAAATTTAGTTTAATTTATATATAATTAATCTCATTATACTTTAAAAAAATTAAAATATTATTTAACAAAATAAATAAATTTGATGAAAAAGGAGTTTCGAATTAAAATTCAGTATTCTTAAATATTTTTCCAAGAAAATAATTTTATTAAACAAATATATAAAATTCACCCTAAGTAAATTTTTCATTATGAATTAAAAAATGATGTTTTATTTATGCAAATATATTTCTAAATGTTCCTAAGGATAATTTTATTATTTATCAGAAACTGATATAAAAATCATCCATTTTAAAAAAATAATATTTCCAATCATATAAATACTTTAATAAAAATTGTATGTCTTATATTTTTATTTGATTTATTTATATATAAAAATTATAGATCATATTTAGAAAACATTACAATTTATATTAATATGTTTAATGGTTATTTTATAACTATCTGATTTATATAATTATAATAATAAAATGTTGTTTCATATAAAATCATTGGTGTTCGAAATACAATCTAACTCGGTGTATAATAGAGTGCAAGAATAATTTGTTATAACATATAATGAAATTATGAATTATTGTATCATTTAAAGAGAGACATAAAATATAAATAACATAATCAAGGAAAAAATATTCATAAAAATATGGGTATTACATTCTATCCCCCATAATAATAATTTCAACCTAAAAATTCATTATTATTTTACAAAAAGATAAGGATTATTCTGACCCAATATATCCTCAACTTCATATATTTTATCATATAAATAGGGATTTCTATATAAAACATTTCTTGTTGAGTGGTCTTATTTCATAGAAAATTCTATATGAGATCAATAATTACAACAACTTATTCCTCATAAGAAAGATCATGCTCTAGTGATATGACCTCTAGGTTAAGTACATATGACGAGATAGGGGTGTGTTTCCATAAGAGATATATATATAACACATCACTGAAATTGAGATATAATTGGATGACGTGTCATGTGTTATGCTACTATTTTGAATAGATCAATAATCACAAAGAGACTGATTTATAAAGGTATTTGTTTCCCTATTTTACTGAACTATATAACATTATCCTATAAAGAAAATCATAGAAACACCTTCTCACCAACATAAAATTCTAGGTCACACCGATGATTATTTGCAGAAACATTTTGCTTACTTTGAGATGCCATAATATTAATATGAATGGTTCTTACCTTTTATACGATTTATTCATAAATATAATGTAATAATAGAATAATTTATACAACTTATTCCTAGACAGTTGGTGTTATACATTTCTTCTCATAGAGGGATTCATTTGTATCAATCTGATTTCTTGAGTGAAGGATATTATTGTAGTAAAACTCAACTATAAGAATGTATTTATCACAATCACCTTTTAAATCCAATGAACAAGATATCAATATATCCTATAGGATTTTAATTACTCTTTCATAAGGACGATATATTTGAAGATGGTAAGAAGTGTAGAAACATATTTTTTCAACAAGTACTTACCGATGTCTTTAGAAAAATATAGAGGGAAATCTTATATCCAAATCAGGTTCAATAGAATGTTGTACTTCATTCTTCCTCAGGACTTAATTATTTTATATCATGGAAACCTGATCAAGATAGATGTATTATCAGATAGTAATAAACTGTGCGGACTTAGTAAGGTGATTTACTACTACCCACATATAATTAGACCATTTATATGTTTTGTGGAGTCCAATGAAAAAATCCATAGTGATGTTATCCATTTCTATTCTAGTATGGGTAAGGGATGGAACATCCCCTTATAGTTTTTTATTTCTGTTATAACTTACTGGTATATAAAGCACCAAGAAAAAAACATTAAAACATACCTCATCATGACATCCCATGATAATTATTCCATAAAAATACCATTCACGTTTATACATCTGTAATGAAAATATATTTATGAACTATGAGCATCCACTAATAGCTCGTTCTTCAAATCATTAATGGAAGGCACAAATATTTGGTTCCTGATTCATATCAGTTCATCCTAATCAAGGTTAATATTATATATATTTTTAAGCATATTTTGTATCTTTATATATTCTTGAATGGGCCACTTTAATCGTCACATGGATATTGAGTTGAACAATTAGTTGAGCATGATAAGGTTCTCCCCCCACCATTTAGGATTTCTACATCCCCCCTTTAGAAATACAAAATATTAGATATTTTCTGATCATCATCATAGATATGATATCATGATTCATTTGTCAAAAAGAATATGCCACTATGTTCTATTTTTAAGGGTGGATTTCTATTGAGATATCACATTCTTTTTTAGTTATTACCATATTTACTAGTGAATGTTCAACACTTTTTTTAATATATATTTTATAATTTTATGATTAGTATATATATCCCCCTATTCTACGCAGAGATAATGAATCTATATATTTCATTAAAATGTTAGTTTTACTCTCTAAAAATTATGAGTTGGGTAATTTTTATCATGTATCTTCAACTGTCATGAGGGATAAGAAATTAACAACTTTTTCTATATAATTACACATCCCAACCCCTTCTTGGATGCATAAATATAGAATATGAACCTTTTCCATTGTAGGGTAATTTAGGAACTCTTTCACTAACCAACATTCTCATTATTTCCTTTAAATTTATGACACATTCATATGTCAAAAGCATTTTTTCATACTTCTCTGTTAAGATAGTAAAATTATTAGATATCAGTGAGACAGTATATGATTTTTTTTGATAATATGCAGATAATCAATGAAAACTACCAATCTCACTCCTCATGGTTTTTCTATGAAAAATATTTAATTATGTCTACATCTAATGGATAGGTTGTGATATCATCTTTTGACATTATATGACACCAAAATGAAACCATTTTCCTTAAAAATTCACTCTTTGTTAATTTTCCATACAATTTATCATTCCTTAGGGTCTCTAGAACAATTATAATGTGGTATTCATACTCTTCCATTCTCTTTGAATAGATAATAATTTAAACTATAAAGACTACCAAAAAC
Organism: Viscum album; assembly: GCA_963277665.1. NCBI lineage: Eukaryota > Viridiplantae > Streptophyta > Magnoliopsida > Santalales > Viscaceae > Viscum > Viscum album. The sequence continues at coordinate 937,336,576 of OY728133.1, read as the reverse complement.
TAATAGAGGTTATCTATAAAGACATTATTCATCAAATTTATAATGATAGAAAGTGAATTATTACTACCAAAAATAATTAATATATATTATAGTGTTCATACCTTATTCTGAGTGTCATCTCGGGTATATCCTCTTTTTTGACTGTCAATTGATGGTATCCAAAATAATGGGAAATCTTGAAAAAACATTGAGCTCCGCTCATTTGGTCAAACAAGTCATCAATAAGGGGAATATAATAATTATTCATTATCATGATCTTGATATACTATGAATAATCAATATAAGGTCAAATTAATTCATATTCATTTTCTAAAAAGAGAATTAGTGCACCCCATGGTGAAAAAAAATGCCAAATTAATCCCTTATTAAGGTTTTCTTATAGTTTCTCCATCAATTTCAATAACTCAATTGGTCTCATTCTATATAGAGTCTTTAAAATTTGTATAGTAGAATGTATGAGTTATATTTGGAACACCATATCGATTTTTTTAGAAAACTGGGAAAATATTCTAGGTACACATCTATAAATTCTCGAACAATTGGAATATAATATATGCTGAGTTTCTCCCCAAACCATTTAATAAAAACATGTCATATAAAAATGGATTAATACCCACACATTTGATAGAATTTCTATATGAATCTCATACATATATTAACATTGATATATGATCATAGTATTTTATAAAATTAAAAACATAACTTCCCTTACTAAAATATTGATGTGGTGTTTATGAAGGGAAATCTAACCAATGCCTAAGATGAAATCATATTCATCAAAATGAATAATGATAATATTTACAAGATGAAAATTTCCACAAAATTTAATCATATAAGGGTCATATAGTTTAGATGAAATAATCATAGCAGTAGGGTTTTACACTTCTAATTCCACATCAACTAATTTTGGTAGAGTCATAATTCCCATAGAAATTTTTTGTTTATGAATTATTGGGAAAATAATGAATTTAAAGGAAATTAACAGCTCTAGAGTAGATGTTATGTGTACCTTTCACCATGTCGTTATCAAATCCCAAATTATAAATGGTTATCTCATGTGTTTGACTTGTGTCCCCTGATTTTAGAGGTTTCGGATTCCAATCGTCATCAACAACCCTCAGGTTAGGTAAGTGGTTAGCATTATTCCCATCGTTCATAAAATTGATGCACTGATGTGTGGGAGACGAATTCTATGTAGCTTTCCCCTATTTTAATCATTATAAATATTCTTCCCATCAATTAGGTAATCAATTCCCTAATCACATTCCCTCTTGAAATTAAAACACTTATTACTACCCATAATACAGTTTCTTCTAAGCTTCTTTGCAGTCATGGAGAATAATAGAATTCTTGTATTCTTCTCTTCAGGGTTTTTGGATTATCCTATAAACTCAAATTCGATTTCTTATTAAATACATTAGATTTATATATAACTTTTTCCACCAGTTCAAATTTGATTTTACAATGAAACATTTCTTCATAGATACTAAAGTATCTTATGTCAAACTATATTTTTTGACTTTTTATTAATATACTCATGAACATATAAACATAATTTTTATATTGGATTATAATTGAAAAAGAATACCTCCCATGTATTTTGAAATTATCATCATTGGTTCAAATAGATTTATCATCATTTATCATTAAATTAGGGAACTAATTTTTAATATTTGTATAAAGAACATGAGGAAAATATTTATTTATGAATAAGTTATGGAACTCATCCCAATAAATGAGTTTTGTTTTATCTTTATTCCTCATATTCTTTATTATATTCCATGGTTGGTCAGCTTCTCCTTTTAAATGATTAATATTTAGAATGTTTTTTTTGTATTTTATGAACATCAGATAATGGAGAATATCATTTTATTGGTATCAATATATTTTTCATCCACAGGTAGATTAAAATACCCTATGAATAAAGGCATGCATTACCTCATGAAGGCCTCAATAGTAAAATGTTCCCTCTTTTTTTCATTTTTAAAAACATCATGATTCATATCTTGAGAAAGTTGGATGACTATAATTTAGATATTTTCTATTTCATATCTTATAAAATTTCGGGGATCAAGAGGACAATAAATTCTTTTTCAGTTCCAATCACCATTAACATGATCCCATCAGGTTCAATCCATTGACAAAAAAAACATAGAGTAACAAAAATATTACTTGTGAAGAACCACATGATATTAAAAGATCATGTATAAGATTTCTTCATGATGACACATTATTTAATATATTACACCATTGGTTTATTATAGGTTATTCATAGCCAAATCACATTTAAAAAATCATGATCGTTCATTAAAATTTTACAAATTCACAAAGTATCTCCCTTGGGAGTGTCAAACCATGTGTGCAGTAAGGCCTAGTGGGCACCAGTTAGAAATCGAGTCCAGCACAATATAGTGTTTTTTTAGTTTTTACAAACTATATATATCTATTAGAGACCCACATCCACTTGTAGCAAGAGAAAGAGGTATATTTCTAAGAAACCACTCACTAAATCCTTTACCAAAAATTGTGGAATTTTACAATATTCATTATTATCCTTAGACTAATCCATAAACATGTCCTTTGGGTAATCAATAAGGTTTTATCATACTTGTATCAAAAGGATAACTAATATTCATTTTGTGATACCAACTATATTAACCATATGTTTTTAAACATTAATAGTACACCATTTTATATGGAATTCTTACAATATTACACAAACAGATTCTAAAATACGATATTAGTTTTGTACCTTATGAACATGGAAACATAAATAATGGCACATAAGTGGGCCAAATAATGGCACAGGGTTTCCACATCTTCCCAAACATGATCAGGATATCCCTACTTCCATAATGGATCATTACCATATACATGAATCCAATCATTATTACATTATATATATATATATTTACTGAATTTATTAGAGATATATATAGGTCCCACATATCTCAAAATGAAATCAAACATTCATGTGCCACAAAATCATAAAAAATCATATCATAACCCATAAAATGAAAAGGGTTTCATAAACATGAAATCATATCATAATCAATGAAAAAAATATATTTTTCATAATTATTTCATTAAAAAATACCCCAAAAAATATGTGACATTCATAATCACATAACATGTGAATAAAAATGGGTTTCATAAAAATCATCGCCTCAAAACCGAAACCATTTTGAGAAAGAATATAAATAAAAAATTTAAATCATTTATCGATAAAGTCATGAGTTTCTATAATAGATTTTATATTAGACAAAAAATAATTTGGGTTGATATTTTAAAATTATTTCTTAAATAAAATATACTTCTTTCTTTAAAAATTGATTTTAAAACATTAAACCACTTACAATATCATTTTCTTTTAAAATGGATTTAAAACTTTTTAAGGATACATGGACACCATTAAATAAATCAAATATATTTTTCCTTGAAAAAAAGAGTAAAATATATCCTTCTAAAAAAATTTATTATTTTTAAAAAAAATTAGATCATTTTTGAAAAAAAGATTTCTTTTATTGATTGCATGTGTCTCAATGAAGAAAATTATTGAAAAAAATACTTTTCTGATATGGTAACTCATAAAACATAAACCCCATGAAAGAGAGATAATAAAACTTTTACATAAATACCAATAAATTTAATGATATTAATCATATAATTAATTCATGGGTACTATATACACCACACAATGTAAAAAATTGGTGAATAAGGCCTAAATATCATAGAAATAATAGTGAGACATGAAATCCTCATACCTTATGACTTGAATCTCATCATACTCATTCAAAACTTCTATATAATAAATATATGGTAATTATAAATACTAAAAAGAAATATATTTTTATTTTTAATATAATATATGGCTCTATATGACCCTATTATTAACACTTCCATGTTATGGATATTTTTTGGGTAATATCCTCTGTGTTTTATAAATGTGTCTTAATTTGTTATATTTTTTTCCTCATAGTTTTATAATTATTTATATAATTAAATAGAGGATATAAATAAATTCTTATTTAGTATATATTTATTTATATTAATATATGAAATATAGAAATTAAACATGAAATACGTCACTCTTGGAGATTGTAGACCATATGTATGCATGAATGATTTTTTATTTCTTTTTATATTGAAAGGGAAAAAGTAAATGAAATATATTTATATATACAAATATATATACTAATTCTAGTAGAATTATTTTTTTCATATGTATCATATTAATTTACCTCACCTATACTTAATACATTAAACGTATATTGAAAATGAATCAGATTATTTTGGAGAGGGGTAGTTCACACTTCCTCAGTTGAAATTATCGTATTTGAAAAAAATGAAAATCAAGAAGTTATGAGTAATATAATAGATTAATAAGCATATATTAATCCTAAATATCATATATATATATATATATTAAAAATATAGTTTCTATCATAACTCCCATCCATGAGAGGTGGTAAAGTAAAATGAAAAACAACAATTCGTATGGTGATAGGTCTTTGTACACATCAACGGTATTTCTAACCCATTTGCAGGAAGTGTGTGTAAGTGAATATAGAACCCCTAGAATTAATACATAAAAATATATTTATAGTTTATATTATTTTATAAATTCATGGAATAAGATTTTTTATTGGATGGAGAATTAAAATAAAACAATAGATCATGTGTAATGATGTTACCACTTATTTGGTTAACTCATTTTGGATTTCAGCAAGGGTTTACTTAGAGGATATTAATCCGAAATGGAGGTTAATAGTATGAATTTATGATTTTTTTGGTGAAGTATTAGGCATATGTTTTCCATTCAAAAGGGACTGATAGGGGTTAATATATAAGAGGGTTGTGTGTGCTTTTATGGAGAAGGTGGAGTGACATTTTTATCATTTTGTAAAGTGAATTCCACCCATGTTTTTTCGATGAAATGTGGCTCCAATAATGGTCCCAATCTGAGAAATGGGAGTATAGAGTATAAATATATATATATTCAATTTCTATTGGGAAAATTTTTATCACATTTTGGGCCTTATGTATTGTTCTTTGTTTTTTGTTAAGCTAATTTTTCTCCTAATTGTTATAAATAATTATAATCAATTTTACTAATATTTTTTATAAAAAATAAGTTGAAATTATTATAAATTATAATTTATTATTATTCAAAATATGGAATAAAATTTTCCAAATTAATATAATGTATTTGTAAGAAAATATTTTTAATTTAATCCCATAGAAGTGTCACAATAACACAATTTTAAAGAAAAAAATGATTAAAAGTAGAGATGTTTTTATATAGATTTTAAAAGACAAATTGGTTAAAATGACCTATATTTAATCAATTTATTTATAAATAATCTAATTACACGTTAAATAAAAATAAAAATATTAATTTTCTATAGAAATATATTATATGAAAAATATGTTTTGAATTAAAATTTAGTAATTTTCACAATTCATCAAGAAATGATTTTTTTCAGAAAAAATCCCTAATATTATCCCTAAGATAATTTTGACAATTTGAATTCAAAATTAATGTTTATTTTATCATATAAATCTTTTAAATGTTTCTAAAATGAGTTTTATCATTATTTATAGAAGGATAAAAAAGGTTATTATAAAAAAAATATTTTCAAACATATAAATACCTAAAAACGTATTTATTATTATCAGTATTATTCATTTATATAAAATGATTATAAATTATATTTATAAAATATTTATTACTATTAATATTAAAAATATTTATGTGTATTTTTAACTATCACATTTATAAAATTATTATAATAAAATGATTTTCGTTGAAAACTAAGTGTTCCATGTAACAAAAGAGTGGTAAGTGTTGCATGTAGTGAAAGATTAAATTGGTATATAATTTAATAAATTTTTGAGTTAGTGAAGAATTATATGAAATAAATTGATGAAAATTAATTTATTTGATAAAATAACAGAGTTCATAAATACTCACAGTGTTACATCACATGTGTGTGCGTGTGTATCAAGCGAGATAAATGATTGATATTGATCAGATGTGTGTGAATATATAGACCTTAAGAACCATTCATGAGTTTTATTAGAAGTGTGCATGTGTACAGATATTTAGAATCAGGATTGATATGCTATATTGATCCTAGTTGTGTTATACCTTGCTATGAGAGAATTCATGTCCTTGTAATATTCTTATTTTAGATGGAAATGACAGGTGGGAAGTCATGGCATAGACAACCCTTACAGGGGGACATGTGTAACCTATAACAATGAAGATTATATACCAACACAAAGGGTATGGGATAAATAATCATGATTCTTGACCTGTGGTTTTTATAGAATTAAATGTCATTATGGATTGACCTAGGAAAGAGATGGGGTAAGATGGAATTTTTGCCTAACCCATGGTAGAGATGAGGTTAATTGACCTTTTGGCCTGACCTAAATCATGTTTGACATGTAGTTACGTAGAGATTTATTTTGTGGCCTTATAGATGACCATTTTTTATTTCCATCAATAATGTTTTTCTGAAATGAATTTGAAGTTGATGTGGTTGTGGTTCATGGATTATTTGTCAGTTCATGATCCATCATCACATGATTATTGATTCTTGATTGTGAATTACCTTATTATTACAACATTAACATCATTTCATGTTCTAATATTTATTGATGTGTTGGTGTTGTCTATATAGGTTTATACTCACACCATACAAGAACATCTATATGCATCTTTATACATTATGTTCAGGGGTCCAAGGATTGTCATGGTTCCTACAACAGGGAACTGATGAGATGGTTCATGATGATAGTGGTAGTACTAAGATTGAAACTAGATAGATAATATTGATTTAAACTGAATTTTCTTGTTTATTTTATATATATATTGAAATGAAACATTGGTGTACTTTTTTTATTTTATTTTATGAATTTATTATCCATATAATTTAATATGATATAGAATTTTGTTATGTTATAATTTAATTTTTTGTATTTCAATGATTTAATTTTCACTTATCATTCACTATGATGTATAGATATTCATACCAAGAGTATAATATCAAAAATAAGTCATTAAACCAATTTCTATTAATGTTTAAGCTTCTGATTACATATAGTCATGCATCTTTTGTTGTGTCGTTCAAGCCTAGAACATGTGATTTGAATTATGGATTGAGATGGGGTACTCAGAATCTTGTCCATGTATCATTATTTTATATTTATAAAAAATTATCTGATGGAAAAACAAGTAAAGATATGATGAATAGAGAACTCAATTTAGTATTTATAGAAAATATGTTGAGGGGTATTGTTAGTTGAATGAACAATTCCAGAATATAGGTATTATTTGCTATTGTTCATTAAATTTCATTAACAAAATATTAATTTAACATCTAAAACTATAACATATTTAGTTTTTAAAAGTGCACAAAAATGATTTTATCAACACTTTTAAAAGTATGATATTGTAAGTGATAATAAATGCAATTTTTTATCATTATTAAAAACATTGATGATTGATTATTTTATTAGCTATAGTTTACCAATGATAAAAAAGGTATTTTATCAGCATGCATTTTAGAATTGTTAAATTCACTAATTTTTCCTCATTAGTGTCTATATTGATAAAAACATCATTTATAAGTTTTAATTATAGGACTAAAAAAGTCCATATTTTCTAATATAGTGATATTCATTATAATCAATACACTGCGACTTTCGATAAATCAAAAAGAATATATATTAAATTATTTTAATAATTTTCATATAATAAACTATATATTTAAACAGATCCATTCCGATAGAAATAAATTCATATTTAAATATTCTAAATAATTAAAATCACTTTAACAATTTAAATTCATTGAAAAACATTATAATCTCCCGCCAACTCAAAATCCATAAATTTAAGGAGACCATCCCATTGATCAACCTGAAATTAAAGAGAAGAATATACTAATAACAAAAGTAATACGACACTATGAGCATGTTTCTCAGTTCTGAGAATGTGAAATATTTTTTGAAAAATATATATATCATTTAAAATTACTACTTCTGAACTAGCTTATATCCATCACAGATGATGTTAGAACTATTTTGGGCCTACCAGTTTTATTAGTGCTATAAAATCCCAAATAATGAACAATTTTACCAAAAAAACAATTTTAGCACTGATAAAAAAGACTTTTCAATAGTGTAACTTTTAGCATTGATATAAGAAACTATTATCAATTCAAATAAAATTTATGTCATACATTTTTTATAAGACCACATGATTAAAAATTTAGAATAATTTATATCATTTAAAAAATGAAATTTATATTGTAATAATTGAAGTATTTCATCTAATAAGAATTATATTAAAATTTCTCTTTTTGAATATAAATAAATTAACATTGAACCATTATAATACATTAAAATTACTTTTTATATAAAAATTTCATCACAATTATAACATATATCTAACATAAATGAATTCAACTCATATGAGTCATGTTTCCCAGTAGATTATACCAACCTTGGGAGAAGAAGGTTATACCTACAATAAAAATCAACTTATTTCAGTAATAAATCATAATGGAATAATGAAAAACAATATTATACAATAATGAATAATTAAAATATAAATAATAATATAATTTTACATTTTTTACTAAAATATCACTTTTTATTTAAAAATAGACTCTTTCAATCATACTACTATGACATTTAATAAATTTAAAATCAGTTAATTTATATAAAACATAAAAAAATCATGAATCAGTGTACTAATGTATCATGATAATATGACTATTTCAAAATGTTTTTGAGTATGTGTTTGCATTTCAATGTAAAATTTCACTTTTAAATAGAAAACACACACTTTCATTCAACTACACTATATGTCAGAATAATGTATCATTAATTCATAAACCTTTCAAATCAATTACAAGATAATTTTTCAACAGAATTATGTAAATCAAAGTAAATTTTATTTTATTGTTATGTGAATCTATTTTTGAAAGAACAAGTTACTTTAAAAAACATAATCATTGAGGTAAATATGACACACAACAAGTTAGAATGATATGGTGTTAATTTCTATATATTGAAAAAAAATCAAACATTGAATTCCAAAATCATTATGATAATATGAAAACATTAACTTTAAGTAATATGGGTGACACCTCATGTCATAATATTGTTTTTTTATTATATATTTAATAAATAAATCAAAAATTGATTTCAATAAGTATAATGAAAACATGATTATTTTTTGATATTTTTAGTATTTGATGCTTGTTTTAGAGAACAATCTACCTTTTAAATTTAAAATCCAAAAATTTATGGTAAAACCCACACATTATGTCAGTTTCATATGAATTTAATTCCAATGCATCTTAAAAAATAAACAATCATTATAATCAATTATTATGAAAATCTATCTGTGTTTTCTTAATTTGAAGTATTTTATGTCCATTTGGTACTACAATATCACTAAAAAATTAAAAAATAACAATATGCCATCCCATATAACCCACATGTGAGATTGAAGTGAAATTAATTATTATAACTCATTAAAAATCATGATTAATTTTTAATTTATAATAACAATTGAAGTGTGTATGATTAGTTTGGAGTACATAATCTAAATATTGAACTACAATTTCACATTAAAACTAAAAACATGCACATTCAATCATAATAAACACAATTAATGTAATATTGAATATTGGTCAATTATTACACATCACAAATTAATCATGGATCACTTTACTAATGACCCGGAAAGTCTTCCAGAGGAAGAAATCCCCTAACCATTTATTAAATAAAAGAAAAGTACTTAAGCGCACAACAAAGGACACAAGCGTACAACTTGCCTGTATCAAGACATCCGTACAAACAAAAACAATACACCTATATATCATAATACTCATAACCTTCCCCACCTCCATAGTTAGGGATTTACTCTGTAGTAGGTGATTCCCATTTTGAGTCCATTTCATATTTCATCAAGAGGTTGGAAAACTGCTCTCTAAGTTTCAAATGTTCCAATGATAAATCCTGTTTACTAGATGTCCACAACCTTTTATAGACACATGTACCGCTCCTCTTTCCTTCATAGATGAAGACCTAGTGGTTACCGGCTTTGGAAGGTAAGAGTAATCCTTCCTTGATTTCCTCCTTGGTGGAACAGATTTAATTCCATCACTTTAAGATGACTTGATTCATCCACCTCGAAAAATGTCACTATAAGAATGTTTGACCACTCCATTATTTTATTTTTCACTATCCGAGAAGCTTCCCTAGTTTCCTATTCTCTTCACAGAGGCAAAATTATTGACACTGCCATCTTTCCTCACCGAGACATTCTCTACATCATCCAGTATCCCTCTCACTTCAGAGTTATTTTTATGCTCAGTCAATGTTGGGTATTGTCCTACCACAACACTACAACCATTATACATATCCATCACTGACTCAATCATGCCAGACTCCACGTGATTATTAGGAGTGACCTGCACCATTTCAGATAGATTGGAGCCCTCCATCATAGCATGAAATTTTTTAGTTTCTAAGCAAGAAAATCTATTGCTTGTTGCACAGTAGCCTTGCACCTCATTCCTATTATCCGACCCCAATAGGGAGAAATCAGCACCATTTCCCATCACAGACTACATTCTAATCCCAATTTCACTCTCCATCCTCTCAAATACACGCTTCACCAATGGGTTATCATACCTCTGCATCTCTTTCAGTCCACTTCCATTCACATGATTCTCTACTGTATTCCCCTGCCACATTTCCTGCACCTCCATCTCATCTGAATGATCTTCATCCACCACTAAAACTAGAGATTCAACAGCTATTGCATCCACTACTTCATCAGCTACAATAGCTCTAGTTTGACCACATCCAACACAAGTACCCTCTTTGTTTCCCTCCATCTCCAATTTCCCCTGGTGAGATTCCTCACATCCAGTTTTTGGATCTGCATCACTAGAATGAACCTCTCCATTACAAACACCCTTAGTGCTACCTTCCACCACCATATGTAACAACCCAGGATCATCAAGCTCAGAAATTTCCTTCCTTTCCATCACTGAGTGACTTCAGCTTGTCTTCCCCTTATGGAAAACCACATCCATGTGGCCAAATCTGAAACAAGAATAGCACTATCACATCCCGAAATAAAAAAACTTCTTGTTTCCACCAAAACTCATCGCCATCAGTTTTCAAAAACCAGGTCACCAGATCCCTCACAACATCATCCTCAATGCAGATATGCGAGAAAATTTGATGACACACTTCCATATTGTGTAGATCCGAGAAAAACTAACACCCCACCATATTCCCAATGACACACAGAATGGAGGGATTTTGAAAATAAAAGGGTATTCTAGGGAGACTTACCCACGTCGCGATCATTTAAGGGTCACGCCACATGTGAATTTCAAAGCTCCGACGGAATAGTTAGAATAATGATTCATTTAATTTCCTAGGATCCCTTGACCAGGCCTCAATAAAATCCTCCTCCGAATGAAACCGGATCATGAAGTGCTTCCAGTCGAGAAAGCCAACGACTGCGTGCTTCCACAGATTCCAAGCATCTGCAAAAAATTGATCGAACACATCCCCTGAAGACTAATTGAGTTTGAATCATGCAATCAGAGTGAGACAACATAGATCTACTGCATTGTTTAACTACGACGGAAGTAGAGTCAGGATGGGTGCCTCGCTAAAAAAACCCATAACCTTCGGAGACAATCGTATTCACAGAAATATAAAAGGTGGATCAAACAAAGTAGGGAGTGCCCTAACCTCCCAGGCAGAGGAGGACGCGAAACTCCCCCCTCTGACACGGATGGGGGAGTGAGCCCTGGCAGTATGAAGCAAGTTCATCTGTCACAGGGGGAAGCGAGAGAATCGAAACTCTCACTTTACTAATGTTTCATGATAATTCCAGAATTTTTTCTTAATATTGAGTATGTGGAATTTATTTTTTACTAAAACATCACTTTTAAACATTAAATTTGAATATTTACAAAAACAAGACACAACACATTCCAGAACAAAATACTTTTAATTTTTAATCATTAAAACAATCATTAATCTTTGAATTTAATTATTAGGAAAATACAAGTAATTCTGTGTTATTATGAGTTTGTAACATGTGTTTTTGAAAAAAGAGTCTTCTTATAATAAAAAACAAACACTTTCAACCAGAATTGTGACAATAAAGGTTAAATTAATTTTTTATTAGTTTCTAAATATAATAAATTAATCATTATTTTTTTCTTAACATAACAAAATTATTTTACAAAATTTTCTCAACTATGAGTATGTAATGTGTGTTTTGAGCTAAAATATAACCTTTAAATTGAAGAATTCACTTTTATTAATAGCCAAAACTACACACATCATATTGGAGTGTGGTTAATTCTAACATATCAACAAAAATATTCAATTATTTGAAAAATTATCATGACAATCTAAATGTGTTTGATTGGTACTGAGTATAAGACACACTTTTTGAACTAAAATGTAACATTAAAATTTAAAACACCCACTCTTAGTCACACCCGACACACCACATGGTAGATTGATGTGATGGTAATTCATAAAAATAAAAAATTAACGATGTATAATTTTACTAATTTGTCATGCTAATACAATTATACTTGTTCATTTTTAAATTAAAGTATGAGATTGGAGGTAAAATGTCACTTTCGAAACTAAAAATTAACCCGAAACATCATACCGACCTTATCTCATTTTTGAATGTAATGTAATTAATTAAACATTTTAAAAATGAATAATAAATAATTTCCAAAAGTTACTAATACAATTAATGAATGTTTTCTTAGTTTTGAGTATGTTATTTATTTTAAGAATTAAAATGTCACTAATATATTGAAAACATGAACATTTAGTAGTATTAACCGATACATTTTTAAGAATTATGTGTCATTAATAGATAGATAAAAAAATTAATCATAAATCATTTTATAAATGTATAATCAAAATATGAGTTTTTTTCATTATTTTGGGTATGTGAAACTTGTTTTAGAATAAAAAGAAACATTTAAAATAAAAATTTGAACAGTAAATCATAATATAAACACCGTGCTACATATTTCTTTAAGGCTAATCTACACACATAAAAATTCATTATCAATTAACTGAATATAAAAATTATCTGAGTTTTTTTACTAGTTTCTATGTATGTGTTAGTTATTTTAAACTAAAATATCAGTTTTAAACTAAAACACACACCTTTAATCATATCAGACACAATGTGTTTTGGGATGATGTATATTGAATTATAAATTATTATTAATGAGTAATCATTATTTTTTATAAATTATAATAAAAATATGTATTTGTGTTACTAGTTTTATGTTTGTGATGTGTGTATTGAACTAAATTCTCACATATATACTGAAAAGCACATATTATCATTCATAAAGACAACATAACATCTCAGAATGAGATAGGGTTGATTATTAAATCTCAGAAATAATTACTAGAAAATATTACTTACGAATAACTAATTAATAATATTTTTATTAGATTTGACTATATGACATTCGTTTTCAACTAAAATGTTATATTTAAATTGAAAACATGTAATTTCAACTAGACTATCCAAAACAAGTGTTATATTGAAAAAATATTAAATATTAATTGACAGAAATGAATAAAAATAATTTTCATAACATATATTATAAATATTATGATTTTGGAAAAGTTTTATCTATATGAATCAGGTTTGGAATTGAAATATTATTTTAACTTGAAAATTAAAATTTTCAGTTATATAAATTCTCACCCTATAATATATTAATGTTTAGTAATTTTTTATATGATAAATATTAATAAATAACAATTTCTTGAAACAATCATTAAAATATGAGTGTGATTTCTTCATATAAACTATTTTAAATATATTTTTTTATTTAAAATTTAACTTGTAAATTAAAATCATGTAATTGGTGTTCCATTTTTTAGTCCACCCTGTAATCTTAAATTTCTAATGATTTATATATTTTAATTAATCAAACAATATGTTAACCACATAATATTAAAATACGTTTTTCTAAAAAAGATATTCAAATATAATAAAATGAACAAAATAATAAATACATTAAAAATATTCATGATACCTATGAAATAAAAAACTAAAGTATCAAACAAGATATGAAACCCCCTATTTATATTTTCTAAAAATATTCTTACATAATATATGTTAATCACTCATTATACAAAAATGAATTCCCTATTTAGAATTTGTAAACAGTTAATAGTTCTGGTAGTATTATTAAAATATAGAAAATAAATTAGTAAAGTGTATTTAAAATGAAATATTAATTTCCAACAAAAATACCACTTCTAGGTTTCTATTTTGTTGATTTAATAAGTCATTTTATAAAAATTTAAAAAATTAATAACATAAATAGATTGGATTACTTTATTTTGAACTGTTTAGAAACGTTAGGGGATATAAGTAATTTATTTTGATAAATTTTTATAGTTAAATAGTATTATATAAACCGTAATACATATGTAGTCAATTTATTTTACTGATTTTTTGTGGTCATGGGTGTCCTCATAGATTTTTTCTCTTATAAATTAACACCCCTGAATTACATTAAATAACTTGATAAAACATTATGAAAATATATTAAATGTTTATATTTGTATAATAGTAAATTCACTGTATTAATATTCATTAGGGCCATTATGTGAGGTCAATTTTCCCATATCCATTAATTGAGAAAAAATAATATCGATTTATTATAAAAATTAACTATAATTAGTATCCAGTGAGTTATAAAAAACTAATATGTAATAGGAAAAAAGTAAATATACTTTATATGATTAGAGTAAAGAGTTTTACCACCACACTATACATATTAAGATGATCATGCCATCTCTTATTTTCATTTCAAAAGATATTGTCACATGATTTTTAATTTTTAAAATTTCACCTCTATCCATTAATTTGAATTCAATAAAATTTACAAGAAGAAAAAAGAAGAAAAATTATTTTTCTAGGTCTTACCTCTACATTACTATTATGTATATTATTTTATAAAATATTAGAAGTATTAAATTATAATAAATACATAAGATCAATTATTTGATAATTGATTTATAAAAATATACCATATGTATATATTCACAAAAAAATATACCAATCAAGGGTACATTTAAATTTCTTAATAGATTATCTTGATGGATCATGTTAGTAATGATCCCTCCACGTATTTTATATTAAAATTCAATGTATTTAAAAACAATATTTTAGAACAATTTATATACATTATCATTAAAAATTAATAAATTGTGAACTTTATATGGTGAGGTAATTGTATGAAAATTTAGTTATTTTGTTCTTTTACTTAATCCTTTATATTATCCTGACTTAGTCTTCTATTTACCCTTCTATTTCTATTTTTAGTAACAATAACCCATTGTTTCAACCTTTTATCACAAATTGTAAAAGGATATTCCGAAGAAGAAATTATTAAAAAACAAATAACTCATTTTCATAATGTTTCATTATAAGTATAAGAAACCATGATACCATTGTCTCAATTGAAATTTTTATTATGTGAAGATAAAAACAATCAATGTGAACATGTATCTCGGTAACCGAACCATGTTCTATGTGAATCTACACTCTCGCATTTAATTTTATATGTTTTGTAATATACGGAATATCACCTTGGATATTCCACTTTGTATGTATCATAAAAACAATATGAGTAAGTGAATATAAGAATGAATTATAATCAATTTCACCCTATATAATATTAATATAAGAAAAGTATCAACATTTTTTTGATTTAAATTTTCTAGAAATGGTTTTAACATATTTGATCACCTTTGTAATTTAAGATTTTGATGAGAACTTTTTTGCTCACATTTGGGGGTTGTGTGTCTCTTGGGAGTGTGGTTATTATTATTTTGATTCTTCTTAGTGACCACTTTGAAGATAATGGTTTAAGACATCATCATGAAAACATAATATTCTCATTATAATATATATTTATCTTTATATCTTTTCTATTTTCTAAATTTTATCACCTCATGTATTTTAATTGTCATGATATTCTCATGGAGACACTCTAGAACCAATACCATTAATCATATCATAATCATATAAATGCTTCAAAGCCACCAAAATTAATTATTATCAAATTATAGTTAATGAACATTATTATGTATGAACTCAATAATAAACATAAGAAAATATATTTTCTTTTATTTTTAATACTATTAAAAATTGTGATATATTTTTATTATTCCATACATACACATGATTTCCTTATTTTTTACGTATTTAAATCTATTAATTTTTCATTTTTTATGATGCTAATTCCATAAAACATGACATTTAATATATTTTCTTTTATATTTTTATTCATAAATTTTAATATAGATAATGAAACATGAATATTTTTTTATTTCATATCAGACAAAAATCTCCCTATAGATTTTAATTACATGCCATTTTTTTGTTCAATTGAAGAATACCCCACAGTAAATGAATCATCCTTGTACCCTTCCATACTGAAATTCAATTTCATAAATATGTATTCATTTATTTTTACTAAACTCTTATTATGAACCCATTACATACAAAAAGTTAGCACTTGAAATGTTTTATACTATAATTATCAAAACTTTCAATGTTGAAAAATTATAAAAAATTCATTAATTTTTTTTTTTTATAAATGGTTCAAGATAGGTTCATTGATATTCCATAAGAGTAACTCTATTATTCTATGTCATACTATGTTCTAATGTTTCCTTTATACTGAACATATAAAAATTAATTATGTAACTTTTATTTGATAATTCATGTACACCTGGTCAAGCGGTTGTCCATCAAATACATTCATAAATAAAATTGTTATCTAAAATGAACTACTAAAATATTTGGTCTTGAAATAATTTTATAAAATGTTTATTATGTGTATTTTTTAAAATTATTTGGACTACGTTTTTATTCTAATAAATAATATTTACTCTATGACTTTGAATATATGTTACCACCTCTATGTTGTTATGAAAAATTTAATAGTCTACTATCTCTGAGTCTATGATAGTAATTGGTAAAACGTGTCTTCAAGAAATTCCATCAGAAAAAAGGATCCCTCTTTGGAGAGATTTTGAGAGACCAATACAATACACATTAGTTAGTTTGTGGGAATATAATTAAATGGACCCTTTAATATTATAAATCTATGTATTACGACATTATTTCCAACATCAATTTTTTATATTTCCTTTTCAAAACCTCACATACTCATTGATATTGTTCATCCATCTGTAATGTATAAAACTACATAGTCTGATATTTATAACCAAGTCAATCATTATATTAAAGAATGTGGGTTGGAATAAGTTATTAACTTCACATAATGTGGAAAATTTTCATTTTTCATATTTAGGAATGATCTAAAATCTAAAACATTACTAAATATAGATATAGAATAGAAATTATTCATCATTAATATGTGCGGAAAATTTTATAAAGAATGCAATATACTTCCAAATTAATTATATATTACATCGAAATATGTTGGACATGTGAGTACAATAGCATTTACTTCAAATAATTCCATAAAAGGATATTTTTTTTATTTTATGAATATCCCTATAGAACCTTTAAACCATTAATGTGGTTATAAGAATAAAATATCTCTTTCCTAGAATGGATATAATTTCCTAGTAGAAGAAGAGTTTTCCTCCCACCATTGACTATTTTGAAAACATATTTTATACCCATATTAATCAATATTCACTAGTTTAAATCCCATAATTTATATTTCTAGGGCAATTTAGTAATGTGTCAATAACAATATCAATTATTTTTTTCTACATAAACCACATTAAGAACATATTTAACATAAAAATATTGCAACATTATAATTCAAAAAAAATTATCATTTTTTCAAACATTTTTTTCAAAATGGTTTTCAAAAATTGTTTACTAAAATTATTTAAAATATCCATTACCTTATATAACTATATAAGATAGATTAATAGAAAAGGTGGTGTACATTTTTTTGAATTTCAATCAAATGGTGTTGTTTGTTACCATTATTTTTAATATTAGGGTAAAAATTTATGATTCCCTACAAACATTGTCACCCCCACGAATTTATATTAAACATATATTCATTTAAATATAAATTTATTCAATTCATTTCTTCATTTTTAATATAAAAACTAAAATGAACCTTGAAACATTACATAACCATTAAAATGTAGTCATAGAATTGGTGTGTAAAATAGAGGTAACCATACTATGAAATATATGAATAAATTAAATTAAATTTCATTATTAATAGTATGGTATTATTATAAATTCAATTATTGTTTCAAAATTATTAATAAGGTTTCTTTATGCTTTAAAATAAAACCATTAAAAAACAATTTCTTAAGAAAATAAGTTTATAATATAATATGTATATTTTTCATAAGAATAATTCATTAACACAAATTTTATTAAATATATATATAAACTATTATTATTATTATTAGTCAATATTCTTTTAATGTAATATTCTTATAAAAAACATTTTCATTAAAATAATATGTTTTTATTTGATTGTGAAATTATAAAATTATATATTTTCTATTTTGAATAATAAACATAATTCTAATAATCATCATGTCAATATTATATTAATATTAATTTTTGTGATATTCTAAAAATGTTTATTTTGAGGTGAATAGTAAAAATATATTGTTTTATCGAAATCATTACATTCATGACTTTTTCATTTTATAAGAAAGCTGGGGAATTTTATAATGAAAAATTAATTAATAAAATATGTTCTTATTTAGTACAAATATATGTTTTATATATTATTCTGAATTTATAAAACCTATGATTGATATTTTAAGATCTTTAAAAATATTTTCAAATAAAGGAAATGTTTTTGTCTATTTTTTAACTATATATTATTTTGTTAAAAATCAATTATATTTTTTTCATTGACATATAAATTTTCTTATTTTTAAAAATATAACCATTTTTAATGAAAATATCTAAAAATTTATAATTTTATTTTACAAATAAATGCTATGATAAAAATTAAACTTGTTCTGTGAAATTGTTTTTACGAATTACATGTCTTATAGATAAAATAAAATTTTCAATAACATAAAAATTTTATATTATTAAATTTCTTTAATATTTGAAATAAGATTATCTAAATAAGTTAATATGGGAAATTTTATTTTTATGCATTAAAATTAAAATACTTAAGAAAAATTTTGTTTTTTTAGAAAAACTGAAAATGTTAAAATTGAAAATTATAAAAGTAAAGAACTAAGAAAATGTTTAATACATTTTTAAATGTATTTTTGGTGTTTGAATGACCTTATATAATCCCCAATTTTATTTTTTTCCATTTCTATGTCTTCATCGTAAGTGAAATGTGTTCTTTATTTTTGTTAAGTTTAAATATTTTCTAAAATCCCATTCTCAAAAAATATAAATGGGGACTCCTACTACCCATAAAATACAACCCTAAATATTAAATTTACTCTTGATAATTAAACCTTTTATACTTCCCTTATAATAATATTCTTTTTCCTTACGTCTCGAGTAACAAGATGTTTTCCTAAGATATCAACTTCTAAGGAGTCCTACAATGGAAAATCTAAGTTCTCTGCATGACTTATTTTCCCCATGTTAATTTTCTTCTCTTTATTACATTCCAAAATAGTATTTTATCGTTAAAATATAATAAAATCCATATTATTCTTATTCTAAAATTAAATATCTTAATATAATAACATGTGACATCCTAGTTTTTTCATTGGGTATATTTTCCTTTATATTTTGATTAATCTTAGAGACAGTTCCTAAGGGTGGATCAATTTATATTTGGATTGAAATAATTTTTGATAATGGAGTTTATATTTATTCCATGTGTATAGTGTGTATGGAATACAAATCGTGTATTTAGGATATATAGAATCTAATGGGTTTTTAGTACCTTTGTACATATTTAGTTGGGTTTTACCGAGGGAAAGGACCCCAATCATTAAATGATGCGTAAAGAATTTAAATTTTATGTAAAAGCATAGCTTATTTTTTACTAAAATTTTCAATGGATCTTATTTTTAACAGAATCATGATTTACTCTAGGATAATCAATGGGTGCTGATCTTCTCCCCATGCCTAAGATAGGTGCCTCCATTCCTCCTCTTTTTAGACTCCATTTTAACTACTATTTAGTGCTTGGATTATTCTTATTATGATCTCCATTCAAATTATTTCTATTCAAATTTTCTCCTCCCTGCTCTTGTGCTATTTTGGTTCAATTTCTTATCCACTATTGTCATGTTTTTCCTTATTTTCAATTTTCACCTACTACATCTCGAATCCAAGGATGATAGGGTATATATTATTGTCTACAGACCAATTTTTTTTGTGGTATATCTTATTTCATTATGTTTTGTGGAACATATTTCCATAACAATTGATCCATGAACTGGACCGTTATTTTGACACCTCTAAATTTTTTTAAAAATAAAATTTAATTTTTTTCAATTATTATGACAGTCCTACTGGGTAGAGAATCATCACCACGTGTTGATTTACTTGACTTTATCCACACCCACTGGTGTTCCATAAAAATAGAACTATTTTCATTCCCCTTATTTTTTTTGAAACACATATTGATGAGTAGATTCACTTTTTATAATTAAATTCGAAATAAAAATTAATTAAATAGATGTTTGGGCATGAGTTTGGCCATATCCCATATGCTTCATTGTGTTGTATGTGTTAAATAAATTACAAAACTTGATTAAAAGGTAATATGTTTAATCAATTTTCAAATAAATAATTAAAGATTGTCAATCCATACCTTATAATCAATATGAGAGTGATACTAGTATATCTATGGGATTCCTTATATGGTCTCATCAATGATTAATATATTTTTTATATATATTCTCTATATTCTAGAATTTATACCAGTTCTGCTTGGGGTGGCCTCATTATGCATTTTAATTACCTTTATATGATTGGTACTAGTTCTTTAGGGGATACACCATGGATGATATCAGATTCTAGATGGTATAACCTAGTGAAGAGTTATACTCTGTCACCTACATGAGATTCTCGGGACTGTCTTGTAGGGTTGTCTTAATGCCATATCAAGAGTGGTACTTGGAATTCTATTTTTTGATCACCTTGTACAGACCATTAAGGTATTGATATTTTGTATATTCTTTAGAGATATACTTGGGACTCTATATATCTATCCTTGTATGGGCTCATGTACCTCCTTCATAAATTTTAATGATTGAATTTAGTAAAAGAATACGAATATGTAGCTAAATTTCTGGGACGCATCCGCCAAACCAAATAACATGCATGGGGATGACCCAACTTTTTTTTTATCATTTATAAAAACTATAAGATTTATATCAAAATGTAAATGTAACCTTTGTTTAGAAACATATATCTTAGGTTGATGTAGGTAGAGTCGGTTGGGTATCCCATGGGGAACCCGGACCGATGTTTTTATTTTTTTAGTTAATTCCACTCATTTATTATTATTAGAACACTGTTCATTTTATTTGATTGTTCCAGATTGATCTAGAAACCGTTCATGGTGGAATACTATGTATAGATAAAGCCTTTATTCATCCACCATTAGTGACCAAGAGAACTTCATGATTATATGTGTTGCTAAAGGGAAGCATCTTGAGTTTGATAAATGATTTTCAGTTCTAGCATTAGGTGTGGGTCTAGAGGATTGAACCTATGATTATTATGATTATTGTGGTTAATTTTTTTCTTTTGGAATTTTTTATAGCATTTGTATATGAATTTTTTCCTTGCAATCTATGTACTTCTTTTTTAGATACAAAAATGGCCATCAAGATTATTTTTGAATTATTATTTACCAGATTCATCCCATGTTTATTTATGTTGGATGTTATGTATTTATGATTTTTATGGTGGTTTTTATCTATTTATACACCTTATATTTATTATTTAATAATATGTTACTATGATCTTTGAGTGAATAGTGTCCCCATGGACACACTCTTACCCCATGTTGTTAGTTGGATTCCTTTAGTGTACTATGAGTAATGATTGAGGTCAACGTTTCAACCATCTCCAAGAACATCTATGGGGTTTCTGGGGTGGAATTCAACATAAATATAGATTTACTTTACCATTTTCCTGTAATAGAAACTGCACTATCATTCATTCATTCTGCGAACTATCACCTCCATGATCTGATTTCTTCTTTTTCCATCATCACCTATATTCAAAATCTATTAAGATAAAATTTCATTATAAATGATAAAAATATAATATTATTTTGATTAATAATATAAAAATTATAATATTATTTCTTTTTTCCCTCATTAATTGAGAAATTAAAATGTTAACTTTACGTTGTTAGTATTACTGCCACCATGATATAAAATTTCATACCTTTTCATCTACATTATATATTATTTATTAAATTAACATAAAATATGATTCTTAATATTAATAAAATAAGTATAACAAAATTATTCTTTTTTAATAATTATATTATAACTATATCACTTCATAATCATCCATTAATTAAAGTATATTCAATATTAGGTTAGGCTAAACCTCTACATGAGAATAAAATAGAATATAACATGGATGAATTTGAATACATAATTTATAATAATAAATAATATTAAAAAAATAAATGATAATTTTTTTTAGTTTTTTATTAATATAGTTAATGTTAAACATGTTAATCAAGATACTAACATTATTTTGTTAAAAATTAGTAAAACATATTTATCATTGGATCTATATTATATGATCATAACCAAACCCACAAATAAAATGAAATTATGAAATTATAAAGAAATATAAAATATCAATTCATGTACCTTATATAATCTAAAAATAATGAACTTTGGTGGAATAATGAGTACTAAAACTTCTACTATGAACCTAATCCAAAGCAATCAAGACAACTTGATCCAAATATTGAATGTAAATAATAACTAACTAATATACACATGGATAATAATTATAAATTATATTTAAAAAAGATATTTATTTTAATATGGTTCATAAATAGATAATTAATATGGCTGTTTTTTATACATCAGGTTCAATAACATTAGTGGATGATCAGAATTAAGGTAAGTGGTTCTTTTTCTAAACATTAATTTATTAAGAATCATTTATAATATATCACCATGATATATTAATTATGAGATGAATACTTCTTAATTAAGTTATTATTCCATATGAATTTAATTTATTGAGCATTAAGAGTAATATCATGTTCTCCATTAATATGGGATTTATTTTGAATCATACCAATGTTGTAAGTTTTTTTGACAATTCAACACCCATTATTGAGTTATAATTCATTTCCTTAAACTTCCCCCATAAAAATAGGTTTTTTCCAACCTAGTATTTTATATCATGAATCATTATATTCAGCTATTTGTAGAATGATGATTTCATCCAATTATTTCACCTTGATGAGTCTCTTCATGAAAGTTATATAATTTTAAGGAATAATTAACAACATATTTATTAATGGTTTCTCCTCCATGTTCCAATTTTTCATTTCATGATAATTTATTGATTTAAAATTTTAAACCTATATATGTGTTATCTCGGATGATGTCTATATTTTCCTTCATTTATTTTACAAATGAATTTTTAAATCATCATATTATGGGTGTTTAAAAAATACATGTTTCAAAATATTAAAAAAAATTCAATACTTTCAATGTAAAATGTTTTATCTACCACAACATCATTTATTGATAACATGTCTACATTTTAAGGGATTTATTATCGTTTTTTATTTTCAAAATTAATTTTTTTTTATTTTTTGCACTTCACCTTTGGAGAATAACTTTTTAAATCAACTACTATCATCATCATTTTATGATAATGTTGATTTTTTTCTAAAATATATTTTTAAGGATTTCATTTCTATTTAAAAATATATATTTTCCTTGTTTGACATTTCAATGATGAATCATATATTTCTATTCATGGGTTCTAAATTAGATTCATATTTACATTGTTTATAAAATCATAAAATATATTTTATTCAAATGGTCAAGGATATTTAATTTATCCAATTTAATTTTATTAACTCTATAAAAAATTTAATCTACATCTATGAAAACACCCTCTAATATTTTGTATTACATTATCTTAAAAATTTATCATCCTTCTTGACATTGATTTATTATGATCACCTTGTGTATTATAATGTAACCAATTTCATTTATGGTAGAATTATGAATAGGTAAAAAAATGCTTGATTTATTTATATGGAACCAATAATGTACGACATATGTAAGGTATTCTAATATTGTTCTTAGTATATTGGTTAAAAAATTAATCTCTAGATATAGCATGTTTATGATACCTTCTAAACATACCTTAGTAATGTTTTATGATTCAATGATGAAAAATGTTGGTAATGTATAATAGAGTGGTCCATGGTATCACTTCAATGTATTGGGTAATGAATTTACCTATATAGATTAAATGTTGTTAATAAATAGGATTAGTGCCTTGGTAATTATTTTTGACACCTTATTTAACAACCTCGGAAATATTAATTTACGATACCATATGGATGAAATTTTTTAATATGATTATGAATGTTTTATATTTATATTGTAGACACATTTTTTATTTATGATTCTTAAACTTATGATGAAATTATGCCTCATGTACTTTTATTTATGTTATTATGTTTATGTTATTATGTTATTCTCTAATTATCATTTATGATATGTTCTGATTTCTATGTTTTCCCCTTACTAAGCATATAGTATCCCCCGATTATTATGATTCTATTTTTCTAGGTCATGAATAAACGTAAAATGTGTCATGTTTCAATAAGTGTATCATGTGTAGTGGATTTATGGGATATATTGAAATATTATTAGTGAATATGATGTTTCATATATAGTAGGAGAAAATTATTATAGTTAAAAAAGGTATGGGTTTTGTTATTTTATGATTTATCATATTTCAATAAAAACCTAAACCATATAGGACATTTGAATTTATGTAATGAAATATTTTTGATAGGTCATTTAATTAAGATTCATACATATAAATGGGGAATAATGGTTTGTATCAAAGTATTTTTATATATATTTACCGATTATGATGTTAATTTAGTGTAATTTAAGGGTTAATAGGTTATGGTTGATCGTAATTTCAATGATATATATATTAATTTATGTTTATTAAGATATTATTAAATATTTTAGGGATTTAGATAAGGGAACGTTAGCAAAACACCAATGGATAATTATTTGGGATATGTCTTAGGGTTTAGTTTATATAGAATATAAGATCCCATGGTTTGGGTAATGATTATATCATATGGTTCTCTTAAAAATTACTTTTCTTTTTATATACTACCTAGTGGATATGAATATTGAACAGATGACCTGAGGGGTAATCATGCTAAAAAATACTAACCGAGTATTAACACAATCATCTCTTTATTGAAAAATGAGTGTCTCTAAGATTGAATAGTAGGATAGACATTCGTGAGGTATATTTTTTATTAACCCCATTTTCTTTATAAACTATAATGAAGGATTTATTATGTTAAGTAATTTTTAATAAGAATATGATAGAACCCAGACTAAAGAAATATATAATTTGATAATAGGTATTTAGGATGATCTAATGCTAATTTATTAATTTCGAAGTGTAATACATTTTTATGTTGAATTTATCAAGTAACTATATTCAAATAAATTCTTTTATGGTGTTCATAACTCATGTTATCTCATTTTTGACTTAGTAATAGAAATTTATAAAAGATAATGTTAACAATGGGTTCTATGGAAAATGAAAATATTGTCCCAATGAGAAACCTAAAATCATAATAACTGAACTAAGGAACCTTTTGATTATTCACAAATAACTGTCAAGGATAATGATTAATGTCATGAAATTTGTTGATCTCCAAAACAAGCCAAATAATAAAAGGATATAGTAACATTAAATATTGGGTGATGAAAATGATGAAGAATAGAATGTTCAATTTTCTTCATATCAAAAATTTTTGGAAGAAGATCCATGTAAAATGTAACAAATTATCTTCAAGAAAATTCAAGTCTATAAATGGAATGAATATAATGTTAAATAGTTAAGGGAAATTTATGTAAGCAATTAAAATAATAAATGGAAAACATTTTTTCCTTAGACAGACCAAATATATTAATATATAAACCTAATTTGAAAATATTTCATGAGCTAGGTATATATTTTATATTCCCCTAAATAATTATCTTAAAGAGTTATGTTTAAATTTGTAATTAAAAATATCATTTAATGGGGAGAGTATATCACCGATATAATTTAAATTATATTTTAAAACCTAACGTGTTCAATAGCATTCCCCACACGCATCATCAAACCAAAACAAACTAAAAATTTGTTATTTAAATATTATATTATTTTGTAAAGAGCTCAAATTCCATAGATTTTTTTTTATTTTTTGATAATATTATTTTTAACCAGGTTAATAAGTAACCCTTATGTGGCATGTAATCCTAGTGGCATAAAAACATCATATACACCATAGGTTGATTTTAGGACTGGGAGGCCTAGAGGAAAAAGTACAAGTATATGGCTCGAAGGCTTATTGATGTGAAAAAACTAGAATTACCCCTCCCCATAATTTTATTTATTAATATTTTCAAATCCGCCCCTCACATGGCTGATCAAGTAGAATTTCTCCCTGTATAGTAGCATGGTGATCGGTCATAATAGTGTAGTTATTGGTTCCCCTCTCTTCATTCCGAAATATTTCATCTATTCATTAGTATATATTACATACTCAAATTACTCTTCTATGTCATCCTCATCTATGGAATAACCTAACTATTTCAGGCCTTAGTGGCCCATGTAGTCCCTCAGATCTATTAGTGTCCTAAATGACCTAATCTTGAAAGTCATTAGTGGCCCAATGGCCTTATATCAGGAGGGATTATGGTATCCTAAAGTACCTATTTTCCGAAATTCAAAATCATATTCTCATATGACCAATTAATGTGAATAGTTTCATTTCAATAGTAACATCTATAGTAACATGGAAAAAACCTCTACATAGATTTTACCCCCGGACTTCATTGATGGTAAGTGAGATCATGTACCATTAGTCTATAGGTTCATTCGTACCACTAAATTATAGTTGTATATTTGGTGGGGTACAATATATCCAATAAAACTATAAAATAAATATATAAATAAAAATAATTATCACTACTAATAATATCAGATTTATTATTATTTATTTATTGTAACTGAATAACTAATGAGACTTGAAATTAATTAAAAGGAAAAATTTCTAAAAATGTTTTTTATGTTATTTTTTTATAAAATTAATATATTATGGGTAAAATATTTACATTATATGAATGATAAATAAAAGATATTTTTTTATATATGATTGTAAATAAGAATAGAAATAGTTAATAATTTAGAAAAAAAATTTGTAAAACATTTTTCATTATATTTTTTGTGTTTTTATTTAAAATATAATTTCTCATATTTTAGAATCTAAATTTGAAAAAATTATTAGTCTTTCTCAATTTTATAAGTTTAATATTATAAAAACATTAATTTTTTAATTTTTTTAAAATAGATTATTTTTAGGTGAATAGTTAAAATACAACTTTACCAAAACTGTATCATTAATGACGTAATATTTAAATAATTAGTAAAAAAATATGAAACCTTTTAATTTATTAATAATATTTTTAATGATTAAAAAATAATATTTTAAACACTAGATGTTCTAGAACTTATTTTTAACAATTTAAGAACAAAAGTAATATTCTCAAATAAATGACACAGTTTTTGGTCTTTTGGTTTAGTTGTGTATTAATTTGGTGAAAAAATAGATTGTTTTAAAACCAAATAAACTTTATATATTTTATTATTAACATATTTTTATCATTAATATATTAAATTATTACTAAATTCATACTATACATTTTTTTCTAAATAAATCACTTTTTCTAAAAACATGATTATTTGTGTTGCTAGTGAAATATTTTTAACTAAAATGTATTACAAATTGTAATTTTAGTGGTAAAATGTATTGAATTTTGGAATCATTGCTTCAAAACTATTTAATAATTTCGAACATATTTTTTTCAATAAATTTAAATTACATAGTTAAATATTATTTACCATTGTATAAATGAAAATGGAATAAGTAAAGATTCTAAGTGTATAAAATTAATAACATTTTTAAAACAAGTTTGCAAACAATTATTGGGTTATTATTAATTTTATGGCATTCCAAAATTAATTAATTTTTATTTCATAGTGTTATTAACATGTAAAACATGTGATCTTTTTATATTAATTTTAAATACTTACAAACAATTCATTATCACTATTAAAAAATGATGACTTTCACCACACCATCAAGACCACAATAATAATTTATCTTATTATTTAAACTATTGGTTTGTGTAATAACCTAGAATAATAATTCCATTTCTTCATCCTCTTATCATAAGAGTCATTTCTAATACATATTCATCCATGATTCTTCAAATGGAAATCCCATGTCCTAAATGTGAGTACATTTTCTCCCGAACATCATTTATTTTCAGGTGAACTTTTCAAAATATACATTTTTAGTCACTATATAATTACATTAGCATTTTTTAAAAAAAAATTCATACAGAATGAAAACAACTATTGACAACAATTCCACTTCTCCATTAGGAAAAATTAAAGTGGAAATCATGTATTATGTGGACTACCACCTCCACGAAGCAACAACATCATTTTTTCACCACCATGTATCATCATTGGTTATAAGGAAGAAACTAAAGAAATAATGTAACATGCATAAAATAATTACTATTATTAGGAGACATATAATAATTCTCTTTCTTTCCCTCTAATTTGTTAATAAATGAAAATTTTAACCATGCATTTTGTAGAATATTAACTCAATGATGTAACATAATTAATTTTTAATATATTTTCTTTATTATATGATAAAATCACCAAAAAAACATGATTAAAAACCTAGGAAAAAATAAATAATATCTTTATGAATGTGGAATAATTATATTAAAACTAAATAACTTTATAACTATATATTAATTTTAGTATATTAATTTTTTGGTCAGTCTAACTACCAATATGAGTAATTCTTTATAATAATATCATGGATTTCTATGAAAACATAATTAATGATAATATATTATCTAAATAATTAAATAATAACATTTTTCATTCAATATAACATTAATATTAATCTTTTTGCACAATATCTTCAGCTTAGTTTTTTAGGACTCGACAAGTGAATCCAAGAAACCCATGTTCAAAAATGTGTGGAGACATAATTTAGAGTTACTGAAGCAGTTACTATCATAGCTAATGTATCAGACACTTTTCGGTATTCTAGATGTCATAACTATTCATCTTTTTGGGCTTTGGGGACACTTGTTTGGGCCTTGGGTTCTTTAAGGCCTTCAGTCCACCCAAGGCCATCAGGACAATAAGCGCTTCGGGCCACCTCAAGGCCTACAAGAAACCTGAAATTTGTACTTAATGACCAAAAAAAAATTACAAGGAACAGATTCCTAATGGGGGTTAGAGATGGCCCATTAACAAAAGCCGAAGCTAAGGGGATTTTCAGAAAGAGAGGGTATGGAATTAATATTGGGACTAGTATATTCTTTCATGGGAACCTAGTTGAACAGCCATACGAAAGGTGGAGAGCTGATATCACGATGAAGTATCAAGGAGCAGGAGTTCCATGTGTAGTCTCTATAATTCCTAAGGCCTATAGGTTATGTAATCTCTAAGCCTATGAGCCATGTAAGGGTTCCCCCTCATCCCTTGAAAGGTGTGTTAACAAAATAATAAATATAAAATATGGCCTTTGGGATATTCTGGTAATCATTTTAATTAATATAACAATGTTTATTCACTAAAAATCACAAAAACATGCTAATTATCAATTTTATATTTATTTATCATAACCAAAACACTCATATAATGAAATTATACAACTATACATAATTATAAAACATTAACTTATATAATTTTTATAATCTAGTAATGATGAACTTTGAATAAATAATTACAGAAAAACCACTATTGTAAAACTAATTAAAAACAATCAAGATCATTCACACCTAATATCGAAAATACATTAAAAAAATTATACACAGAGAGAAAGATTATAAATGATGTTTACAAAAGGATATAGATATGAACAATGTTATGAATTAGTATATTATGATTATTATGTTTTTTATACAATATGTTCATGTGCTCGAGTGATATTTGATAATTAAGGTAAGGGGAATTTTTTCTTGAATTTAATTTCATAATACATATTTTTAATTGTAAATTGTGATATATTTATAATAATTTAATTAATTACTAATGAATTTATTTTTATATATTTATATAGTTTATGTTTTTTAGACTTATATCATTTTTTTACTTTATATTACCGTTATCTTGAATGATTCTAAAGCTATAAGGTGTTTTTTACTCAACTCCATTTATTTTGTTGTAATAATTTTTCTTGAAAACCGTCCTTCCTTGTTAGTTTTTACCTTTATTGAATTTTATTTCATTACGTTTACCTTATTAAATAGTGATAATTAATTTTTAATCCATCTATTTTACCTTTATGAATATCTTCCCAAAAAATTATATCATTGTTAATAATAATTCCCAACATTTTTAGGGATGGTTTTCCTTCTTTTTCAATATTTTCATGTTCTGATAATGTTATACCTTATAATTGGAATCTAATTTTTGTGTTATCTCACATGACCTCAATATTTCCCATCCCCACTTTTAGAAAAGAATTTTACCCTTATTATGATGTTGTTTTTTAACGTATATATTTAAAAATATTATAATTGGTTTCCATCGTTCTGAAACAATGTGTTATACCATTTTTTCAATATTTATTTGATAAAATGTATGTCCTTTCATGGAAAATTGCATAATTTTATATTTAAAAATTAAATATTTTCTATAGTATCCACTTGACCTTTTTGAAATTAATTTTTTATGTGACCCGTAATTTCATTTTTTTCTAGAAAATGGAATTCGCTTGTGTGGCCTTTTCGAACCCTCCACATAAGGAAACCCCCCTCCCCACAAAGAGGTCACTCCGGAGAGAGCCCCAGCCAGGAAGGAGCCCTTTCCAGCCGAGATGGAAGAGCGTCCAGGAAGGTGACAACCCGGGCAGCGATGGTTCGTCAAGCAATCCGTCAGCACGGGTGGGTTGCACCTCATTTTGCACACCCATTCAGAAACCGGGTGACCCGTAAAGGCGAGTGGATCCCGGGGGAGAGGTTCACCCTGAAAGCAGACTCCTAGGATTCGAACCCTGTACCTCCCAATAAACGGCGTTGTTGTACCCCTCTCCTTCACCACTACACCACCGCCGAAGCGGCAAACGTGTTGTTGGGTAACGAGTTATTGAGCTTGCCTACCCGCCTGCGCGCCGCACGTCCCCAGCTAGGCCCAAGGTGGCCAATCCTTGGGCTTGGGCCAATTCCACACGGGGTCGAGGGGACAAGAGGATCGCTGGAATATATTGCGCGTTGTATTTGTGAGGACTCGAACTCGGAACCTCGATGACAAGACACCACTACCTTGAACCAACTCACCCAAAACGTGTTGTTGGGTAACGAGGTATTGAGCTGTCCTGCCCACCTGCGCACCGCACATACCCAGCTAGGCCCAAGGTGCCCAATCCTTGGGCTTCATCCAGTTCCACATGGGGTCGAGGGGACGAGAGGATCACTGGAATATAGTGCATGTTGCCTTTGCGAGGACTCGAACCCGGAACCTCGACGACAGGACACCACCGTCTTGAACCAACTCACCCATCCCCTGCGGGTGAGACCCATAATTTCATCTTGTTTTGATACTTATACAAATGTTTTCATATATTTTTTATATTTTTAATATATGTGAACACATCATTCCAAAATCAATGTATTTTATACGAAACACCCCTTCTATGTAGTAAATGGTTCTCATTAAAAATATTATTCTTTGTGTTTTATAAAAATAATTCAATATATGTTTTCAAATGGCCTATTATATTTCTTATTTCAATGTACATTTTCTTAATAATACTAAAATCTATTTTTCATCTCTTTTAACACCCCCAATTCATTCATATTATATTAGCTTCTTAAAACATACACCTTCTTTCCCTT
Source organism: Viscum album (assembly GCA_963277665.1). Lineage (NCBI taxonomy): Eukaryota > Viridiplantae > Streptophyta > Magnoliopsida > Santalales > Viscaceae > Viscum > Viscum album. Next base: position 937,304,323 of record OY728133.1, on the reverse strand, counting down.
ATAGGATTATTCCAATTGTTTGTATTATTTTATAACCCATTTTTTCTTGGGTTAACTGCATTTTTATATAATTATGAATGATTTATTTATAGGGTTCACATTATGATATACATATGAAGGGTTTACATTGACAGTACTCCATCACATTGGGTATAAAATTAATCGCTCGAGATGACATGAATATGATACCTTGGAAGCATTCCATGGTAATTTTTTGATGTCTTAGTGAATCACATTGGTAATATATAAAAGGGTTATTCATAATAATCCCCTAACACATTAGGTAACTAATTAATATGTAGATATGAAATTTTTATGATTCCTTGTAATCATTTTATGATAACGTTTTATGATACCTTGGGGAACAACTATGGTAATGTGATTATATGAAACCTTAGTGAGGAAATTTTTAGTTATTCTTATGAAAGGTTCATGCTTATGTTATATCCACATTTCCAACTTTTGAGTTAAGATAATATATTCAGGTTTTTCCTAATATAATTATATATTCATGTCCTTAATTTAATGTTCTAACGTTATGACCCAAGTCTTTCCCATGATATTTCCGGATTTCATTGTTTATCCTTTATCGAACATCTAATCACACCCCTTATTATTGTTAAATTTACATAGTTTAAAGAGAAATCTAATTAATATTATGTGTTAATAATAGTTTCATGTGTTGATAATTTGTGGTAGTAATTGAAATCAGGATATGGATTAAAAATATTCTTTCATATTAGAGAAAATGATCAATAATAGAAAAAAACATTATTTATATTAGTCTATGTTTTTCCAAAATTCAATAAAAATAAAAAAACTAAAAGGTATTAAAACTTAATGGAATGTTATATTTAATTTTTACAATGTAATTTTATTCTAATAACATCTATAATTTTCCATAAACACTACCTTTGTGGTATTCTTTTATAAATATGTGTGTACCTTATAAAAAATGGGACACTATAACATTTTTTAGAAGAAGAAATGAGATATGAACAAGAAGACCAAATCACGCCCCAAATTTTTTTTTTAAAAAAAGGGTGTGTATAGGTTTATAAAAGAGGTAAAATATTTCTGAACCAAAATTAAATACAATGAAAATAGACCAAAAATCCTTCAAAACATATTCCATGGATATTCATGAAATCAACATTATATTTCAAAAGGAAGATATGGCATACCTTATCCGCACTGTTAGAATCCACTCCATTGGGAATAAAAATTTATCATAAGAATTAATCATCAATCCTTAAATAATTACATGAGAAGAAAGTGGATCCTCCAAATCATTAGTTGAAAGTAATTTCATTTTAATTATGCACTCTAATTCATGGATATTTTCACTTTAGATTGAAAACATTTCTGTGGGAAAATCCATAAATTTAGCCTTCCAAAAGAAAATATATGAAATATAATTATGTCAATTTCTAGAATAAATCCCTCCTTTATCATCCCAATACCGCAATAATTAGGCTCCATATATCCCATAGTTTTATGGTTTACTTCATAACATCATCACATATTCTTTTATTGGGAGTCAGATCTAAATCAAACATATAAACAACTTATTAAAAAATCTTGTTTTCAAAGTAAAAAAATTACTCTTGAATAAAATAAAGGTGCTTTAGTTGAAACTAAAACAATATAACATTACCTTTATAGTTTATAGAAAATCACATATAGACTACTAGAACAAAAATTCACCAATAATTATAGAAAAATTCATTATAAGATATAATGCTCAAAATAAATCCATAGTAATTAATAACATAATTAAACATTACATAATCATCCAAGACACATCATAATGTCGATAATTCATATTAATAAAGTGTATTTTAAGACCATATGTAAATCAACCATGTCAAGTCTTGATAAATGTTTTTATATTTTTATGACTCCTCCTATAAAATATAATCCCCGATGAAAATTAAAAAATGTATATAATGACATACGCTATTAACAATATAAACAATCAGTAATCCAGATAGATGTTACTCTAGCTACAATATCAAGTCATTAAGAATAAGAAATATAAAAATCCCATAATGTTCCATCCCCCAAAAAATCAGCATCATACATTAATAGCAATTCACAATTACTCATATACATTATCAATTCATGTTGATCGGAACTATAACCCCATGAAATTACATTCTAAAAAATCATTTCTAGTATATGAATAGGAAATATATTAAACATAATAGTATTACATCAATAAATCCATGTATACTAAATCAAAAAATTAATGTATTATTATTATTATTCATAATGATTTTATCATTAAGGAAAAACAAGACCACAGTGAAAATAAATGCAGAGATTCAATGACACAAACAATGATAAATAAATCCAAAATCATGAGATTTCAAATGAATGAAAAAATCATGGTCCAAATTAAAATTAAATCAATGGAATAAATCTTTAAATAAAAGAATTATGATGGAAATCAATGAAATTGAATTTCCCTAGAATTATAATAATGGTTTTTTAATTCAACCTCCGTATTAATTACCCTTCCTTCTATGATTTAATAATACACATCCAAAAATAGTTCCCCATAATATTATTTTTCGAACAAAATTTTATCTTGTTCGTCGAGAAAAACATTTGGCTCCTTCCATGGGTCATTAAAACCCTAAAATCCAATCCTCATAGTGGTATTTACATCCTCGTCATCTACCAAAAAAAGTATTAAAAATGATTATAACTCATCCATGGTATAATATTTTATAAAATTAGAAAATTTGAAGGGGATGAACTTACTAAAATAATATATATTTCCATACATGATATTGAAATGTATATATATATTTCCATAAAACATATTTATGTGGATCTGCTAACAATAGTATTTCTGAGTTTGGAATATTCTAACTTCATCCATGTATTTTTCAGATGTGTATTTATGGAACCCTATGATTCAATAATTGGTTTCTTGCCTTTTTATTCATCATAATTTAAAAATATTTCTTAATAATATTTTATCTTATCTTTAAATGAATCAACTTATTTATAAATAGGTTTACTTGAATCATAATCTATCTCAAAATAATTACCAAAGTTCTTATCGTAGTAATTTTCAGTCTAAAAAATAAGAGTGCTAATAGGATGATAAATATCCTTGTGCTCAAAAGTTATAGAGTGGTCAACAAAATCATTAATCATCCCCATAAGAAAGAATATTTCCTTGGTTAAATTAGTAGTACTACCTGTTTTGAAGTAGGAATTGTGATTATAACAGCCACATTATTAAGATGGATAACTAAACAAGTAACATGAAAAATCAAATTTTATAATATTTTAACACTCAATATCTTGTTAGAATCTAGTTTTACTATTTGGAATCTAGATTAAACATTGAATAAATTTTAAACATAGAATTCAACACATATTTTGACCACTGATGGTTTGGAATTTTTTGAATTTTCCATTCATAATTTACCCATCTTCCTCATGAGGATCCAAATAGATTTCTTGTTGATGGTGTAAAATATGTGAATCACGAGACCCCATAAACAAAGAAAATCATGGGTTAAATGAGATTTGGAACCATAATAAAAATATGAGGACCATTTCTTCACATCCATATAGAATTAAAAATCAAACGAAGTACCCTTAACCTAGAATCTATAATTTTTATTCTCTGGATTTTTTTGAATTAACATATTATAAGAATCGAGTTTCCCCATGTCAAAATTATAAAATCCAATAGAATAAAAATAATGTATGTGAAAAACTAATATGAGGATATGCACTTGAAACGTATTGATTAGGGGGATGTAGAAGTCTGCAGAGAGGCTCTCGATATCCTTCCTAAAAATTAGAGTTTTTTTTTCTTATATTAGTGAAAAACAACGGAAGAATCAAATCTCATCAATCACAACATTAGACAAATATTGATTCATGCTAGGATTAATAAATCATCCATGGTCACCTTTCAATAAATATTATTTGGAATCTTGAGCAACTTGATCCATCCAGGGGAATCGTACTATTCACACCATAACCTTACTTGAATTAATATCCATAAAATTTTCTCTAAATTTTAAATTCATTTATTGTCCCTATAATAAAGTTGATCCCAATGTAATATCTTCATTTCAATCAGAATCATACATTACCAACATAAATAACTTATCAGTTATAAATCATTGATAAATGGGTAAAAATAAACATATATATTCTTTTTGGGTTATTTTTTTTCTTGATATAAGAAAAAAAAATGTACTTTACAATCATACATAACCATAGTGGAATTCAATAATTTACCAAAATAACTGAGTGTATTCTATAGGTGCTACTTTGTAAACTAAAAGGATCCCATTTATGTTTATATATAATAATACAAGGGTTTTATAGTTATTTTATGAATTTTGGGAACTCAGGATAAATTTTCATTAATAATGAATAGTCTATTAGGTGAAATGTTCTTCATCTTGAATTAATTTATCAATGTGACCATTAATTTCCTTATTATATCCTCACATCGACATAGTCATCTAAACCATGGAATTTATGAAAGGTATAAAACTACAATCAAAGTACATGATCAATTATTTTTTCTATTTGTACCATAGAAAATGAATTTATAAACGATCCATTATCCTTATGAAATAATATATATATATATATATTTATGAATGCATGTAATTATCAAAGGGTAATACCCATTGAAAACAACATCAATTGAGAAATATATGATCACTATAGAGGTTATATATCTTATGATAAAATATAATTCAATAGAGAATGTATTTTTATTATATTTGTGTCACCACATCTATTTATCACATTCTATTTTTTAAATGTAGTGTGGCTAAAAATTTTGTATATTTAGAACAACCAACAATGAAAACTATTTAACAAAAAATGTTTATAGCCTCAGTCATTTATAGCTGATGTCTTAAATAAATTTTTTACATATTTATATAATTAATAATATAAAAACAATTATTAAATATAATTTTCCATTGGTTAAAATAATAACCATTTTAAATTATATGTTTCATTCTTTATCCAAAACTTAATCGATTTATAAAACATTTAAATATTTTCTAGTATTAAAAATAATTTTTTTTTACATCACATTATATCAACCTTATTCCACAAACTATACCCTATCTTATCTATGTTTAACCACCTAGTCTTCAAAATCCATCAGGTCACTCAACAATCATAGTATCCACCACCATAAATAGTCATTTCCTATGTTTACCACCACTATTAACACCCTCTCCCCATCTTCTATCACTAAAATTTTCTTTCTTCCACACATTTGAAGTTTATTTTATACCATTTTTTGTTAATCTATATTGATGAGGATTATTTTATCAATATAATGAGATATATATTTTATTGTGTCATTTATTATATGATTTTCTTATTATCTCATTGTGATATATTCTATAATTTCATTAATTTTATATTATATTATTGTTTTAGAAAATCTAATTATGAATGAAATAAATAGTGTTTATTATTCTATTACTTCTATTATTTAATGAGTATATCATGTGTGATTTTTTTATTTAAGATTCATTCTTTTTTATAAAGATATATCATAGGAATTTTTATCCTATTTCAATTTTACTAAATTTTATTTTTCATAATGTATAACTTATTATTTAACTCTATTTCATGTTTATAAACTTTTTTATAATTTATTTACATTTTGTAACCTATTTCATGTATTTTTTCTTTGTTTTATTTACTATTAGAACTATGTTTTTTGGATTTTTAGTGAAAAGGTGATGACTTTTCGGGGGATATCCTCCAATTACTCAGTACAATATTTATTGTTTCACATATAACGCCACTAGACTGTATAATTAAAAAATATATGATATTCTAAAAAAATTAGAATCCATCATTATTTAAATATTATTTATTTAATTGAATAATATTATTTATTATTTTCAATCTACTACTTGGATTCCACAGCTTTGTTGTCATTTATAAGAAGATAATTTAAATAATTAAAAACTAAACATTTTCTCTCTAATATAATGATATTCACTAAAACGTTTGGAAAGTATTTGGTATATATTTATCATATTACATTGAAATAATAATGAAATATTGTCATTTATTCGAGATCAAACTCTCTTATATCAAATATAGGTGATGTTATTTTGAGACAATTTAATTTCTAATATTAATATTTTCTTTAAAAGTTATGATTATATAAGTCTAAATTAATATTATTATTTTTATTGAAATTGCATATAAATCAAAAATGATGAAAATAAAAAGGTGATTTTTAAATTATTCCAAATTAATATTTTGGTTTATGATGTTTTTTAATTTATTTCATTTGTAAAATATTATCTATTTTATTTTTACTTTTTTTATAAAGGTAAATTTGAATTTGATATTTGTAATACAATAACATATATTTAATAATTTAAATATATTACTAGTGATAATGAATCATAATTTCACTAATATTTGATTAAGATGTGATGAATATAAGAGAAGGGTGATTCATTTCTATAATTTTCCAAAATAAATGATTAAAACAATAACTTGTTTTTATATCAATGCTTTAAATTTTTAAAAATGAAAAAGTTAAAAATTCATGATTTAAAATATCATTTAATTTTCAATGGTTTTAATCAATGTTTTTTTCCACTGAGTTTTCATGGTTAAATTTTGATGAATTAATGATCTAATGATGATTTATATTTTCAAATAGATATTTCTGATCTAATTGTATAAATTATTTGAAAAATATAAATATAGTAAATTGTGGAAATTCCAATTATTCAGTGAGGCTTAAAATCATTCCACCCTGTGCATAAAACATTCATAGTTTTGTAAACTATGATAAGTTAGGGTAACATTAATGTTATTAAGGTATAAAATGATAATGGTTTTATATAATTTTTATAGCTATTGAATGACAAAATTTTAAAATATAATTATCTTATATACTAATAATATTATGTGAAAAATTAGTATGTTTGATGGGATTGGAGAACAATAAGATAAATTTATACCTTCATGATTGTGTGTTATGTTGTAAAAAATATGCTAGTCATTTATATTTCTTCAAATTTCAAATATCATGGAATATGTTGAATGAATGATCCGAAATAGATTAATTTATTATGAAATGTTATAAAACTATTAATAAAAAATTAGAATATTCGTATAATTCATAATATGAAATGCTTATTAAAAAATTAAAATAATTAATAAATATTAAGATAAAAAGAATATGAATGAATAACTTCTAAAATATTTTTTATCTAGTTTATTGTCCACAATATAAGAAAATTATTAATAAATGTCACAAATATAGAAATAATATTATAAATATTATACTTGGGTTGCACATATATTGAATGGATCAATACATAATAATTAATATAAAACATATTTAATAGATTTTCGTTAAATTCAAAACATATATTATATCCTTTTTAAGAATTAGAAATATATAATTCATTGTTTGATGATTTTAGGACCAAGCTGCTGAAAATTTTATTGATAATTACTATTCACTATTTATTTTTTTGGAAAACATATGGGAAAAATGTATTAGAATATATGATTATTATAAAAAAGAATACATTCGATAATGTGTAATGTCTTTTTTCAATATAAATAACATCCTAGTATATGGAAATTTTTATTGATAGAGTTTACAATTCATTATGTTTTTCATATTTATATTGAAAGGCCTTTATTATGTTTACTACAGCATGGTATGAAAATATTATGGATGAATTTTCAAATTTTATTATCTATTGATATATTTTATTTACTATTTGACTATGTATTAAATGGATGAAATTAATTTGATACTACATCAATTCCTTTTTTTCAATTGATCAAAATCATAAGAAGCTAAAAACATTAATGTCAAATTTAGACATATTAAATGATCTTGTAATGATAGAAATATATATAATAAATTATAATTTTCTATTGAGCATACATATTGGATGTATCATTAGTTCAAATATAATATTGATGTTATGAATGTTTAGAACATTATCTATGAAAAATTGAATTGAAAATTAGTAGATATTAAAGGTATAATGGAGGATGGTTTGAATATATGATTCAATTTACTATCAATAGGAATATGTTTATTTTCAGATCCTATTCCCAAATTAACATTTACATACATACCAATTTAATATCAAAAATTATAAAATAGTGTGAAAATAATTTTTTTCTAAACCTCTATGTTGTGATAGTTCCTCGGTTTACTCTCCAAATTCAAAACATTTTATATCAGTAAATGATTTTTTGTTAATAGGAATGAAATATCACTATTTTCAAGCAACGATGTAGTAAATACGACTAGTTTAGTTATTTGTAACAATACCCATTATTGTTTTATTTACTACCATCAAGGTGTAATGTTTTTTCAGTTCCATTTATAATAAGTTGATAGATTATAATTCATTGAAAATTTTAGAAAGAGATGCAGTCTATAGACATTTTCAACTGGAAATACACATTCCATCAAATTTTTAATATCTTGATTCATTTTATAGAACATTTGGTCAGATAAATAACAATTTCAATCTCATCTAAATATGATATATATATCCTTTTGAATTATATATAAATATATTAAAGTGGTGTGTCCATAATTTACATTGACCAAAACAATCCTTTGAATAGAAGTATATTTTTGAGGAGTTTGTGTACTTTTGTTATGAATAATTGTCTCTAGTGGAACACATACGTTTTCTGAAATATCATAATGAATGCATCTGTTTTGGGGAAGGAATATTCATTTAATATATAGAAAATAATTTATTTGTAAAAAAAATAAAGTACATGCATTTATACATTTTAAATAGAATATAATAAATATGAACGTATATAAAATCACATGTTAATGTGTTCAAATAATATTATTCGAAAATGAAATTTATATGTTTATTGAATAAATAGAATTTATTATTTCTATTGTTTAAAGATATTTTTAATGGATGATAAAATTATTTTGAAATAATGGGATGTCTAGCAGTTGATCCATGTTTAAATGAGATTACTTGTATTGGGTATGAATATAATATGTATATGCATTATTCCAAATATTAGAACAAAAAAAGAGAAATTTAAAATTTTGAAAACCTTCCAAACCCCATTGTATTATGTGGGGGTGAAGTCCTACTATCCTTAGGTGACATAACATTAGTGGATGATTTTCCCTATGCAAATCATAAAACCTATCAATATGAAACAAAAACATATCTACAATCATTAAAATCCATGACTCTGAACAATAAAAATCAAAAGTAATGAAAAAAATAACCATTTCATAGTAATAAAAAAATGGTAATAAATCAACCAAAATTGACTGATATATATCATATCCCAATGAAACCATTGTGGCATCATCCCAAGAATAACATGAACTAACTCCAAGCTCCAACTCAACAATCCTATTCTATGATATCAGGATGCATCAAAAGAGATATATGATTCATTTAACTTACTTTTTTATGGAAATATAAATATTTGAATGCATTAGTGATCATAATTAAGGGTGATTATATAACTCAATTGTAAATACCTAGAGACATACAAACAAACACCTCTGTAATAAGAACTTGTTACAACATCTTATATAAAATAGTTCAAAAGCATATAATGTCTTTGAAAAATCCATAAATAAAATACAAGAGATTAAAAATAAGTAACAATAATATTATTTATTGTCACATGGAGTCAATATTTTAGGTTCACTCACAGTCACACACATACAATCAATCTTGTTGTCTCACAATTTCAGTGGTACATCACAATCGTTACCCATCCCACCCTGACGGTGGTACTTCATGACAATTCATCATACCCAATAATACACAATAACCAAATTATTCCACGGTCCATACAAATTCATTCCAAATAAATCAAGTAATTTATTTTGAACCATTTCATCAAACACATTCCTTTTATTAACGTCTAAACATAATTTTAAATCCAATTTTAAAATTATACAACAATGTGGGTTGCAGTTTATAATAAATTTTCATGTTCAAAAAGAACTAAAATGAATTCCTTGAATAAATAACATATTTATTTAATAACATTATAAGAAAATGTATTTAAAAAACTAATCCTTTGAGTTATAGAATAATTATAGATGATATAGAATCCACATATCTCTTAACATATATTGAAATTTGATAAAAGAACAATAATAACTCTATATCTGCCCTTATAATCACTTCCCTTTAACATATCCCACATGATTTCAACATGTTACACATCATTGAATGTATCTATATTTTTAATATATTACTTATTTGGATTCAAGATAGAGAAAAGGAATATATCTTGAGAGAACAAGAAAACAAGAGGATATAGCATTGATTTCAAAGATCAAACCCATTTTAATTCATTAGAAGATTCTTCCAAATAAAAATCATCACCAATGATTCCTAGAGGGGATGTGTAGTTCAATATAATAGTAAAAGAGAAGAAAAATAGATTTTTGGGGTCTCAATCAAGGTTAAATATTAATTGTTTTATCATTCAATGCATTTTTAATGTTTAGGTCAAATGGTTTACCAATCCATGCACCAGCCATGAAGATGCTAGTAGACATAACCTCATGAGTTTCAGAGTTATACTTCTTGGTTTTGAAAGTTATACACAAATTATTTGGTGTTATAATCTCATGCCCACCCCCACACATGGTTTTCTCACATGTTCTGAAAAACATTGTGTTGACTGTTCTTCTTTCAGTAATTTCACTTCAACAGTTTTTCATAGCATGAGCTTGGTTTATACAAACTATTCACCACCCATATTCCTTCCTAAAACATCATTCATTTTTTCCCAATGATATATTATGGTTTAACCTAACCATTATTAAATCTCTAACTACATTAAAGACATTAAAAACACTCCAGAAATGTAAAGTAACTCCTAAAACTCAACAAAATTATTATATAACCTCAAAATATATAACAAAAGTGTAATGTACTAGAAACCAAAGGGTTTACATTATACCTACCCTTAATTGTTAAGAAAATATAATTTGAGAGATTTACATTTATTTGGAAGATCTTAGGCCATTATTCTGGCATCTCATTATCACATTCCCAAGTCTCTCCATGAATCATGTCATACAATCACAATACTCATACTAAAAATATTATTTTCTCATTTAATATATTCTCTTTTATATAAATTTTTTTACCTGTATATGATTCAATAGGTATTATGGATTAAGATAAACATTTTACCATCTAATATTATGGTCAAAATCAGGATGGTACTTCTTTAATTTATATTCATGATGCTTTTTGTAAACATAAATGAATCTTTTTGGTAATGATATCTAATAAGAAACATCACCAACTTGTTAATGTATCTCAAAATGGACAATGTATTGAAAAATAAATTTTACTATCTTACAAAAAATTTATTTACTTATGAATAGAGAGTTTGTTGAGAAAATATTATCACCTTAAATAATCAATATGGCTAGAGAAGATGTTCTATGAAAGAATTTTGAGGACTCTATGTTATCTCTATAATTTTCCTGATCATCTGAATATTCGACGTCATCTTTTATTCAAGGATATGTCCAATAGTTTTGTTATCACCCATTTCAACCCAATAAATAGTTGAAAGAATAGGATAACCTTAAAAGACTCATAAAGAGCCAGGTTTAGTGAGGTTTGATAACAATTATTGTTTGATAACTCTAATAATGAAATATGATCCTCCTATGAGCCTCTAAATTTTATTTCAAAAACTCTAAACCTGTTATCCATATATTGGACTATCCACTCATACTAGAAATAATTTTTGGGACGATAAGATGTCTTCATAGTAAAGTAGATTATGAGTTCAAGCTATAAGGACTTCTAAAAACGATATATAAATAGGGTACCCATTAAAATTAAATTGAAAATGGAATTATTTACATCTTTAAAACCTCCCAAATATAAATTTTTTATAATCCTTACACAAAATTGGATTCATTAATTTAGCTGAAATTAGATAAATTATTGAGTTGATACAAAAGCACCCATATGGAATTGTGTTTTTTGAAACATTCTTGATATCCCTTTGAAAAAATCTGTAGCTATCTTCTCCAATTTCCTCATGGGTGTCACTAATTATTTTAACCTACAATCTAATTGTTGCTACTAAAAATTGACAATAAAATTTTTGAGGAATCTCGATAGAAACTATGTAATATTTTATTTCATGATATCCCTCCAAAATTAGGATCTTATTTACTTATATATTTTCTAAAATATAGGATAAATATAACTAATTAATCAGTTTTAGGAATCAAAATATTGATCCTAACAAGTTAAAGGAACAATAATATGATCTATATAACTCAAAATAAATCTCTCATCTACAGTCCATCCCTCAATGGGCCATTGAGTTTGGTCTTCATGGTAAGCTTTTGGGATATGATGTATGAGCATAAATAACTAAGTCAATCAAATCAGAATCCAATAAAACTGAGAAAACTACAAAATCAATATGCTTAGTATAATCCTAGTGATTATCGATGATAAACATCATTTCTTTCCATTGATATGAATCCTATTTATTGGATTGAGTATATATATTCTTGCTAAATTCATCAACCTTTGAATTTCCATTATAGGGTGTATACATCAAGTCAATGAAAATCATATAATTGTATTCCACCCATCTTCATTTTCATAGATTGAAATCTCTTTCTTAGAGATTGTGTTTTAATCATTCATAGTATGTGAACACCATGATTTTCCCACCAAAAATATAATGATTCCATGTATTGAAGTCATAGACTATAATATCTAATTCTAATTCATCATTAGGTAATTCTCACATGTACCCATAACTGTCTAGATCCATAAGCTACAACTTGTTCTCCCTATAGGATAACATCTCCCATCCTTATTCTATGTAACCCCAATAGACCACAAATCTTTATCCTAACATTGTAAATGGTTATATGGGTCAAAAATATATCTAAATATTATGTTCTTAAATGGATTTATATAAATCATTGTTCTATTTAAAGGGGAAATCATTCCTTATCATTTTTCATTTATGAGACCAGTTATCAAAAATAATGGAAAAATCATTATAAATATCCTACTAATCCAAGGAATCTATATATCTCAAAGGAATTATTTAGTAGCTTCCAAGAGAGAATATCTTATACATTTCAGGATCTATATATGGTCATCTATTATAAAGAATTTTTAAAATTAAATGATGCTCTTATAGAAAGAATTATCAAATTGATATCCTAGAAAAAGTCTATGTTCTTGAAAGAAACCCAATATTATGGCCAGGTGTTGTTCATGACATTCCTATTACCTATAATACACAAGAATACCATCAAAGAATATGACCAAAATAAAATTAAGATACTTTTAAATTGTTCAATTCATCAACTCTAAAATATGGATAGTTAATTAATAAGAACAAAGATGATAACTATATATTCATAAAGGTCATACAAAATTCAAAAATTTATATATGGAATCTCATTAATCCTACCTTAAAGTTGATGGAAACCATATTATAAATGAATATTAGAGAACTTTTTAGAGTAAAAAATTTTATCAAAATTGTCATTAATTTAGGATAAGGATTCTACTTGTTCATTGTAAATTTTTTATCTTATGATAATAAAATCAAAGCGTATGAGTTATATCCATGTTCATTATAAAAAGAACTAGTGCTACCCGTAGAGGTATACCAATAAAAATGAACCATTTTATTTTAATCCCTTCCAACTAAACCCTTAGATGTATAAATTATTTTATATTTATCCGATAATATAGTGGTGAAATAAGGATAATCCCTATTTGTGGTTAATTGTAAATTTTACTTCAGCTTTGGGTGTAAACACCTAGAAATTATAAATAAATTCATCAAAATATTAGTTAAAGATGGTTGTAAAATACCTATGTTTGATTTCATAAAAATATTACATATTAACATCTACTAATTGGTGGTAGATATTCATGAATACCAGTAGTGATGGTCTTTCTCTACTCTCCCTCACATCTAAATATTTCCTAAACAAATGTGAAACACCATCTCAAGATGTGAAACTATCTTATTAAGCATAACAGTTGATGTTTTCCTTAAAGGATGTCAACCAATCTATTCCCAAAATATGATCATACATACCTATCTTATTATTAGATATCATCCACAAAAAACATCCTCAATAATGGTATTAGAACATGTAGAACAATGAAAGGCTCGACACTCCCATTATCCTAGAGGTGTTTTATGTTTCAAGACATTAGGTATCATTTCCACATATAATCACATATGATCATACACATGAGAATAAATAATAGTGTGGGATTAAATCATAAAAAAATAATTCTCACATGAGAGTATATATTTATTATATATAACATCTAACAATCAAAGGACCATATTGATACATCATAATAATCTACTCAGATTATACAGTTTCTTACTCTCTCCACCTTGAACCATAATTCTATATTGTGATTGAAATTTTTGAGGAGCCAAGGTGTTCTAGGAATTACCATGTAATTCTATATTCCAAGGATGTAAATTTTTCTACAGAGTTAATCTTGTGGAAATACATGTTTTTGGTCAAAGATGAGATGTGTTCTCAGTTGCTAACATAGTTGAACTACAACAATAATGCTAGAGATATCCCGTATAAATATAGGTGAGACGTAATATTCATGGTGTCATAAATCTCACGTCTTATTATCAATTTATATACATTTTAATCATCGATACAAATTTTTGGGTCATGGAAGAATGTTAATGTTTCTCAACCCATAATTCTACAATTCTCCATCCCCTTATAAGTAGTTCTCCTTCTTTCTCTTGTTCCCATCAATAGAGTACCCACAACATCCCATAGTGAAAAATGCACTCACTAAATTTAATTCCAAATATTTATTCTTATTACACATTTTATTTATTTATTGTTACTCCCTGAAAAACTAAAGTAATAACCATTTATTTGATATCATCTATGACATGTGATAGAAAGCGTGTAAGGTAAGGTTATATCCAGATACATTATAATATGATTACTATTTAAAATAGATTCCACGAATGCAGAACCATGATAGAGTGTGTTACATGCCAGTGAAACAGTTCTCTGTAGCTTTTGTTACATGTAAGAGCATACTTCCTTGATAGCTTGGGTAACACGTAAAACTAATTTTTACGAATTGACAAAGTATTTTTAAAATATCATAATTTAATAGAATAAGAAAAAACCATTCCATTAAGTTAGAGGTTATGAATACTATTAACTAAAATATGAAAATATATGGTTCATAGTATATTGATAATTCATAGGATAAAAATTAATTACAAATTAATATAGGATCGAATTGAATGTAAAATAATTGTTTTATATAAATCTATTTTTTTCATGAAGTTGTTTTATCCAAATAAATTAATATAATTAAAATTAGTCAATTATTTTAACGAAATATATATGGTATATATTGAATAAAAAAATTATATTAATCTATTTGGTTTGATTTTTATAAGATAATAACAAACCCTATTTTACACATAAAACCTTATATTTTTATAAAGGCAATTTTACACCCTTTTAATTGTGATCCCATTTTAAATTTGAATTTTGATACATTTATATATTTAATTATTCAATGAAAACATTCAGAAATAGGATCATAAGAATTTGGTTAGTGTATATTTTTTGTATTTTTCTGAGACATTATAATTTTTTAACGATTAGTTAAAAATATTGAATTTTAGATCAAAAATGTTTTTAAATATAATTTATTTATAATGTTAAATTATAATTTTAGTAGATTTTAATGTATAATTAGATATTATTTTTATCAATTAAAAAATTTTAGGATGTTTTAATAAATTTTACATTGAAATTTTGTATAAAAACATAGCCATCTTTCTAACCTTTTTACATTAAAACACACATCATTGCCCCATTTTAGTGAATAATTTAAATTTAATTACTACCAATTTTATGAATATAATTAGAAGAAATGGATTCCATATTGGTAATAAAAATAATTTTAATGTATAATAAGACAAACTATGTTTTTTCCCAAAAAATATCAGTGAAATTAAATACAATTAATTATAATTATTATGGTATAAAACATAATAATAGACAAAACCATAAACATAGTGTCCCAAATGACCTAGAAACTTGTAGAACAACCATTTTATGGAAATATAACATCCATTAACCGTAAATTCTTTATTTTTATTGGTTTTTATGACTTTTTTTGATAAGAACATGTTCACACCTAACCTCTTTTAAAAAATACCAAGTCACTCCTTTTTCGTTCTAATAAAAGGCCATCACCTCTACCCATTCATCACACCTATCAAAACTCTTAATTTCAACCCAAGCCTGCCCAAATAGTCTCCAAAAATGACAATACTAGACATAGAATCATCTGTTGTAGATGAAACCCTCCCAACAGAGCTTTCTGGTACAAAAAAAAGAAGTTACCTAATTAAGAGGTAACACATTCTCTCATGTTTTTTAGTTTCCTTTCCATTCTCCACTACCTATACTCATATTATTCTATGATGAAATGACAGAAAAATATCATAAATATAAAGGGATGTTTTTATTTCATGTTTTGGACATAAAATTACACACAACACCATCTAATGGGTAGCAGATATATTGTTTATGTGAATGTGAATTACTGCCTCACGAAACGATGATTGTAATATTGTTCATTTCTATATATTATGGTGGCCATTATGATGTAAGATATTTTTATATATGATATATAAGTTATTTATAATATTTTATTCATATGTAATTTTTATTTAAAACATTACTTTATGATTTCCATGTTATCAAAATAGGATAATCTAGTTTGAGGAAGTCTGTACTACTGCTCCCTCAATGCGATCTGATTCATTTCCACTATTTAAGGAATGTATAAATGAATGGTCATAATTCAAAATAAGTTTCACATACAACATAAATAATATATTCATGAAATAATTTTCTATCTGGAAAAATAATATATTTATATATATTATATCATCCTATCTATTTCCCCTTCACACGCTTTAAAAGGGATAACGTTATTCCTGGATGTGTAGACTACCGCCTCCTCAACATGATGTGATTACATTTAAACCAAAATAATTTCATATAATGATATATATGATAATTTCTTATTATATTAATTATGTGTTTATTATGTGGGAAGGATTATAGTTACTTACATTCTTTCCAAAATGATCATTTAAAAATGTGAAATGTTACTCATGTGTACATGTGGCCTACTATATCCATGATTTTAATATATTTTTTTTAACATAAAGACATTTAATGATTGATTTTAATATATTATTTTTTGTTTAAATATGATAATTATTTCATGGTCATATTTTATAGATTTTATATAATGAACATTATGACCATAGTATACCAATAACATATTTTTTTGAAACATAACAAGAATTTTTCAAAAAAGACAAAACATAAATGAAATTGTTTGAGTAGTGTACACAACATGTTAATAAGTCAAATTAAATTAATTATAAACATGAAAAAAATTATTCAGATAGAATAAAATTAAGATAAATTTATTATACAGGAAGTTAATGATCGTTCACCCTAATGGAAACTCAAGGTAAGGGGATTTTATCACACTTTTAATTTTCATAAGATACATGTTATGTTCACAAAAATTTTATATTGTGTTGTGTGTGTACTTCCATGATTGTATTATATATTTCATAAACATAAATATATGTTATTCTCATATTGATTTTATGATCCTTCATTAATGAGGTTCAATATTAAAAAATTATGAAATCAATAAAATGTTTTTTCAAAATTAGCCATCTTTTAACCCTTGTTTTGTTATGAACTTATACTATTTTTCGAGGTGAATATATTTCCATTTTAAATAATATATCATGAATTAATTTATTTTAATATATTTTATGGTAATTTTAATTTACCTTTGTTACGAGGATAACATGATCCAATTTGCCGAGTTATAAGAGTTTATTAAGACAATCACATTGCCTTACGAAGAATTTAATTCTTTATGATTTATTTGATGAAATATTGTGAAACATATCCCAAAAAAACTCATGATATTCATTCTACTATGTTATATCATTATATAATCATATATCGGTAGAATTATCTACTCATTCCAACATAATATTGTAAATAAATGTTTTTTAGAATGCCCAACTTTACACTCTCTTCGAGAAAAAATATATTCAAAACAATGTTTTCTAGAAATGGTTTATAATAATATTATTCCATTCCCCTTTAAAATTTAAAAGAAATTTTTAACATTTTTTACCAATCTATTTTATATATTATTAATTTCACTTTTTAAACATGAAATTTTCTACCCTTTTACCATATAAATGAAATATTATTTTTACATAGTACAATATGTATGGATTCAGCCACCATTATTTCCTTAAAGCATCCTTATCAAGTATAAAATGTATATTTTTAAAATATCATTAAAAAAAATTTAATGAAAATTTCTTTTCAAAGGATGTTTTCAAAAATAAAATGATATTTTCCACAAGATTATTTTTAATAGTTATTCCTTTATTTCATCAATAAGAATAACCCTATATTTTTCCCACTTTGGATTATTTGTGTTAATATTATTTTTATTCTTTTTTTGGATGGATTAATATTTATTTGTATAATGATAGTATTCACAATAAAATCATTTATTTCATTTTTAGTCTTCTTTATGTATTCAATATACTATGATCATTAAACATGAATATCTTATTATTATCCATTTCATTTTTCAGGGATATTACAATTTCCCAAATTGTATACCTTTTTACATACAGTTCCTACTTTAGAATTAATATGATTAATTAGGGAATTGTCAATAAATTTATATTTATCATTCAATATGGTTATTTGATAAGTCATATTATTTTTTTAATTATTCAATATGAAGTATGATTTGGACTGGTAGACATGAGTTAGGGACTGGTTGATGAATTCCACTTGATGCATCTGTAGTCTCATGTGACAAAATAATTGTCTAGCCACCTTATATGGGTTTTTTACCTATAGATAAATTATATTGTAAATGGTCTTGATGGTACTGGTTCTATGTGACTAGGAAAAATGGTATCCAATAATTGATAATTTCATTCATATTAGTTTTAGTTATTATTCATCCATGATATTTAGCATTAAAATATCCATGCACACATTTCATTTTAGTTCATTGATTAACGACATGTGTATTAGATTCAGAATTTGTTATATTTATTTTTCCTTATCTAGTTATTTTAATGGCATGTATTTCAAGTTATTAACATTCAATATTTTTTATGTACTTCTGTTTAGTTTTTTTATTACATGTGACATGTGTTCAGTAATTTACCTTTCTATATTAACTATTCTGATTTATTCAATATGGATTCCAATGTACTTTAACCTTACTAAGCATTTTATCTCACCATTATTATGTTTATTCCCTAGAAATCCATGACTATGAAATATATACAGAAATATAAAATATGGATTATAGTTATCTTATATGTTTTTTTAGTTGATTAGATATAAAAATTTATTATAATTAGTGTATCCATTTTAAATAAAAATCTAATTTCTGTATCTGGTTTTCCATGACTAAGAAACTTATTAGTACTTTGGGGCTTGATTCCTTTTAATAATGATAATATTATTGATAGTACAAACAAACTCTGGGATTTCGGGGTTCTGGATCTCTACAGTTGGTATCATAGTATGTTTTAAAGAAACATTGGGAACTAGATTTAGGAAAACATACATTAAAGAACATAACTCTAAGATAGAATTTACGGATAAGTATAGAAGAAAACCCATGATTTTGGTAATTTATAGATTATGTGGGTCCTCCTAGAAATACATCCTTATCTAGATACTACAAGTGGACATGGTTGTAGAATAAATGTACCTAAGAGTAACAACTCTGACACAATTTTCTAAGTATGGCTTGGGGTAATATGGTACACAACAACGGTCCTTACTGGACACCTGATTTGACACTATTGAAGGATTTTCATAGGATATTTAACATTTTCCATGAAAACCATTTTGAAGAATTTTAATATATAATGATATTGAATGACAATGGTTACACCTGAGGTGTTTTACATTAAAAATAATGTTTTATGATTTATAAATAGTACAAATGATATTATAGATAATCCCTAGACCAATGAAAGACCATTGTTGAAATAAATGTATTAAATAATTAGGTATTGAAGTTTTATTGAAAACCTTAGTTAAAATTCTATTTAGTGATTTTCCTAATTTTTAGGATTTCCATCATATATATTTTTGGAAATTATATTATTATGGTTTTTGAAAAGGATAACATATAAGTTGACTGAAAACTTATCAAATCTATCATGGCCAAATGTCTAGATCCAATGACATAAGGATAATATGGGCATCACACCAACAACTGACCTACACAATTTCCATGTTAATTTTCATTATTTTTAGTTAAACAATTTAACGAATAAATATTAATGATGAACCAATAGTAGAAATTTTCAGGATTAGAAATTAATTTATTAACCATATTTATATTGGGACATAGTAATAGGAAAATTTTAATGATTTTCACTCTTTTATATGACTTACAATCCTTTAAATTTTTCTTTTTATTCTGTATGTATAAAAAATCATTTTTAGTAATTAATTTTTGGAATTAAATATATGAATTATAATTTGGTCGAAGCACAACAAAATGTAAGGATTTTTCAAATGATATTGAATCTTATCATGTAAGAATATTTCATTATATTACAGGTTAGTGAATGTATTACCAAACATTAGTTAAAAGACAATGAAAAAAAATCCTAACAAATAAATGTCTATTGAATCGATGGAATTATAAATCATCAAAGAATTAATGGATTTTAGGCCCCCAATATTCCATTGATCAATCAATTGTATGGGATTTATGAGAACATTCAATCCCTATAAATATTTACGCTTTTCATCCAAAAACTAATATCCACATTCCACATATGTTATCCTACATAGATACATAGTCACATGGTATTCCATGTGAACATTGTACATACAATTACCTCTTTTATAAAGGATTACTTATGAAACCTTATCATAATTTGGGATTTTAAACATAGTATATATCAAAAAATCTATCACAATGATTGAGTTTAATGTGATGGGATTCAATTTAAATAAGGTGGGTAGAATGTGACACCCTAAAAAACTAATGTAAGAACCTTGTGTTCGATAGCGTGTCTAACACACGACAACAAGTGCATAAGGTAATTTGATATAAAGATACTTTATAATATGTTTACTATTTATAACAGATTTCATAGATAAAAAATCATGTTATAGTGTGTCCCACACAATATCTACCTTTCTCGATAGCTTGTGTTACACAAGAGAGCAACCTTCCTTGATATCTTATGTTACATGAAAGAACGAGTTTCACAAAATAACAGTGAATTATTAAAATATTATTAATTAATATAATACGAAATAACCAAGCTGATATTTCAGTGGATATGAATAATATTAAATAACATATTATAATATATGGGTTATAATAATATAAGATTAATTCGTCGGATAAAATTTAATTTGAAATTAATATAGGAAACAATTGAATTTAAATAGAATGTTTTTATACAACACTATTTTTATGCACACGAAGATGTTTTATCCAAGTAAATTAAAGTAATTAAATTATTCAATTATTATAATAAATTATTAAGGTTATATATTCAATAATATAGTTTTTATATTAATCCATTAGGTTTGATAGGCATTTGAAAATAACAAACCCTATTTTACAAATAAAAACCTATATTTTTATAAAGAAAATTTTATCACCTTCTAATGGGGAACCCATTTAAAATTTTATATTTGACACCATAATAAATTTAAAATGTAATATAAATTCATATCTTAATTTGAAATATAATAATTAGGTTAGGGCGATTTTTTTTTATTTTTTTGAGACAATTCATTTTTTTAACGAATAGTTAAAATTAATAAATTTTTCTTAAAAAGTGATTTTTAATATACTTTATTTAGAAGGATAAATTATAATTTCAATTTGTTATAATGTTTCATTAGATAACATTTTTACCAATTAATATAATATAGTTTATTTGAATAAAGGTGACATTGATATTGACTATAATAAGATATCTCTCATTCACCAATTATTACTATAAAAACCCGCAATGTATTCCCTTCTACGGTATTAATTTTAATTTCACTACTTCCACAAATATTATTATAATTGAAAAAAATTTATTCCATATTTTTAATGAAAATTAATTATAGTGTCTAATTTAATAAATAATTATTAATAAAAATATTCATGAATTTAGTTAAAATGAATTATAACTATTAAGGTAAAACCATGTTTAATAAATAATTAAACCTTTATCATACGGTCCCAAATGACCTATACACTTTTCCAAAACCCATTGGATAAAAATATCTCAAAAAATAACCTTCAATTATTTAGTTTTATTTTCTTTTTGTGACTTTTGTTTAGGTAACAACATTTTTCACTGCTAACTTTTTTTCAAAAATACAATGTGAGTCCTTTTTCATTCTTATAAGAGGTTACCACCTCTACCAATTCCACACACCTATAAAAATATTATGTTTGGAAAATACCTACACAAATTGTCTCCCATAATTCCTCTTCTAAACCTAGATGAAACCATTTGGTATGAAACCCTTCAAACAATTCATTTTGGTTCAAACCAAAAGAAGTTACCTGCTTGTGTGGTAACACATTCCCTCATGATTTTTAGTTTCATTTTCATAATCAACATCATATACTATTCTTATTATATGATTACACAAATAAACCAGTACCCTAAATATAGTAGTTTTTTTATTCATATAGTTTTACATAAAATTACACACGCCTCCATCTAATGGGTAAAAACATACTGTTTTGGTGAACGGTGAATTACTGCCTCACAAAACGGTGATTGTTCAATGCTCCATTACTGCCTATTATGTTGTTTATTAGGATAGAAAATCTAATTATATATGATATATATGTTATTTGTAATATTTTATTCTTCTATAATTTTTATTTATAACCTACCATTATGCTTTCCATGTTTGGTGAATATTATAATCTCATTTGAGGATGTGTGGACTACCGCCCCTCAAAGTGATGGGATTCATTATCACGATACCATGAATCTATAAATAATACATCATGATTAATAATAAGTGAACTGAAAAAATCAATAATATATTAATTAAATAATGATTTTTTATATTATATTATATATATATCATCTCTTTCATTACCCCTTCTCACACGTGAAAAGAGATAACGTTGTTCATGGACGTGTGGACTACCACCTCATTGACATGATGTGATTCATTTTAAGCCACAAAATTCTATTTATAAGTATATATAAATAAATAATATGAATTTTTTTAAATAATTATCATTCGGTAAATATTCGAGTTACTTACCTTCTTTCCACAATGATCATTTAAAAATATAAATGTCACTCAATCGTGCATTCAGCCTATTATCTCTATAGTTGAAACATATTTACCTGTATATAACCATGTTTAATGATAGATTTAAAAATTATAATTTATATAAAAATATGATAATTTTTTCATGTTTATTATTCTATATATTTTATATAATGAATTTTAGGACAATAGTTGACTAACAATAGTTGTTTTGATGCAAAAACCACATTTGTCCAATAACACTCGATGCCAACATAATTGTTTATGTAGTGAAAAATAATAGTAATAAGTGAAATGAATATAATTATAAACATAAAAACATTCTTAATAAGCTATTAAATTGACATCATTTTATTATAAATTATGTTTAAGAACATTCAACTGAATGGATACTCAATGTAAATGGATTTCATCACACTTTTAGTTTTGGTGAGATACATGTTTTGTTCACCGATATTTCCTTTTTTGGTGGATGAACTTCTATAATTTTATTATATTTATATTATAAGTTGTTTTAATGTTATTCACAATTCCATTTTATGATACATATTTCATGAGTTTTATGACTAAAAAGTTACCAAATTGGTAACAAATGTTGTTTCAATTTTCCTTCATTGGACTCGTGTTTCATTATGCACCTATACAATTTTTCGAGGTGCATATATTTCTATTTTACATGATATATCATGAATATAAATATTTTAAATATATTACTTGCGTTATTTAATTTAACTTTCTTACATGGATATTATTATCCATGTTACCTAGATATATGAGATTATTGAGACAATCTCATATGTTTTTTTTTTAGATTATTTATTTTTATACTTCTATCGATGAAATATTATAATCCATCTCTCATGAACTCCCATGAGTTTACTTATCCGTTATTATTTCATGATATAATCGTGTAAGAGAACCATTCTCTACTCTTTGATACATAATGTTGTTAAGAAAGTGTTTTCCAGAAATCCTGACATTACCCTCTCATCGGTCTGAAATATATTCACAACCATGATTTCTAGAAAGGTTTTACGATAATATTATCTCATTACACTATAATATTTAAATGAAATTTATACACTTTCTATTTTGTATCAATCTATTATAAGGGATTTTCTTTTCTCTTTCCAAATGAGGCATTCTCTACCCTTTTATAGTATTAAAGGAATATTATTTTTCCCTCATACAACATGTATGGATTTATTTTTCATAATTTCATTGAAGGCTCATTTTCATGTTTAAAAGGATTATTTTTAAATATATTTAAAAATTTACTTTCAATGGAAAATATTTTCAGAATGTTTTAAAAAAAATAAAAGGATTTTTTACTCAATAATATTTTTAAAATTTAATCATTTATTTTATCAATGATAACAACCATCTATTTTAACCCACATGGTATTTGTAGTACTGATACCATCCATAATCAACTTATGGTTGGTTTATTGTTGTGTTAGAAAAGTATAGTGTTCACATTGAATATCTTGATTTATTTGTTAGTCACCTTGATGTATTCAATATCATATGATCATTGAAATTTTAACTTCCAATTATTTCTAGTTCATCTTAAATATATATTAATATTTTCTAACCCTTATACCATTTTACATATGGTGCATACATTGGAAGTAATTTTATTAATTGTAAAATTATTGTTAAATATATATTTCTCATTCAATGTAGTTATTTGATAAGGAATATTATTTATTTGATTATTAATTTTTTTTAAATTATTTGTACAGGTAGACACAGGTTTGGGATAGGTAGATGAAAGCCCATCGATACATTGGTTTTCTCATGAGGGAAAATAGTTGGTTAGCTACATTAGATGGGTTTTTACCCTATTACTAAACTATCTTGTGAATGGTCTTCACGGTACTGGTTCCATGAACCCAGGAAACATGGAATCTAATAATTGATCATTACTTTCATATTATTTTTAGTTATTATGTATCTATGATATTTTTCATCGAAATATCTATAAATAAATTTCATTTCAATTAATTGAATAATTGAATGCATTTTATTTTCATACCATTCCATATTTAGTTTTCCTTATCTTGTTATCTGAATAGAATGTATTTCTAATTATTACCTTTTCATATCTCATATGTATATTTGTTCAGATTATTTATAATATGGAATGTGTGATAAATTATTTAACTTTCCATATTGATTGTTCTCATTGATTCATTATGGATTTCGATATACTTTTCCCATAATGAGATTTTGAGCTCACCTTGATTAGGTTTTGTTCCCCATGAATCCGAGAAGCATACTATGAAATATATGAAGGAATATTATAAATATAATAGAGTTATCATGAAATTTGTTTATTTTTTTATAAGAAAAAATGATTTAATTAGTGTATTAATTTATAATATAGTTATCATTTATGTATCTTGTTTTGAATGGCCACTAAACTAATAGGTCCTTCAGGGCTTGATTCTATATAATAATGTTAATTTAATTGATATTAGACACAAACTTTGGGCTTATAAAATATGGGTTGCAACATTTACCATATCCAAATAATTAATAATTTCAAGGATATAAATCTTATAGAAAATATCATGTCATAGCCCAGACTCAACATTATGGGCCTTAAAATATGCACTAACAGATTATTTTTGAGTGAATAAAACTAATTTCATGAAAATGGTTTAATAATATTTCATTGATATATTCTTATACATGAATTAATAAAATATTTCAGTAATTTTTTGTTTAATTTGAAAGGATATAATTTTTTTTGGCTAATTCATTGAAATACTTATACGGCCTTGGTCAACTTTGTCAAGAATAACTATATCCGAAAAATGGCTTGTAAGATCCTCTAGTATATAGGTAGAGATCATAACCATTATCATAGATTTTGTATCAAAAATTGATAATTAAATTTATTATACTAATCCAAATTTTTTCCTTTTCATGTTTTGAATCCCCCTGATTGATTGGTGGATTCTGTTTTTATACTACATTGTGTGCTCCACTTATTGAGATTCATCATTCTTATTTCCTCTAACAACGGATTGAAGATAATGAAGGATATTTTGTGAAATATTTCGGTTCATATGTGATATAGAATAAAAATATTTAATTCATATTATTATTGAGGGCTTATATTGAAATTTCATAGTAAAATTTATCTATTGATTGAACAACATGCCACTTTGTTGTCACGCAAAACTGAAGGCTTAAAAAATCATGACATCAAATGAAATAACTAATATCTATAATTTTTTAATGTGAAAATGAAATTATAAAAATATAATATTAGAGGTTTTTATCAGTACTAATGAATGATATGTAACACGAATGGGATAAACCAATGAAAATGATATAACAACACAATGATAAGTGTCTTAGAACACTTTTGTACCCAAAAACCGTGGTAACTTTACGTTTGAAAAGAGAAAGTTAGATGCATCATATTAAAATATATATTTCAAGTTATAACATTATTATATTTTTGATAACATCCCAATATGAAGGATTAAACACCAATGATAACAATTATAAACCCCTAACCCAACAAATTTTCTTGAGAGGAAGAAGTGTTCAACTAATCTTCTGTGATATCCTTAAGACAACAAAGGTTGGATATAAATTCCACGATCTTAAGAGAACATTGGGGATACTTTTCCCTATAATAAAAAATGTACCTATCAAGATGAAATATAATAACCCAACAAATATATGTGATGAATTATAATGAACTATATAACTCAAAGATAAATGATTATAAAAACAATATTAGAGTAACAAATAAATCATAATGCATCAAACAAAATTGAGGGAAAGATGAAATATACTAGAGAAACAAATTTTTAATAATCCCAAGAATCTCCTAAATTCCCTCTAGGGTCCAACTCCATATTCCACTAACACGATATCAAGATACATCACTATAGATGTAAGATATCATTACATTCTATATGTCTCAAAAAAATCATCTAAAAACACAAAAATGTTCCCAAACAAGGGGTGATTATATTTCATTATAGGAAATCACCAAAGGCTTCCCAAAACATTCCACTAGGAGAAGAACCATAAAAACGTCTTATATAAAATAGTTGACATGTACATACGGTTTATTAAAATCCATAAATAAAATCCATGATAAAAAAAATTAATATCATTATAAATTACACTGAATAACCATTAAAGGATCAATAATACCCAAAAGTACTCTCATGCTTAGTGTCTCGCATTGATGGTGTCACCTAATGAACATGATTATTCCAAATTTTTTATTGGTACTTCACGTCCATTATTCATCCCCCAAAATAAAAACCAACAGAAATATGAAATATTCTGTACCAATTATTTCCACATTAATAAATACTTTATTTTGAAACATAACATCCAATATGTTTCATTCACTAAAACAAATCATAATTTAAAATAATAAATAAAATTATAAAAAAAGTTTGATGCAGCTACCAAAAAAATTCATTTTCCATGAAAATATTCATTTTTGAAATAAGAAAATTATTTCATTTGAAAATATATGAATAAAATATCAAAAACAATTAAACATTCATGTTCCTTAACAAATATATATCATAAGGAAGACACCACACTCACAGTAGATGATGAAAAATGGGGAACAACAGACAAAAAATACTCTGGATATGGACTAAAAATCCATTCCCTTCCACGGATACAACAACATAAAATCAATATAAACATAATATAAATATATATATATATATATATATATATATATCTTTAAAATATTATATATATATATATATGTCTCTAAAATAGAGAAGAAGAATATACCCAAAGATAACAATAAAGAATGAGGTCTTACCTTTGATTGTAGGGAATTAAAACACTTAGATTCATCAAAAGTTCATACCTGATCAAAAATAATTTATAAGGATTTATTAAGAGGGTGTAGAATTAGAGATCATAAGAGTGGATAGAAAAAATGAATGATTTTGTGCCTTAATCATATATAACGATTAAATTTTAGTGAATTTAATACAAAAAATATAGTTATGATGAACATTTTTGTGAACTATGTGTTGGCTATGGACTTTCTATTTGACATCACCTTAGTAGATACATGATTATTCTACAAAGTTTGGAAATTGTGCACTAACTATACGGTGGGACTATCCCAAGTCCCCCACATCACATGGTTTCCTCGTATGGTCTAAAAAACAATGGAAACCCCAATTTTCTCCCATAAATTTCACTTAAAAGGTTACTTTAAGAATTTTTATGAATTAAACTAACCATGCACAAAAATGGTATTACCTTAGATGAAATCTGTGGTTTCTTCGAGACAATGCATTGTTTCCCTAGACTGTGTTTAAACTATACACCTCACAAATATCCAAAACCATATCAGAACTCTCAAAACTTATCCCACGTAATACATGAAATAAAAATATATAATTATAGGTAGAATTATATGAAACCAGTGATGTTAAATTAATTTAAAAGTATAGAATTAAGGTGGTAATAGTGTCCACAAAATTTTTATGTTCCAAAAAAACTAAAATGGGTTCCTTCAAAAAATAAAACAATGTTTCTATTGAAAATAAAAAAAAATTTATAAAATTAAAGTATTCATGTTATTTAAAAATTGCATATGATAGATAGTCCACGTAACTCTCAATATAATAAAGAAATGGATAATTACATAATAATAACTCTAGATATATCCCCAAATAAATTTCCTTAAATAGATCCAACAAGATATCACTAACATACACATCATAAGACATAGATAAATTTATTATATATTGATTTTTTTTCATTGAGGGAGAAATGAAGAATATTTATGAGGATAAGAAGGAAGATCAAGGACATACTATTAGTTTTAGTGATTCCACCAACTTTTATTCATAAAAAAATCTTTTGAAAAGAAATGATTCACTAAGGATGCATTTGGGGGAAGAGGAGTTCCATAGGATAAGATATTTTATGAATAATAATTATTTATGGGGTTTAATCAGAGATAAATTTTAATTTTTAGTACATATAATGTAGACCTCAAAATTTTGCTACAATTATTTTAAAACCATGCACCAACATTGTACATGTTTTTGAAAATCACTTAGGAAATCACACAGTTATTCCACATACATTGGAAAATTGTGTGTAAAAATGTGATGGTACTATCTCAAAGAGACCCCCTTTCATGGTTTTCTCAAATTTTATGAAAAATATTATTCCATATATGCTTCTCTGACTAACTCCACTCAGCTGATTTTTCTAAGAATGTGAATGGATTGGAAAAACCATATAACCACCATGCTTTTACCTATAACCATATTCATGGTTTCATAGATATTGTTCATGGTTTCCCCTAATCATTTTAAAACTACACACGCCTAAAATGGTTCCAAAACACTCCAAACCCATTCTAAAACTCTTGAATCTCAACCAATGTATCATATAACATAAAAGTACATAATAAAAGGGTAAATATATTTAAACCAATATTGATAAAAAAATATTAATATATTGATGTAATGTAAGAAATGAATTTTTAATTAAAGAAGGTGCAAATACATAGTCTCTAAACTTATACATATTATGATATTGTTATAGAATTATTGGAGACTAATTACAATAAAATTTAATGATCTTGTGTTCATTAGTAAATGTATCATCTGTAATAACATTGTTAAATGTGATGAATTTGGAATCATAGTCCAAAATATAAATATATTTGAATACTCATATGGCTCATTAATCATTAAAACACATGAAAAAAAATTATATGATCTTGATCCATCATAATTGATGTCTTCTATCATTTTTAAAGAAAAAACGTTTTTTATAAAAAAACATAAGAAAATTGTTTAATTAAGTGATATTATAACATCCATAGAAATTTTAATAGATTATATTGATATCTTTTTGACATGTTATATATGAGATAGAATAATTATGAGAATGGGATATATGAAAACAATCTTTTATAATATCCAAATGTTATTATTAACATATATTTATATAACATTTCATTTTTCAGTTTTTTTAAAAATTAAGATATAGTATTTATAATTTTATATTTTATTCAAGTCACACACTTTACCAAATTTGATAAATTATTATTTTTCATTATTTTTTTTTGTATAATTATCCAATTATAGTATTTTATATATACTATTTTTTTGTATAAAATTTTTATTATGTTTTTTTCTATTTTATACCTATAATTTTATGTGATGTAAATTTTGTTAGAATTATAATCATTTTAGTTAGCTACTCAAATAAATATAATAATGAATCAGTATTTTGAATAATTTTCCATTTATTATTCAATTTTATATGTATCATTTGGATATTTATAATATTTTTTAGATTTTATTTATATTTATACACTAAATCATGTATCATAAATGTTTTCAACAAATTTTTTTCCATTAGTTAACTACATTAATAATAATAAATAAAAATGTATTTATTTTATTTTATTTTAGTTTATATTATATTAGTTTTCAATTTTCCTTAAATTGTATATGTAAATGTTGTAGTTGTATAATATTTTACTAATTATTTATTAATTTCATTTTTGGGAAAATTTATGATCAAATAGTTGATTAAACCAAATATTATTATGATGAAACCACACATACATCTAATAATAAGAATCCAAATTCATCTACAAAAATTCATATAGGAACTGGGAAAGAGAAGGATTCTTAGGATGGAAGATATGGTAGAATATATTTACCTAAATTATTACCGGATCATATCCAATACGTGAGGAAATTTAATGATTTTTATGGTAATGGAAATACTAGGGGTCCAAATTCAAAATAATTAAGATGTTTACATTCAATAAATGATTTACTTATTTTATAATTTTTTTATTACTAGAAAGGTTGTGATAAGATGCAACTAGTTTATCAAAAAGAGGCCATTTTTGGAAGATCATTTTTTATTTAGTTTATCATGATTGATTTTTAATACTTTATATATTTTTCCCCATATCGTTAGATAAAATATGATTTATGAAACACTAAAAAAGATTCTATGGAATGTTTATCTATTAATTCAAGTGTATGGATGGATTGTAAAAGAACACTAAAATAATATTTTAGTTTTGGTTCAAGAGAAAATTAAAATCTATGTGGAATTTATATTTTTATATATGTATTCACAGGGTGTATGTTTTTTTGGAACTAGATGAATGAAATCATATTTATATAGTACAATTTCCAATAATCATTAAAAATAAAGACTTTAATGATTTTCCCTTAATGAAGAAAAATGTTGGGATATCATTAGGATATCAAATTTATATAAATATCACATCATTTTTTCACATGGAGGGAATGAGTTATTGTAGGAACAAAATATGGCTGAAAATGTGGAAAAAATAGTGCTGAGACTTTAGGTTCAATATAGATATCCCCTCCCCCCTTAAATAGGCATAAATAATAGAAACCAAAATTGATTAACTTAATGGAACATAAATTATAGGAGAATATAAGGCTATATGTGATAATATTATTTGATGTTATTTATGTTATTGAAATTATAGATATAATAAATATAATTTTTAAACTCGTATATAGGTTCTCAAATATTTTATATAGGATGTACGTTATGAGAATATGAAATATGATAAAATTATGCCCATGTGTTGGAAGGATATTTTGTTTACTTCAATAAGAAATCCCATAGAGCTAGGTCAGATAAAGGGATTTTATGTTGGTGTATCAATTAAAATAAATTTGTCATTATAGAACATCTTTGAGGGTCGATGTATATAATAAAGAAATAGACATTTCAGTAGATAATTATTAGTATATGTGTGAGAGTGTGGAGTATAAGATTATATCTATGAAAACACTTTTCTTTATTACACATTTATACCTGATTTATTACATAGATTTCACTTACTACATCCATGAAGATATAGAGGCCAAGTTTCTTCGGGATATTAGGTATGTATATTGAAATTATAAAAATTATATACAATGACTTTATTTAAAACATTATTAACATACTCTTAAATTTTCAACGCTCTTCTAAAACTGCAAGGGAAAAATAGGGGACATACATAAAAATAAGGTAACATATAAATCCCATTAAGGGAATAAAAAAAGAATAACATGATGAATTTTTAATATTCCAGTCAATATGAATTTCAATGGGACATAAAATGGATGAGAATCATAATTATGAACAATGAGACATGATACAACATGATAGCATAAAGGAAACATGGGAATGTGGAGACAACACTAAACCTAACATAATAAGAATAAGTTAAGGTTAACCACCAAGACATCTTAAAAAATATTATTGGGACATCAAATCATGCACCATGAATGGAATTTCTCGATAATAAATCATAAAACAATAAATTGTATTTCTATCTATGTGCACCGTTTATAATCATATCATGTTTCTGAAAAAGAATCCCCCATAGTTCATTCAATATAGGATCATAATTGATCATAATTAATCCCTTTATTTAGAAGTGTGAAATTAATACATGTAATTGAAAAATAAAACAAGGATAAGTATTTCTAGATGAATTATCTTGAGTAAAATTGCGATCGTATTCACAATAAAATGGTTTGGAAAGGAAACATTACAGGATAATTTTTGCAGTATAATGGGGGTACATAATGATTCATCTGAGGGATTAATGTGATTGAAATGGTAATTTAATAACTAATAAATTATAATGATATTAATAGGGATATGTATGTATATAGTATAATAGGAAAAATTTAGAATACAATAATCTAAAACAAAAAATGTTCTTGAATAACTATTTGTTATAGAAACCCCAAAAAATAATATAGACATCATAATGGGGGTAAATAATGAATAATGTAAGGGATTAATAAGAGAAAAATGGATATGAAACCACATTTAAGTAAAAAATTTAGTAATAATTATGTGTTAGAATATACCTCAGTATGAATAAATGAAAAAGAAAGAACAACATAAATGAGGTACTTAAATAAAGAGAAGTGGGGGAGAATCTCTTACCATGAGAATGTATCCAAATGGTTAGAAGGGGATTAATTAGGGATTTAGAGAAACCTTATGAGGGTTATATAGAGGGAAGCTAGAATTAATGACATGATATAAGTTTTTTTAGTGAATATAAATGGGAGATTTGGTGGGTTTTATAGTAAATGATATGGGTGTTATTTATTATTTCCCAAATTTTGGTTTTTGATTATATAAAATAATGAAATATAAACACACATTATCCCATGGATTTTGAAAATTAATTCTTCCCAAAATGATTTTATTTTAATTTTTTAATATTCCACGAATGAGGAACAATAAAATTAATACCATAATGATGTATAAGTGGGTCATGTTTAAAAATAATTGGTTTTAAAAACATAAAATATAATTTGAGTTAAGAAGGTTGGGTAAATAGTTTCCAAATTTATTCAAATAACCTAAAATAATTATTATATTCAAGGGTAAACACATATTTTGTCTTGTATACATTTTTTGGCTCATATTACATCACTTTTGGATAGTGATCATATCATAATACACATCTACTATTTATATTTTATTTAATTTTTATCAAAACATTTGATTGTCTCATAAAATTATTAAAAAATCACCATGTTATTATTTAAATCGGATGATTCAAAAAATAAAATTTATATAATCAGAAATATTCATTAAATATTATAATTATTACTTTTAAATTTGAATCCATGTTTTTTGAAAAAACACATTTTTTTTTACAATAAGTATTTCTAACCCTTATAAAAATTACATGTTCACTTAATGAAATTAATTTATTATTTATATTTAATAAATAAAATTTGATAAAAACATTATACTATAGTATAATTTATTTCCAAAATTAATGAATTCATAAAATTTAATGTCTTAATCGAAATTTTGTATTACCCAAAAATCCAATTTTTGTTTTATCATATCGATCTCTTATTTTTATAACAATCATTTCATAATTATTTATAATTTTGGAAAAATAAGGAAGAAATATAAGAATTATTTATTTAAATATATATACATATTTATATTATTTGGGTCAAGATACATATCTATTCATTACAAAATAAAATGCACAAAGGTTAAGGTGTGTGACGAAGATATTCTCATGGGATGGTACAAAAAACATGGGTTTGGTCGTGATGTCGATGAACATAAAACTATACCATAAATGGTTCCACACATTCATTTAGTTTTTGTATATTGGAATTGGATTGGAAAATGGAAAATACCAAAGATTCCCCCCTTAAAATTTTGATAAATAGACTTTCTATGGTATGATTCTACTGGTCGAGGCCATCGCTTTTTTCGACTTTACCAATAGAAATTATCTTATGAATTGATATATACTTATTATAAGATCACTATATATTATTTATATTATAAATATAATGATATTTAAGATGATTTTCAATATATTATGATATATCCTAATAATTAAATTTTTTTCTATAACAATAATACATATTTTGGAATATCTTCATTCAAAAAGGGAATTTCATTTATAAAATTTTGGGTTGTAACCTTATTCCCCATTCATAAATTTCACCCTATAAATTATTATTTCAAACACTAAAAGAGGTGAGGGTAATTCTATTTTATAGACTCTTCCAGTCCCCACATCACATTCGAAATGTTTTTGTACATATATATCACATTGATAAGGTCCATTGTCTAAATTTTTATAATTTAGTCTATATGATCAAAGATAGTCACTTGATGCTCCTCATATGAAAGATTATTTTCCAATGATACCACCTCTAAATTCAGTACATGTTAGGGATTTGGTATGTAATTTTTTAAGAGGGATATGTGGAATAAATCATATACTTGATATAGGTTTGGTGGGATTGATAGTTGATAATTCAAATCTCAAATGCGGTTGAGAACCTCGAATGGGTAATGTACCTAGGAATTTGTTTACCCTTATTCCCATACCTCATGTATTTCTTCCATATAAATATGCAGAGGAAAACTTTATCACCATCCTTAAACTCTTTGAATCATCAATGATTTTTAGGATATCTCTTTTGATGTCAACAATATTCCTTGATGTGTTTTTGAATTTTCTTTACCTTCTCCACCATTTCATCTACCATTTTAGGACATAGAAGTTTGTGTTCACCAACATCATCCTAGCATACAATTTTTCTATATATATTACCATATATAGATTTAAAGATATCCATTTGGATATATGATTAGAACATATTATGGTAGGATAACTCAACCATAATAATATGTCGATAATATCCTCCTCTGATGTCCATCGAGCATTCTCACAACATGTCTTCCAGTGTATCAACTGTCTAATCATATTGGACATTAGTTTTGGTGTTATAAGTAATAATAAATATTAAAATTATAATTTATATAATTTTGGTGACTATCTCAAAACATGAAGTATAATCTTGGATCTTGATCAAATGAAATCAATGGTGTCATTCAATGTATCCTTAAAACTTCCATGATTTATATCTTTAAAAGCTGATCAAGGGAGATTTCCTCTCAAATTTTAATGTAGTCAAAATTCGTTATAAGAAGATCCAACAAAACCCATAGAGAAATATTTCATCCTTATATATATGGAAATTAATAAAAAAAAGTCAAATGTTATGTTTTCCCATTTCAATATAAGTATGGTTAATTCATGCATCATTCCCATGGGTTTTCATTTTCCTCCATCACTTGATGAGATACAAGAAACCATTATTTATATTCCAAAATGTCCTTATTTATATTGGACAAATAATAGTTCTCATAGATATCATGATACATCCTTATACACCCACAATGGATGGATAAGGTCGAGCAATGTCCAATATCTAACAGGTCTTTCTTTAGCTTAGGATTAAATAGAACACATAGTTTTGAACAAAATCATATAAAACCTCTTTAATTAATTTTTAAATATGAGAATTTCTATTTTCTTATAGCTTCCAATAAATATGTAATTTCCACATCATCACTTTAAGAATCCATTAACTTCTATAGAAGGGAGGGTTGATCGATCATTTGTGAAATTATTGATGACATTCTTTTATTTCTGTTTCACATCTCATTCCTCTTCAAGTATAAGAATATTGGATATTTCTCAAGTAAAATTAGTGATAATGTTGTGGGTATAAATAAAATGCCTTAATACATTAAATAGATTACTTTATTTGACATTTAGTATCATTTTAGGTTTAAAACATTATATAATTCAGACATAATACCTACATAAGACACCATATTCATACAAAGTGGATACTAATAAAACAATATCAATATTTTCCAAAATATAAATAATTTGAAAACAAAACATGATTTTTTTGATAAATCATAATAAAAACAAGAATGACTGTTTTATTTCACTTACACATCCTTAAACCCTAGGAGAAGAAATTTAAAAACCACGAATGAGCAAAAAATCCTCTATAAGGTACATAACGAAATAGAATAATTAGTCCAATGAAAACATGAAAACACATTAAAAACCCTTTTCTTGAAAACACATAATAATGCATATAATAATATGCAGTAACCTTGTAATATCATTACTATATCATTATTACATTCAAACATACTCAATAAGTAACCATACTGTCAAAATAAATCTCTAGAGTACCCCATGATTTGGAGATCTATAATGGGGATCACCTGTCATATCTTGAGCTATAATAGGATCAACCCAACATATCTTGAGCTATTACTAGGCTCAAAACTTCATATATTGTGCCTTAATGATATAACAACATAATAAAAAATCAACTAAAAAATCGAGAATAAACCTCGTGATAAAT